>OAMR01000466.1:220386-246899 GCA_900205405.1 Echinochloa crus-galli | reverse complement strand
CGGAGTAGTGGAGGCGGGATGGCGGCGGCGCAGGGGAGGAGGAGGGGGCGGCGCGGGAGGGGAGCCGACGCCGCCACGCGGAAGAGGTGCGGGTGCTGGCGGCGGATGGGAGGCGGGGGGTGCGGATGAGAAAATGAGAGGGAGGGGTTAGGTGAGAGGTGAGGAATAAAAAAAGAAAGAAGTGGGCCTTTCGAGATGGTAGTTGGTATGGAGTATAGATTATAGGAGATGACGAATACGGGAAAACTTAAACTGTAGTAGAAAATCCTGATGATCAGGACGGAATATTCTCTTTAGGGGATGTGTTTGAAGTATGACAAGTGCGAATAGCCTTAGGTGGTAGCAACTACCAGCCAAGTTGGGCACGATATGAACAGTGGTGGATCCAGGAGATTACATGAGCCTGGGCGATTTAGGAGGTAATAGATTAACGAAAATTCTGTCCATCTATCGGGTGTTTTTCTGTGATCCTTTCAAGTTTCAAGATTCATGCTGTTGCAGGCTGTGTTTTGGGTTGTGTTTAGTTCCACCAAACTTCTCAAACTTATCAAACTTTCTATCATATTGAAACATTAAATATAACAAAGGATGCATGCATGGAGCATTAAATGTAGATAAATAAAAAGAACTAATTGCATAGTTTTGATGTACATAATGAGACGAATCTTTTGAGCCTAGTTAGGTTATGATTGGACAATAATCTCTACCTAATTATAGAGCAATGATTGTTTCTGCGGTACGTCGCTGACGTCAGCAATGTCCGTGCTTACGTCACCGCCCCCCTCCACCAATTCGAGATCCAGTCCGACTCCACCGCGCGATTCCCATCGTTCCTGAGTCCATACCGAACTTCGTTGCGCAGGCACGTCATAGTCACACGGTTCCCGGAACTTCGTCGACGGTCGAGGGACGGGAACGACGCGGGACGAAGCGCGGTTCGTGGGAGGAACGTGATCCTCGTGCGTCGTACCTCGCCCTTCGTCGCTGGAACGCGGCGCCGTGGGCTAGGAGCTTCTTCGCCATCGTCGTTGCCGGTTCGCCGGGGTGCTCATCGCTCACCACCGCGATGCGGCCACCGCCCCGCATGGTCGACGACGACCAGACGGCTCGCCTCGTCTGCGTCGCGCGTGCTGCCGCCTCTGCACGGCCTTCGACGGCGCGGGGAGGAGGAAGAGAGCAGCGCCAGTCACCTAGCTGCCGGGGTCTGCCGAGGTGGTGCGGGGACTGGAGGGTGGTGGACCGCGGACGGAGGAAGAGAGCAGCACGGCCGTGGGCGGCGGATGGAAGAAGAGTGCAGCACAGCTGGTGGATGGGCGGCGGAAGGAATGGATAAGGAGAGAGGAGACAGATGGGATGACCGGATGAGATGAGACCGTAGGCGGAGGTCTGGAGGATAATGATTTCACCTTTTTCCATTTGAGCCCTTGACTTTATTGATATTACGAAAAATTCTTTATTAAATGAATTCCTTTCATAGAAGTTTTAAAATTGTATATAAATTCAGTTGATCATGTTGTTTGAATAACAATGACTACATATATTTTGATATGGTTCTGTACTATCATCCTAAAAAGTAATGAAACACGTTCTGCCTTTCGAATAAAGTTCCTATAAGGTATACTCCTTCGTACAATAGTGGCCTTTCGAATAAAGTTCCTATAAGGTATACCCCTACGTACAATAGTTTTATAAACCGACATTCCTCGCCTTCTCATTCCTCGACTCATCGTGCTAAAGATTCCCACCTCTTGACTCCTTTGACTTTTGTGTGATTGAGTTCCAAGTCAAAGTTGGTACCACATGGCCACTATAGAAATGGAGGCAACTCCTGTGTACATAATATATGCCCTCAAAGATTTGTTTACCAATTATATCACGATTTTGCTTTGCATAAAATCTTGCTTCCGTGGCAACGCACGGGCAAATTTTCTAGTTACTACAAATAAACGAAAAATATTATAGTACGCTACAGTGTTCGACGCGACTTTTCGACGTCTAAGGATCTAAACACACCCTTGGTCGATGGGCTGGTGTTGTTGTGTTTGTTGGCCCGTTGGTTCCGCCGGCCCGACAGATGCTAGCTACCGTTGCCTGTTATCCACTCTCTGGGCGTGCGGTGTGGGCATGTGGCCCAGGTCGTCGCTGCTCGCGAACAACGGCAGCGATGAGAGACACTGGGCCTGTTTGGTTCACGGATGAGCTTAGCCTGGCTCGTACGTTGGAACCAGGCTCTCGTGAGACAGGCTGGGCTCATGCAACATATTCATGTTTGGTTGCCTGCATCGGCCTGATCTGGTTGAGATGAGATGGTGTTTGGTTGCCTGCATGGAAACATGTCGCGCGAGAAAAAAAATTAATAAACAATCATCATTATGATATTTTATATGTTAATTATTCTCTTAAAACTCGTATTTCATCCTATTACTCCATAATATCACTTAATATATGTTAATATCAATTAATATATGTTAATTATAGTCTAATAACATCATTAACTGACTAATCGCCTACATCCAGCGAGCCTGGCTCGGGAGGAACGATCAAATTTCTCGTATCCCCGGAGCTAGGCTGGGATGGTGCTCTTGCATATGGCGAGCCAGGCCGGAGGGTGGATGCAGGCAACCAAACAAAAAGATTCTGCATCCTGCCAGCTTGGATCAGCCATATGCAGGCAACCAAACGCCCCACAGTGGCTGGCGATTTGCTGGACTGCAGCGCGACGAATTGCATGGAGCTTCTGCGGCACGTGGCACGTGTGGCACATGTAACGGTGGTATAATGGACCGTCGATCCACGTTTTTAGTGTACATGATACGCTCTTGTGTGAACAAGAATATACATAATAAGAGATAAAATATTGGCAAAACTTAAATTTTGGTAACCACATCAAGGCAAAACTTAGCTTATACTTTCTCGGTTATAAATTAAAATTTATTTTGATTTTTCTAGATTTATAAATTTTGATATGTATCCAGACATAACATAGATGCATAACAAAAGCTATATATGTATTTGAAAAGTCAATAAGAATTATAATTTGTGACGGAAAGGCTACTAAACACTAATAAATGGTCCATTATTTCAGAGGAGCGTCATAATTATGATACTGCTGTTTGACACCGATTCCCATGCCGCTGGCTGTGGCTCCAACAGACAGACGAGGAGTGGGCATGGGCGGAGCTGCTGTTGTACGCGCACTTCTTCCAAGCGTCGATCACGGTGATCATTGGCAACGGTGAACGTGCCAAGTTCTGGACGGACAATTGGCTTGACGGGCGGTCACTTGATAGCTGGGTTCCAGCCCTTGCGGCGACCGTTTCGCGGTGTTCCTGGGCTGCGACCACAGTGGCGCACGGCCTGAGCGACGGCCGGTGGACGCGCGAGATCACAGGCGAACTGTTAGTGGCGGCAATTGAGGATTACATCCGTCTATGGAACATGATCCAGGAAGTGCAGCTGACTGAAGGAGTGCAAGATCAATTTGTCTGGCGTTGGACGTCCACGGGGCAATACACGGCAAAGTCGGCGTATGAGATGATGCTTCAAGGTACGCAACGTTTTGAAGGCTCCAAGCTCATCTGGAAGACATGGGCGCCCCTCTGTGTGAAGATATTATTATGGCTTGCATGGAGAAGAAGACATTGGACAGCAGACAGGCAACGCCGCCACGGGCTGGATGCTCGCACCGAATGCATGCTGTGTGATCAGGAGCCGGAGACCAGTGACCATCTGTTCATTGATTGCTCCTACACCAAGCAGGTCTGGTGGCTAATATTGCAGCGCTTAGGGGCCACTCAACTGCCGCAGGGGAGCTGTACCATGTGCCAATGGTGGAAGAGGTTGAGAACAACGTTGCTGCCTTCAAGCAAGCGGAAGGGTTTTGATAGCCTCTTTGCCCTGACAACATGGCAAGTGTGGAAGGAACGCAATGCTAGAGTCTTTTGTGGCGACTCTTATGATCTGCACGACTTGATCGTCAAGATATTGCAAACTAGGCGCAGTTTTGGATCCTAGTGGGTGCCAAGGATCTAGGTAGTTTGTGTAGCAAGTAGTCTCGTAGACTCCCCGTGGCTGCGTCCCGGGTTGGTGGTTGTTCGTTCTTGCGCAACGTGTGAGCCCCTTGATTTTTAACTTGTTGGCTCCCCTTCTTTAATACAAAGATGCGCAGATCTCTTGTGTATTTGAAAAAAAAGAAACCGATTCCCATGTACTTCTGCTTAATATAAATAAATTTATACTTCGTAGGTATATTGGAATTTCCTCTAAACCTGACAGGAGAGACATCCTGAATCTCTTGACCACAAATTCTTTCGGAAAATGCAAACATGATTTATATAGCCGAGCCAAACCACAACCATGACACGTCAATCACTTAAATAAATCACAACTACAATACATTATTCACGTTGCATTTATCTAGTATACTAGATAGCGACATATAGGTCCATACGCCACAAACGTGCCACAATGCTCATTCAAATGCCCTAAGGTACTTTGCGTTCTTCTGTGCTTCTCGTGTGCCTCCTTGCTCGCTAGCGGGGACCCAGATGATGCTGAGCTTAGAGAGGAAATGGCACACTGCCACATCACCCGGCTTGAGATTGTGTGCCACAAAGAAGGGGTGCCTGGGGCTCCACAGCGACGTGTCTAGGTGGCACACGGCCAGCGCCTCCATCGACGACGGTGCCATGCCATCCTTGGCCACCAGAGTCACCTGGTATGTCGCCGCCGGGTTGGTCGTGTGGCAGAAGAACACCGCGTAGGGGTATGTCAGGTCATGGCATGTCGCCACCATTGGCGATTCGGAGAGCTTTCGTACAGCCGTCACATTGTACCTCCCCCGTTGTGCCGTCGTGCCCGCAGGGTCGACGGGCATGTTGCCGGAGAAAGCACGGACATTACGTGTGCCGAGGAGGGCAGTAGGGAGCTTTGCGAGGGACTCTAGGGAGGTGGCACAGCCAGCCTTATTGCCTGGGAGTGGCCGCGGGTTCTCGCAAGTGTCTAGAGTCCACTGAATCTCATCGGCCATGGCGAGGGACACTGGTGCGAACATGGCAAGGATGTCGGCGAAGTGCTCGGTGGAGAATGGGAGGGAGTCAGCCTCGCGGCGCGGTAGCAGGGGCGGAAGGGAGGTGGTCGTTGGGATGTTCGGTGTGATCACGGATCCTGGCTGTAGAACGTCAGGAAAGAAGAACACATCTGCTAGCTTGTTGTCATTGTTGTGGCTGTGAACATGGTCATGCATGTGCCCTGAAACAGGTTTGAGGACGTAAATACCGATTTGAAAACTAAGTATGTTCTAGTTTACGGACCCATACAACATGATGAAATTTACTGCTCTTTAATAAGTACTCCTACTCTAGCTGAAATGTATAATAAAGAATTAGCACAAAATTGTCTCTTAATTAAAAAATAGTTCTTCATGCAAACTCAAATATTTTCAAAAGTGCAGTGCTGTTTTTTCATCTTTAATTATTGGGTAACACAAACAAGTTACTTGTTTTATCATCTCATATGTAACAACACATACTACAAAATGTTAGTAACATTGTACAACAAATTAGACTATAGCTCAAATATAGTGGTTAAAAACATTTTAGTAAAAAATACATAAAATAATATAAGGAATAAGTCATCCTTACCTTGGGACCCATATGAGGTGGTGACCTTCCTTGAGTCGTTTTCTCCTTGCGAACCATACGATGTGGTGACTTTTCTTGAGTCATCGGCTTGTGACCCATATGATGTGGTGACCTTTCTTGAGTTCTCACCATTCCATCCATATGAAGTGGTGACTTTCCTTGAGTTCTCCTCACCTTGGGATCCATATGAAGTGGTCACCTTCCTTAAGTCCTCACCTTGGGACCTATATGACATGGTGACCTTCCGTGAATCATTGTCATCATCTTGGGATCCATATGAAGTGGTGACCTTCCTTGTGTCCTCCTGACCTTGAGATCCATATGACACGGTGGCCTTCCTAGAATTGTCCTGACCTTGGGACTCATCTGACATGGTGACTTTCCTTGAATCATCATCACCTTGGGAACCAAAAGGCCCGGTGGCCTTCCTTGAGTCCTCCCAGCCTTGGGACTCGTGTGAAGTGCTGACTTTTCTTGAGTCCTCATCACCTCGGTATCCATATGATGTGGTAACCTTCCTTGAGTCCTTCTCACCATGCGACCTATATGACATGGTGGCCTTCGTCGAGTCCTTGTTATCTTGTGACAAATATGTTGTGCTGAGCTTTCCTAAGGCCTTCTCACTTAGGGACCCAAATGATGATATAGTCGCCTTTCTTGGGTCTTCCTCTCCTTGGGACCCATAGGAAACACTGGCCTTTCTTGTAGCTTGTTGACTTTGGGACCCATATGATGTGGTAACCTTCCTTGAGTCCTTCTGACCATGAGACCTATATGATATGGTGGCCTTCCTTGGGTCATCGTTATCTTGTGACAAATATGATGTGCTGACCATTCTTAAGGCCTTCTCACTTAGGGACCCAAATGATATAGTCGCCTTTCTTGGGTCTTCCTCCCCTTGGGACCCATAGGAAACACTGGCCTTTTTGGGAGCCTGTTGACTTTGGGACCCATATGATGTGGTAACCTTCCTTGAGTCCTTCTCTCCTTGGGACATATATGACACAGTGGCCTTCCTTGGATCCTTGTTATCTTGTGACAAATATGATGTGCTGACCTTTCTTAAGGCCTTCTCACTTAGGAACCCAAAGGGTATAATCACCTTTCCTAGATCTTCCTCCCCTTGGGACCCATAGGAAACATTGGCCTTTCTTAGAGCTTGTTGACTTTGTGACCCATATGATGTGGTAACCTTCCTGGAGTCCTCTAAGTCCTTTTGCCTATAAGCAATAATATGTTTCTTCATCCCTTTCAACATCAATACCTTTCCATCCAAGTCTATAGTTTGACAAACAATTAGTTCAACAATATTAAAATTATCTACCACATAAATGATACATTGGATTTTTTTAAAAGAACTTCCCATCAATTATAATTTTATTAATATTAACAAATATTATAGGATGAATTCGCAGTGAAGATCATATTTGGATAGTCAAAGTACATAATTTGAAAAATAATTTGATTTTTTTTGAATTAGTATCTATTTTGTAACATTACCCTCTTATTGATTGGCATTCAAATCTTGGAGAAAGTAATGGCATATACCTATTAACTACTCATTAACCATACTCGGCCATTAATTCTTTGTTGAAAAACAACATAATTTCATGCCACTTGGAATGAAAAAGTTTAGAGAGACTTATTGGCCACTAAAACTTACCACTTCCCTGTTTTAGCCACCTAAACAACAATGTGTTATTCCTTTCATGCCAATTGGAATGAGATTTAGGGAGCCACCTATAGTGAACTAAAATAAAACCATATTACTTAATTATTTATAAAAAAAATACTATGCTACTCTCCTCAGTCGAGGGGCGAAGAGAAGCCTAGCACCACTAGGGCTATGGACATGGCCATAGGCTTCGACCATATTGTTTTGTCTATAGCTACCGTAGTATAAAGGCCCAGGTCTAGAAGCCCAATCAGCCCAATCTGGCCCAGCTCCACCCCTAGAACTGGTCTTTTATCTTGCCAGATGCCATAAATAAGAGTATAGAGAAAATCTCATTCTAACTAGGCATATTACTTACACAATATTTTTCATATTACATACTTATATTAAGGTTGCACATTTTATTATGTGTTACTTTAATTATTATTAATAACTTGATGGTTTTGGAAATAATCCATAAATGGGATAAATTAATTAGGAGAACATACAGACCCATGTTGTGTCCAGTTCAGGGAAACGTTGCCTGGAGATATAAAAGCGAGAATATGTATAGATAGGTAGGAAAATTTCCATTTACATATTTCTAGGCTAATTCATATATAGTACCCAGCTACTCCCTCCGTTCCTAAATGTAGGTCGTTTGACTTTTTTGATTCCAAGTTTGACCGCTTCGTCTTATTCAAAAAATTTCTGAAAATATAGTCAAATTTAAGATACTTTTATAGATTATATATTAATATAGCAAGCCATCATAAAAAATATGATAATTTACATAAAATTTCGAATAAGACGAAGCGGTCAAACTTCGGGATAAAAAAGTCAAACGACCTACATTTAGGAACGGAGGAAGTAGCTATGTAGTAAACTAATTTTTACTCACTCGCTGGAAAGAGATATATAGGGATATACTCGCGTATACCTGTAGATCGGGTCAACAGGTCGTGTATGGCTTGGGGCATCGGAGTCTCGGGAAGCAATGCTTGCCAGTACTCCATTGGCGCTATCGTCCTACTAGACGACGTAACAGAAGCCGCTGCCGGCAGATTTGCATGTTTTCTCGCTCCTGCTCCAGTAACCTGCATGCAGCATCAATAATGCATTATATATACAATTCGTATAATAATAATAATTAAAATAAGGAAATATATTTGTTACAAGAAGCCATGATGATAGCTATGCTCACACTCACCAGCAGGACGATGAGTATCACGAGTGACACAATGGCATCCATGTTGTGCATTGCTAGTTTGCCCTGTGTCGCCGTTCGTGCTCAGAGGTGGCTATTTATATAGGCCCAAACATCATCTCACCGGCCTATATCCATGTCTGTGGACTCACCATAATTGCATGCATGTTTTATTTACGGGAATTTGGCCGAAGCAGATTTGTGATGTCGATGTAGCATCCACCATATAATGCTTCGATCGCTCTAACCTTGGCAGTTACTGTAGCACGTGGAACTCGTGTATCCTTGCTTTATTAGGAGGGTAATTGTCTCAAGATTTGGTGGCTTAACGTCTGATTAACATAATCATATAGGGGCCGATTGGTTGGCCGCATGGGGCCTTGGCCAGGCCCGCCAGATGCAAGCGCCCCTCGATTGGTTGTCTGCACAGCCTTTCAGCCTGGCCGACGGCATGCAAAAGGAGGTCACGGGCCTGGCCGGCGAGAAACGCAGGAAACGGCCGTCTCCCGCGAGCCAGGCTCGCACGCTGCAGGTGTCCGGCGCTGGGTCCACATGCAGACTGATAAAAGAATCAAATACACGCAGTTGAGCAGCCATCCAATCAATATCTCAAGGTAGCCTGGCTGTGTGACTGCATGCAACCAATCAATGACCCTTTGCACCTTGGGAGCCTGGCCGGCGAGGGCCTGTATCGCCGGTGCGAGCCAGGCTGCGACGGGAAGAGAACCAATCAGCCCCATAGCGATCGATGCTCACATGCAACAAGAAGGTTACCCGACTCATGTAACTATCACGTACCAGCCTTTTGGGGTGATACACATGTTAATGCATACTGTGACAGCGTTATCACGCGTTGCCATCGATGTCTCACTGTCTCACATGTGACTATGTGGCCCCCTCAAGCTTGATGCATTTTGAGTACAGTGTGTACACTACCGGATTTCCATACTTCGCCATGTATCTGGGGCACACGGCAAAGCCCCTCTCGCACACGTAGATATAACAATTATTACTCAATGTTATACCATACCATTTATAGAATTCTTTTATGTTTGCCCATGTTTACCATCGGGTGGAGCTTATTTATAATTTAAGTTCGAAGGAAACTAAATAAGGATGGAAAATTCTTAGATATAACAATTATTACTATCGGGTATGGTATACGTGGGTGTACTAGGTGCTACTCAGGTGCTCTAACCACTAGGCTAGAGGTCCTTTCACTTTTATTTTATAATTTTATTAACGAATGAGATCCTAAATTCTCCAAACTTGGCATGTATGATGTAAGAGTATACATGTTTCATTTTAAGTATTTGCAATCCAAAATATGGTGTTTCAATGCACTTCACCATTTGTAGCATTTACGTTCCTCCCTTGCTTATTAGAAAGTGTTTTGATGAACTGTAAATGTAATATCTTTCCTTTCATCGATGTACTTTTGGTTTAATAAAAAACCGCGTTCTATGAAATTGGATTAGTATTTACGGCCCGTGCAAAGTGCTAGTTACATTCCTCCGAATAGCCTACTAAGTAATACATGATTAGGGTATTTGTGTTCTTCCGCAGCGGCTACCTCACGGCCCTTGCTAGCATGCCATGCCCTAATTTTTTTTTTCTTTTTTCACGTACTAAGACCGTGCATGCAACTATTAGCTTCTTTTATTTTTTTCATTATTTCCCTTTTTTTTAGGTCGATCAGTGCTTTCATTGATCAATCATTGCGATTGTTATATACTCAGACGCAAGAAAGTTACGGATAGCTGGTGGTGCTTCAGTCTGCCACTCCACCTCCCGGCATGTCGTCCCTCGAAGCCAAGCGCGCACATGATGAGCTACTCTATTACAACTTCGGGTTACAAATTGAACAATTAGACCATGAAAATCCTGGCTCAGCCGGCCTCTTGTGTGCACGTTGTGGAGCATATGGACTTGCATGTATATCTTGATTTCCTTACTGAGACGCCATCCAACTCAGGACGAGGAACGCGTGCAAACAAATTAGTCTATTTAGAAATTTTTTGACCGAAGTCGGGAGGGGAAACTCTACCTATTTTTTATATATTTTTATTTCGAACCCAATTATTTGCTCATACAGGGAGTTAAACTTATTAGGTCTGCTGGGTGCTACTCAGGTTCTCTAACCACTAGGCTAGAGGCCCTTTCACTAGTCTATTTAGAAATTGAGAAATGTCTTATTAAGAAGGATTTCAAAATAAATTTGTTATACAAAACTTATTGGGTTTGAAAATAAATTTTAGTCTGAACTATATACAAACTTCATTTTGCCTAAATATGTAGACGGGTTATTCTGAGTGGAGGCTAAGCCAAATCCAAATTTTAGTCGAGAAGAGTTTTGAATTGATAGTTCAAGTTGGACAAATTAAAAAATATTTATTTTTATTTTATTTATCAATAAAATATTTAGAAAGATGCTTTACACGTTGAGGCTTAGATAAGTTCATGTTCTGTTCAAAAAGAATAAACATGCTGATTTCTATACCTAGGCTGAAAGCCACTAAGCTAATAAGATTGTAGTTAACCTATTTAAAAGTTGGATTTTTCATTTTATACACCATATCTTGGAGTGCAAATACTTAAAATGAAACATGTATGCTCTATACATCATACATTCCAAGTTTGGAAAATTTAGAAACTCGTTAGCTAATAAAATTATAAAAGAAAATAAGGCCAAGTGAAGTGGATTTTTGTGCAGGTTGCACAAGCTAGCAACCAGCATGGGGCTAGTCGCGCCAGGCTTGGCGTGACTGTGTGCCCATACGCGCCATACTTGCTGGCGCGACTAGCGCGGCATGTTCAGAAGGCACGTTCGGCCATGCAGATTGATTTTGGATCATACAATTTGTTCGCGTCATATATTGCATGTGGCACGACTCAAAGAGTCGTGCCGTGCCATATAGTTCGGCGCGACCAAAAGGACTATTTCTTGGAAATTTAGTCTGGGTAGAGTTATTATCAAAATTTTACTTTTAAAAGGTCTAAAATTTTTTAAAAAATCCTAGGCTAGTCGATCACTCAATGCACCCACTACCAGAATGATTCACATCCGCCCGCCCCCTCCGCCTCGGCTACTTTTGGACCCGGTGCTGATGGGGCTTCAGCACCGGGTCCAACGGCTAGGAGCAGGGGCGGCGCTGCGGGGTGTCAGGGCGGACACATTAGCACCGGGTCTTGGCAAGACCCGGTGCTAATGTGTCCGCCCTGACACCCCGCAGCGCCGCCCCTGCTCCTAGCCGTTGGACCCGGTGCTGAGGGGGCTTCAGCACCGGGGCCAACGGCTAGGAGCAGGGGCGGCGCTGCGGGGTGTCAGGGCGGACACATTAGCACCGGGTCTTGGCAAGACCCGGTGCTAATGTGTCCGCCCTGACACCCCGCAGCGCCGCCCCTGCTCCTAGCCGTTGGACCCGGTGCTGAGGGGGCTTCAGCACCGGGGCCAACGGCTAGGAGCAGGGGCGGCGCTGCGGGGTGTCAGGGCGGACACATTAGCACCGGGTCTTGGCAAGACCCGGTGCTAATGTGTCCGCCCTGACACCCCGCAGCGCCGCCCCTGCTCCTAGCCGTTGGACCCGGTGCTGAGGGGGCTTCAGCACCGGGGCCAACGGCTAGGAGCAGGGGCGGCGCTGCGGGGTGTCAGGGCGGACACATTAGCACCGGGTCTTGGCAAGACCCGGTGCTAATGTGTCCGCCCTGACACCCCGCAGCGCCGCCCCTGCTCCTAGCCGTTGGACCCGGTGCTGAGGGGGCTTCAGCACCGGGGCCAACGGCTAGGAGCAGGGGCGGCGCTGCGGGGTGTCAGGGCGGACACATTAGCACCGGGTCTTGGCAAGACCCGGTGCTAATGTGTCCGCCCTGACACCCCGCAGCGCCGCCCCTGCTCCTAGCCGTTGGACCCGGTGCTGAGGGGGCTTCAGCACCGGGGCCAACGGCTAGGAGCAGGGGCGGCGCTGCGGGGTGTCAGGGCGGACACATTAGCACCGGGTCTTGGCAAGACCCGGTGCTAATGTGTCCGCCCTGACACCCCGCAGCGCCGCCCCTGCTCCTAGCCGTTGGACCCGGTGCTGAGGGGGCTTCAGCACCGGGGCCAACGGCTAGGAGCAGGGGCGGCGCTGCGGGGTGTCAGGGCGGACACATTAGCACCGGGTCTTGGCAAGACCCGGTGCTAATGTGTCCGCCCTGACACCCCGCAGCGCCGCCCCTGCTCCTAGCCGTTGGACCCGGTGCTGAGGGGGCTTCAGCACCGGGGCCAACGGCTAGGAGCAGGGGCGGCGCTGCGGGGTGTCAGGGCGGACACATTAGCACCGGGTCTTGGCAAGACCCGGTGCTAATGTGTCCGCCCTGACACCCCGCAGCGCCGCCCCTGCTCCTAGCCGTTGGACCCGGTGCTGAGGGGGCTTCAGCACCGGGGCCAACGGCTAGGAGCAGGGGCGGCGCTGCGGGGTGTCAGGGCGGACACATTAGCACCGGGTCTTGGCAAGACCCGGTGCTAATGTGTCCGCCCTGACACCCCGCAGCGCCGCCCCTGCTCCTAGCCGTTGGACCCGGTGCTGAGGGGGCTTCAGCACCGGGGCCAACGGCTAGGAGCAGGGGCGGCGCTGCGGGGTGTCAGGGCGGACACATTAGCACCGGGTCTTGGCAAGACCCGGTGCTAATGTGTCCGCCCTGACACCCCGCAGCGCCGCCCCTGCTCCTAGCCGTTGGACCCGGTGCTGAGGGGGCTTCAGCACCGGGGCCAACGGCTAGGAGCAGGGGCGGCGCTGCGGGGTGTCAGGGCGGACACATTAGCACCGGGTCTTGGCAAGACCCGGTGCTAATGTGTCCGCCCTGACACCCCGCAGCGCCGCCCCTGCTCCTAGCCGTTGGACCCGGTGCTGAGGGGGCTTCAGCACCGGGGCCAACGGCTAGGAGCAGGGGCGGCGCTGCGGGGTGTCAGGGCGGACACATTAGCACCGGGTCTTGGCAAGACCCGGTGCTAATGTGTCCGCCCTGACACCCCGCAGCGCCGCCCCTGCTCCTAGCCGTTGGACCCGGTGCTGAGGGGGCTTCAGCACCGGGGCCAACGGCTAGGAGCAGGGGCGGCGCTGCGGGGTGTCAGGGCGGACACATTAGCACCGGGTCTTGGCAAGACCCGGTGCTAATGTGTCCGCCCTGACACCCCGCAGCGCCGCCCCTGCTCCTAGCCGTTGGACCCGGTGCTGAGGGGGCTTCAGCACCGGGGCCAACGGCTAGGAGCAGGGGCGGCGCTGCGGGGTGTCAGGGCGGACACATTAGCACCGGGTCTTGGCAAGACCCGGTGCTAATGTGTCCGCCCTGACACCCCGCAGCGCCGCCCCTGCTCCTAGCCGTTGGACCCGGTGCTGAGGGGGCTTCAGCACCGGGGCCAACGGCTAGGAGCAGGGGCGGCGCTGCGGGGTGTCAGGGCGGACACATTAGCACCGGGTCTTGGCAAGACCCGGTGCTAATGTGTCCGCCCTGACACCCCGCAGCGCCGCCCCTGCTCCTAGCCGTTGGACCCGGTGCTGAGGGGGCTTCAGCACCGGGGCCAACGGCTAGGAGCAGGGGCGGCGCTGCGGGGTGTCAGGGCGGACACATTAGCACCGGGTCTTGGCAAGACCCGGTGCTAATGTGTCCGCCCTGACACCCCGCAGCGCCGCCCCTGCTCCTAGCCGTTGGACCCGGTGCTGAGGGGGCTTCAGCACCGGGGCCAACGGCTAGGAGCAGGGGCGGCGCTGCGGGGTGTCAGGGCGGACACATTAGCACCGGGTCTTGGCAAGACCCGGTGCTAATGTGTCCGCCCTGACACCCCGCAGCGCCGCCCCTGCTCCTAGCCGTTGGACCCGGTGCTGAGGGGGCTTCAGCACCGGGGCCAACGGCTAGGAGCAGGGGCGGCGCTGCGGGGTGTCAGGGCGGACACATTAGCACCGGGTCTTGGCAAGACCCGGTGCTAATGTGTCCGCCCTGACACCCCGCAGCGCCGCCCCTGCTCCTAGCCGTTGGACCCGGTGCTGAGGGGGCTTCAGCACCGGGGCCAACGGCTAGGAGCAGGGGCGGCGCTGCGGGGTGTCAGGGCGGACACATTAGCACCGGGTCTTGGCAAGACCCGGTGCTAATGTGTCCGCCCTGACACCCCGCAGCGCCGCCCCTGCTCCTAGCCGTTGGACCCGGTGCTGAGGGGGCTTCAGCACCGGGGCCAACGGCTAGGAGCAGGGGCGGCGCTGCGGGGTGTCAGGGCGGACACATTAGCACCGGGTCTTGGCAAGACCCGGTGCTAATGTGTCCGCCCTGACACCCCGCAGCGCCGCCCCTGCTCCTAGCCGTTGGACCCGGTGCTGAGGGGGCTTCAGCACCGGGGCCAACGGCTAGGAGCAGGGGCGGCGCTGCGGGGTGTCAGGGCGGACACATTAGCACCGGGTCTTGGCAAGACCCGGTGCTAATGTGTCCGCCCTGACACCCCGCAGCGCCGCCCCTGCTCCTAGCCGTTGGACCCGGTGCTGAGGGGGCTTCAGCACCGGGGCCAACGGCTAGGAGCAGGGGCGGCGCTGCGGGGTGTCAGGGCGGACACATTAGCACCGGGTCTTGGCAAGACCCGGTGCTAATGTGTCCGCCCTGACACCCCGCAGCGCCGCCCCTGCTCCTAGCCGTTGGACCCGGTGCTGAGGGGGCTTCAGCACCGGGGCCAACGGCTAGGAGCAGGGGCGGCGCTGCGGGGTGTCAGGGCGGACACATTAGCACCGGGTCTTGGCAAGACCCGGTGCTAATGTTCACCAATTAGCACCGGATGCAGCCAGCAACCGGTGCTAATGTGCCCGAGGCCATTTAGCACCGGTTGCTGGCTGCAACCGGTGCTAATTGGTGAACATTAGCACCGGGTCTTGCCAAGACCCGGTGCTAATGTCTTCTGTATATAGCACCTTCTTTCTCCCCCGGCCGAGGCAACTGAACACTTGGCGCTGTGTTCATGCTGCTCGGCCGTGGGAGGGGAGGTGCGAGAGACAAAGGACGCCAGTACCGGGTCGTGGCTGCACCCGGTGCTAAAGGCCTCAGCCCTATATAGCGGCGGCCCTGCCAGAATCTTTGCGTGAACTTGATAAGCTTCCTGGGTACTTATGGGAAGCCAAAAGATACACTGGAAGCACGTCAGGATCTGAAACGATTGAAGCAACGGACTGATCTACATCCAGAAAAGAGAGACAAAGGACGCCAGTACCGGGTCGTGGCTGCACCCGGTGCTAAAGGCCTCAGCCCTATATAGCGGCGGCCCTGCCAGAATCTTTGCGTGAACTTGATAAGCTTCCTGGGTACTTATGGGAAGCCAAAAGATACACTGGAAGCACGTCAGGATCTGAAACGATTGAAGCAACGGACTGATCTACATCCAGAAAAGAGAGACAGAGGACGCCAGTACTTGCGTCCTGCCAGCTTCACTCTCAGCAAAGAAGAGAAGGCAAGCATGTTTGAATGCTTGAACAGTATCAAGGTCCCATCTGGCTACTCCTCCAATATTAAGGGAATAATAAATATGAAAGAGAAGAAGTTCACAAACCTGAAGTCTCACGACTGCCATGTGTTGATGACACAGCTGCTTCCCGTCATACTCAGGGGTGTGCTACCAATATAGTAATTCCATGGAATATATATTAGTAGTTAATTATTAAAAGGTAGAATACTTATTTATTTATTTAATGGAATTTATAGTTATTTATTTAATGAATATAGTAATGTAGTTTTTGAAATGTGTTTCTATAATGGAATATATACTAAAATTTGTATTTATTTATATATTAAATTTTTTTATCTTTAAATTGTATTGTATATTTGTTATTGGTTAATAATGCAGATGAATAGACAATGGATGTACGGGGACAACCACGCTCAGGAGTTCCGTGATTTGCCTCAGGGCGTTTCTCGATGCCGCCGAGGCTAACAGGACGCCAGAGGGAAGGATGTTCTGCCCATGCACTAATTGTGAAAATATGCAATCGCACCAAAAAAGAGGAGTTCTTCAGGTGCATTTGATGAGGCACGGTTTCATGAGGTTATTCTGTGTGGACGAAGCACGGTGGAAGAGGAATTCTAATGGATGAAGATGAAGAAGACCGAGCCGATGACGACATTCCGGTATTGGCTCAATACTACGGTTCCTTTGCAGATGCTGCGATGGGTGATGCCGATGAGGAAGATGTTGCTCAGGAAAATGACCCTACTGATGGACTCGGGCAAATGTTGCGTGATGCTGAGAAAGACTGTGGCAATGATAAGGAACTGAAAAAGATACAACGCATGTTGCAGGACCACAAGACTGACCTGTACCCAGATTGCAAAGAGGGGCTTAAGAAGTTGGTTAGCACACTTGATCTTCTGCAGTGGAAGGCAGCAAATGGCGTTACTGATAAGGGTTTCGAGGAGCTACTGAAACTCGTGAAGAAGATTCTGCCAGAGGGTAACGAATTGCCATCGACGACGTATCAAGCAAAACGTGTTGTTTGCCCTCTCGGTTTGGAGGTGCACAAGATACATGCGTGTCCTAATGACTGTATCCTCTATCGCGGATAGTACAAACACTTGGATCGTTGTCCGGTTTGCACCTGCGCACGATACAAGATCAGGCGGGACGACCCTGGTGATGTTGGGGGAGAGCGTTCTAAGAAAAAAATCCCTGCGAAGGTGATGTGGTATTTCCCTCTGATACCCCGTCTGAAGCGTTTGTTCAGGAACAAAGACCATGCCAAACTGATGCGCTGGCACAAAGAAGAACGTAAGCAGGATGGCATGTTGAGACCCCCCGCCGATGGATCCCAGTGGAGGAACATCGACAGAGCATTCCCAGAGTTTGATGCTGATGCGAGGAATGTTAGGCTTGGTTTAAGTACCGATGGCATGAACCCTTTTGGTGAAATGAGCAGTAGTCATAGCACTTGGCCCGTGACTGTTTGTATCTACAACCTACCCCCCTGGCTCTGCATGAAGCGGAAGTTCATTATGATGCCAGTGCTCATCGAAGGCCCAAAGCAACCTGGCAACGACATTGATGTGTACCTAAGACCATTGGTTGACGAACTTTTACAGCTGTGGAAGAATGAAGGTGTTAGCATGTGGGATGAGGACAAGCAGGAGCAGTTTGACCTTCGAGCACTGCTTTTCATAAGCATCAACGACTGGCCTGCACTAAGTAACCTATCAGGACAATCAAACAAAGGATATAAAGCATGCACTCACTGTTTAGAGGAAACCGAAAGCATGTATTTGAAACATTGTCGTAAAGTTGTGTACATGGGTCACCGTCGATTCCTTCCGGCGAAGCATGAGCTACGAAAGAAATGTGCGCATTTTGGCGGGAATGCTGACCGCCGTACAAAGCCGAGACACCGGAGTGGAGAAGAGCTATTTGATATGGTGAAGGACCTACACGTGGTGTTTGGCAAGGGAGACGGAAGCCAGGCTGCTCCGACGGGCGAGGATGGTCGTGCCGCGATGTGGAAGAAGAAGTCTATCTTTTGGGAGCTACCTTATTGGCAACGTTTAGAGGTCCGTAACGCGATTGATGTGATGCATCTGACGAAGAATCTTTGCGTGAACTTGATAAGCTTCCTGGGTACTTATGGGAAGCCAAAAGATACACTAATGTATTAGAATATATACGTATATAGACGTGCACGCATGGCTACTGAAAAAAGCAAAAAAAAAAAGAAATCCGGGGTCTTTAGCACCGGTTTCAGGCAGCAACCGGTGCTAAAGGCAGGCCCTTTAGCCTCGGATTAGTTGCACCGGGTGGGAAACCCGGTGCTAAAGGGCTTTCCCACCCGGTGCAGATGTCGATCATTCTGGTAGTGAAGTATATTGATAAAACAAATGTCTCGCAAAAGAAATGATACCAGATAGGTCCCCTTGGCGAATCCGTTTTTCACGCACCGACCCCCTTAACCAAAATTTTAGAAATATTGTGAATATGTATGCTTTGTATATATTTCTTATCAATTATTTTTAATTCTATAGATGGCGGACAACAACAGCCCTGTCCTACCCATGCAAGAGGACAACAACAGCCCTGTCCCACCCATGCAAGAGGACAACAACACGTTCTTTGCGAATCAACTTTTTGATATTGTAACCCAACCAATGTCCATGGATGAAGTGTTGGGGATCATTGGAAGGGACGACAATATCCAGAGCGAAATGTTGCAAGGCCCGAAAATGTTGAAGGGGCCGCTAATGTCCAGGGCGAACGTGTCCAGGGCAGCACTATTGAAGGGGCCGGTAACGAGCCCTCGTCTAGTCAGGTGCCCTGGTGATGTTGGGGGAGAGCGTTCTAAGAAAAAAATCCCTGCGAAGGTGATGTGGTATTTCCCTCTGATACCCCGTCTGAAGCGTTTGGCCCGTGACTGTTTGTATCTACAACCTACCCCCCTGGCTCTGCATGAAGCGGAAGTTCATTATGATGCCAGTGCTCATCGAAGGCCCAAAGCAACCTATCAACGGAACTCCAAACTCAGTGACAATAGATAGATTATAGTTTTATAAAATTTTGGTGATACTTTCATAGTTTTCTGATGTCAAATAAATTAGTTATTCATTTTTAAAGATGAAACCAGTTTTTGTTATACATACGGTTTATTGTCCTCCTTGAAGCAAGTTATATTTCAACAAATATGTTAAAAATCTCTTGAGGACAAGTTCACACTACCAGAAAACTTCACATCCGCCCGCCCCCTCCGCCTCGGCTCTTTTTGGACCCGGTGCTGAAGGGGCTTCAGCACCGGGTCCAACGGCTAGGAGCGGGGCGGCGCTGCAGGGTGCCAGGGCGAGGACATTAGCACCGGGTCGTGGCAAGACCCGGTGCTAATGCGCCCCCTTTAGCACCGGGTGCAGCCAGCAACCGGTGCTAATGTGCCCGAGCCATTTAGCACCGGGTCGTGGCTGCACCCGGTGCTAAAGGGACCCTTTAGCACCGGTTATTCAACCCGGTGCTAAAGGGGTACCCCTTTAGCCTCGGATTAGTTGCACCGGGTGGGAAACCCGGTGCAAAAGGCATTTCCCACCCGGTGCAGATAGCGATCATTCTGGTAGTGGTGGTACATCATCGTAGCTATTTCACCGTAAATATCATTCATTTACTAACTTTCTTTGTGACTACTAAATTATCAGGTCGCATACGGTATGACCAAACGTGTGGAAGAAGGGCAAAAATGGCACTGCAATGACATTCCACATGGTTACATACCTGTTGGGGGTGGAGCAAGTCGTCACCAACTGGGAAGAGTTGGAACTTGACATCCCCGGAGGTGATGGAGAAACAAAACTCGGTCAGTGTTCTCACTGCATCATTCTATGGAGCAAGGCAGACGTCGTCATAACCGGTACACCTGCGGCCACCAACAAGCCTCCGACCCCTCCCCCGTCTCCAAGAGATCCACTGAATCATGACAATTCTCCGGGAGCTCCTGATGCAAGCCCGTCTCCTCCGCCAAAGAGGTCTCCGTCTCCTCCGCCGAAGAGGTCTCCGTCTCCTCCGCCGAAGAGGTCTCCGTCTCCTCCGCCGAAGAGGTCTCCGTCTCCTCCGCCGAAGAGGTCTCCGTCTCCTCCGCCGAAAAGACCCCAGAAGAGCTCGAAGCCTGGGTGAAAGCAGACGTGAAGAGGCAAATGGCCGGGTGGAGGAAAAAACCGTTGCCGGAGCCGAAGCTTGACCCCAGTGTAGTCAAGTCATTCCTCGGTAATTTGAGCAAGGCTCAACAGAAGGAAGTACCGATAATAGACTATGACCGCTCATTACTGAAATCTCGCCGTAAGCGGAAGACAGCAGATAACGAGGAGGTGGGCCCATCCAAAAAGGTTCCTCAACTCGGCAAGCAACCTCAGCGGCCCTTGGCTCCATTGTCATCTCCGCACGAGCTACAGATCCAAGAATTTGAGGACGAGACTGGACTATCCAGAGCGCAACTCCTGGGGAAGAAGATGTCCCTGTAAGCACAACGTTAAAGTGGCCGTTTAAGCTTGGCGAGCCTATGGTCCCTCCTAGGGGACAGATGATATTACAGACGAAGATGCGCCGATTCCATGAGTGGTACTTGGAAGAATCAAGAAGGAATAAACGACGCATGATCAAAGGAGGCGTGAAGGACCATGATTTCTACAATGGCAACCTGGATTGGGTCTGGCTGAGGTTTAAGGATATATATGAGTTGTACCACCACGACGCCATGGACGTGGATTTGATCACCTGTTGGACGCTGTAAGTACTTTGTTGTTGTTTACAATTCACAGTTTGAAAACAATAATTCCAATCGATGTTGACGCGGGCTTTATTTATTGCTTAACATATGCAGAATGGAGATTCAAAAATGTCGGAGAGAAAATATATATGAGGTTGGTTTCGTGGATCCTCGAAGGATAAGTGAAGAAATGATATTGATGAATCCTGAGGAAACATATGGAAACCTATACAAATATATTAAGAAACAAAATTACTGCGACTCCATACTAATCCCGTACAACATCGAGTGAGTACATACACAGGCTTCTTCTTCTTATACTGTCTGTGTACTAATTCATATGGCAGTTCTGTTTCAGGATTTCAAGAAGAAGTTGTACTCGCAATTTCTCAAAACCGGAGAGGCCCCGGATCCTGAGAAGTATAAGAAGATCACCAATGACGAGTAGGAAGCATTCCTTGAGTACAAAACCTGATGACAAGGTGATGTATATTTTCCCCTAATTAATTCACCCCTTACACTTGCAATGACTTAACTCAATTTTTTTATTCGCAGGGCGTGGGTTCAATTTCGTAAAGACCGCCCGGGTATTGAACATGAAACACTGACATGGAAGATTGGCTTTCCGGTAAGCAAGTAATTTATACATGTAGGCCTCGGCTAATATATTATATGCATTTTACTTAATTTCTTTTGATCGACAGTGTGCCAAACAGGGGAAGGGAAATAATTTGGACGTGTCGGACAGTCCAACAAGCTAGTCGTCAATCTTAATTAAGTAGAAAATACAGTTTAAATATATATAACTCGAGTTGACATGCATGAATATCTACTTTTGTAATATATATGTCTTCTATTTTGATGAAATGTCAGCTAATTTGAATATAGAGTCGGCCGAATACGCATTAGAATACACGTATTAGAATATATACGTATATACACGTATATAAACGTGCATGCATGGCTACTAAAAAACCAAAAAAAAAGAAATCTAAGGCCTTTAGCACCGGTTGAAGACAGCAACCGGTGCTAAAGGCCCTGCTAAAGGTGCTGCGGGGGCAGGCCCTTTAGCACCGGTTTGTGTCTGCAACCGGTGCTAAAGGGGCACCCCTTTAGCCTCGGAAGATCTGCACCGGTTGGAATACCCGGTGCTAAAGCCGGTTCCCAACCGGTGCAGATGTTGATCATTCTAGTAGTGACCATTACCATATCAAGCAACTTGTATGGGTGTTTAGATTCAAGAATGAGGTGGTCCATCATTTTCTCTCTATACTCATTTTTGTTTGAAGTGATGCAATGATGGGTGGTTAATCAATCACCATCTCTTGCCCCACATACAAAATTATTAGTTTTAAACATGATGGATATCTGACTAAAGACGAAATACCACACATGGCTTGATGGGAATGGGTAGCTACACCTAAAGAAGCAGGTGGTTTATATATGATTCACGAATACTAAGATAATGAATCAATGTTACTTGTCAAATGTATTTTCAAGTTAGGGCGGGGAGATAAAAGTATGTGTTGTAACCTGTTGGGAAGAGATATTTGGGGGATAACTAGGTGTATACAGCTGCAATTACACCCAAGCTAGTGGTTCAAATTTCTCAAGGTGTAAACGCCCCCAACAATTTATTTAATTAGGAATAACTTCTGAGCTATTAAATTTATACTTTGTGATAGTGCTGTTTGAAACCGATTCCAATGTACCTCTGCTTAACATACATAAATTTATACTTTGTAGGTATATGGGATCGAATTTATGCCTCTAAATTAAACCTGAGTACCTGACGACGTACATCTGACCACAAGTTGCTTTGGAAAATACAAACATGATCTATTATTTTTTTTTTGCGAGTAAAACATGATCTATTATTGCAGAGCCAAACCATAACCATGACACGTAGCACAATCACAATACATTCACGCTGCATTTTATTTAGTACTAGAGCGACATATAGGTCTATACGCCACAAACATGCAACAATGCTCATTCAAATGCCCTCAGGTACTTATTTGCGTTCTACTGGCCGGGCTTCACTTGTGCCTCCTTGCTCGCTAGCTGGGACCCAGATGATGCTTAGCTTGGAGAGGAAATGACACACCGCCACATCACCTGGCTTGAGATTGTGCGCCACTAGGAATGGTTGCCTGGGGCTCCACAGTGACGTGTCGAGGTGGCACACGGCCAGCGCCTCCATCGACGACGGTGCCATGCCATCCTTGGCCACCAGAGTCACCTGGTATGTCGCCGCCGGGTTGGTCGTGTGGCAGTAGAACACCGCGTAGGGGTACGTCAGGTCATGGCACACTGCCGCCATCGGGGACTCGGAGAGCTTCCGTACAGCCGTCACGTTGTACCTCCCCCGTCGCGCCGTTGTGCCAGCAGCGTCGATGAGCATATCGCCGGAGAAAGCACGGACATTGCGTGTGCCGAGGAGGGCGGGCGGGAGCTTAACGAGGGATTCCAGGGACGTGGCGCAGCCGGCCTTCTCGCCTGGAAGTGGCTGTGGGTGCGCGCAAGTGTCTAGAGTCTTCCGAATCTCACCGGCCATGGCGAGTGACGCCGGTGCGAACATGGCGAGGATGTCGCCAAACTGCTCGGTGGAGAATGGGAGGGAGTCAGCCTCGTGGCGCGGTAGCAGGGAGGGCAGGGAAGTGGTCGTTGGGATGGTCGGCGTAACCACGGACCCTGGCCGTAGAAGGTCATGAAAGAAGAACACGTCTGCAAGCTTCTCGCCGTTGTTATGGTTGTGGACATGGTCGTGCCTGTCCCCTGAAACAAGTTTGAGGAAATAAATAATCCTAGGAAACAACATAATGAAATTTACTGCTCTTCAATAACTAAAGTACCCTCCTATTCCTCTAGCTTATAGTAAAAATGTATATTAACAAATTTAGTCAAAACATTATCTTGATTATTAAAAAGTGTTTCTCCGTAGAAGCTAAAATGTTTCCAAAAGTTCAGTGCTGTATTCTCATCTTCAATTGTTAGGTAATACAAACAAAATACTTGTTTTATCGGGTCATATATGTCATCACATAATCCAAATTGGTTTCACATTATATAAAAAATAGAATGAGCATAGTTTTTTACAAACATGGTAATAGTAATAATAAGTGCAAAAAAGAATACTATACTGTGCTGGTTTTTCAACAAATTAATAAAAATATGAGCATCATTACCTTGGGATCCATATGTCGTACTGGTCTTCCTTGAGCTTTCCTCACCTTGTGACTCATATACGGTGGTGGCATTTCTCTCCCCATCCTCAGACCCATATGATGTGGAGACCGTCCTTAAGTCTTTCTTATCATACAAACCATATGACATGGAGTTTTTTCTCAAATTCTCCCCACGTTGAGACCCATATGACGTGGAGACCGTCCTTAAGTCCTCCTTATCATGCAAACCATAGGAGATGGAGATTTCTCTCAAATCATCCTGATGTTGAGACCCATATGATGTGGAGACCGTCCTTAAGTCCTCCCTATCATGCAAACCATATGAGATGGAGATTTCTCTTAAATCATCCCCATGTTGAGACCCATATGATGTGGAGATCATCCTTAAGTCCTCCTTATCATGCAAACCATATGACATGGAATTTTTTTTCAAATCATCCCCACGTTGAGACCCATATGATGTGGAGACCGTCCTCAAGTCCTCTTTATCATGCAAACCATATGAGATGGAGACTTCTCTCAAATCATCCCCACGTTGAGACCCATATGACGTGGAGACCGTCCTTATGTCCTCCTTATCATGCGAACCATATGGGATGGAGACTTCTCTCAAATCATCCCCACGTTGAGACCCATACGATGTGGAGACCGTCCTTAAGTCTTCCTTATCATGCAAACCATTTAAGATGGAGACTTTTCTCAAATCATCCCCATGTTGGGACCCATATGACGTGGAAATTGTCCTTGAGTTGTCCATATCATGCAAACCATATGACATGGAGTTTTTTCTCAAATTTTCCCTGTGTTGAGACCCATATGACGAGGAGACTGTCCTTAAGTCCTCCTTATCATGTGAAGCATATGAGGTGGAGATTTCTCTCAAATCATCCTCATGTTGAGACCCATATGATGTGGAGATAGTCCTTAAGTCCTCCTTATCATGCAAACCATGTGACATGGAGATTTTTCTCAATTCATCCCCACGTTGAGACCCATATGACGTAGAGATCGTCCTTAAGTCCTCCTTACCTTGCAAACCATATGACATGCTGATTTGTCTCGAATCCTCCCCACCAAGAGACCCATATGACATTTTGATGATCTTACTTGAGTGCTCCTCACTTGGGGACCCAAATGATATTGTGGTCTTTCTTGGACTTTCCTCCAATTGGTAACCATGAGACCGAGTGATCTTTCTTGGATCCTTGTGACTTTGGGAAGTATATGATGTGGTAGTTGTCCCTGGTTCCTCTTTGGCCTTTTGCCCATAAAGAAAAATATGGTTTTTCACCCCTTTCAACGTCAATACCTTTTCGTCCATGTCTACAATTTGAACAGTAGTTAGTTCAGTAATATAAATTATTATGTGCCACAAAATTGGTACCTTGGGTTTGTTTCTAATACAACTTTGCAATATATAAATTATTAATTTTAATAAAATACGGTCAAAGATCAATTTTTAAGGCAAAGCACACATTTAAAATTTAATTGTGAAAAAATTTAACTAGTATATTTTTTGTAAATGACACAGTATTTACACATATCCTAAAAATTTCCCTTCTTCTGATTGACATTCGATAATTAAATACAGTACTATCATATCCCTGCTAAACACTCATTAACCATACTCGACCACTAGATTAGATGAAAAATAACATACTTTTATGCCACGTGGAATGGAATTTAGAGGGATTTATCTGCCACAAATCTTACCACTTTCCCGATTTAGCAACTCAAAAGCTTTGTTATTCCTTTTATGCCACTTGAAATGAGATTTAAGGTGCTGCTAATAATGATGCTTCAAGAAAATCATATTACGCTTTTTTTGACAGAATGCCATGTTGTTCCTTGCTCCTGATGGCTTATTATCTGGTCAGCAGGTCCCATGTGCAAGAGTATAGAGAAAATATCTCTTTGTACAGTTTACTTAAATTTGTTTTTTCAAAGAAAAACCTTGTATGTGTTCCTTTATTAATTTGTGGGAGGCAAGTTTGGCCGGTATATTTGTGACATGTGATTGTGTATGGGCCTCCTGGAAATTTTGAATATTTTTTGGCCTCTCCAACCAATATTCAAAGTGTCTGTTATTTTCAGTAGGTGAACCAATACAAATACCTCAAGACATTCAGTCTTGGTTGTATAGTACCAGTTCCAAAACCGAGATTGATGGAGTTTTGAAACCGCTACTAAATTTTGAATATTTTTTGGCCTCTCCAACTAATATTGAAAGTATCTGTTATTATCGTGTAGGTGAACCAATACTAATACCTTATTAAGATATTCAGTCTTGGTTGTATAGTACGGGTTCCAAAACCAGATTGATGGAGTTTTGAAACCGGTACTGCATGGGTATTATTAAATTATTTTTACTCACTTGCAGAGAACTACTCCCTCCGTTGCTAAATAAGTGTCGTCGTTGGTTTTCGTGCCACGATTTGAACTCAATTTCTAGAAAATACGTGCAACATTTTAATCTCCAAATAAATTTATTAAAAAACTAGATTCAAATATATATCTAATGATATTTATTATGTATCATAAATATTAATATATATTTTTATATATCCGGTCAAAGATGTTTCTCGGGAAGCGAAAACGACA
>OAMR01000466.1:152642-192549 GCA_900205405.1 Echinochloa crus-galli | reverse complement strand
ATATAAATACATAGCGATATGGTACAAGCCCTCCGGGCTAAACGACAGAAGGAAAACAGCTACGCAGCGGATAGCTATAAGCTTCTGGCACTTCGGGGCTTCACCTCCATAGGCATCCTTGAGCGCAGCGCACAGCCCTCATTGCGTCATCCGTCGTGGTGGATCTTGTACTCGGTGTCTTCTCCTGTGTACCCAAAGACTGTCCCCAAGGAAATGGGACAGGTCCACGTCACCAACCATAATATGCAGCAAAGCTTAATAGTGGCCTATACTAGTAATAAAATATTCAAGGAGTGTAAGCTAGGGATGTATCCTTGTGATAGTCCCAGGAACAACAGCTATCACGTACAGAACTCATTTCAGCGGAAATCGCATCCATACATTGATTAGGGGCCTTCAAACATAATATAAATACATAGCGGTATGGTACAAGCCCTCTGGGTTAAACGACAAAAGGGAAACAACTACGCAGCGGATAGCTATAAGCTTCTGGAAGGAAAACACTACGCAGCGGATAGCTAAAAGCTTCTGGAGCTTCAGGCCTCTTCCTCCACAGGCATCCTTGAGCGCAGCGCACAGCCCTCATTTGCATCATCCGTCGTGGTTGATCTTGTACTCGGAGTCTCCTCCTGTGTACCCAAAGACTGTCCCCAAGGAAATGGGACAGGTCCACGTCACCAACCATAATATGCAGCAAAGCTTTATAGTGGCCTAAACTAGTAAATAAATATTCAAGGAGATTAAGCTGGGGTTTCCTATGCGCAAGAAGCAGCATTAACCAAGATCATCTCATCTCCAAACACCTTTCCTCACAAGCACATACTCTCCCCAAACCACCCATCAATCTCACAACCACATCGGGCTCGTCCTGCCTCAACAGGTTCCCGCAATAAATATCCGCCAACTCCTTTCACTCACTAGTCGACTCTGTGAGCTCCCTCCCCACCTTGTCTCAACAGCATCAGCTGGTCCAACCTCTCATAACCCAAATATAGGATGAGGTAAGAAAGCAGAATCCCATGCTAATCAGAATAAGCCAGATGAAGGATCGTCCGTGACCGTGGACACGGCTATACGTATAGTTTTCACTCTGCAGAGGTTGCGCTCCAGGAACCACCCGGGCTGCAGACGGTCCCCAGCTCGAGACGCAGCCCACAGCAAAGACCCTATAAAGCAACGGTACTATCCTGCTTCCCTTGGCTCGAGAAACATCCGCACGGTAACATCTGCCCTAGGGATGTGAAACCTTCCCACCGGGGCCAGTCGGGGGCAGTGGTAGATCAGGGAGAGTACGCCGCATTCTGGGTAGATGGTGAGCACTGTAATTCCCACTTCCAAAAGGCATCCTGATGCGGTCCTTAATTGTCGGCAAGGCGAGTATCAGCTTCAAAAGCGATCCATTGCAACGGTCCGCAATCGGCACCCATTACAGGTACGGCCGCCCAAACTCCTCAAAAGTAACCAAGTAATCATGTACCCGCAATAGGTACTCCGTAGGAACTGTCCGAGTTCAGTTCCCAAGCACCCCGGTCAAACGACCGAGTTGTTATCACTCGTCTCCACCGCCTAGCTGCACTACTCCTCCCAAACCACCCACAACTCACGCCAACAATAGCAGATCACACCCATCCCAACACATGCATAGCCTAGCATATTCCATATGGTGAGTAGTAAGTAGCAAGGGAACAGGATAATAACAAAGGCAGCGCAGGTTTATCATGCGAGTAAAGTAAAGCGCTAGCATACTAGTTGCATGTCTAATAGGTATATCAGAGATTGGTCGGGCGTGAACCTAGAGCAAAGTCCTCTTCATTCTTCACGTAGTCGAAGACGAGGTCGACGAAGTCGTCCGAGTCTTCCGAGGATCCTAACAATCGGATTACAATAACAATGATAACAAAGCAAATGAACTCCAAAATAAGAAGCAAAGAAGAACCAAATAACACCAAACTATAGTCTAACGCGTAGGTCATGATTTTAGAAAAATATAGAAACTGGTTTCATATTTTTCTGAGCTACGATTGATTTATTATGAATTTTCTAAGTTTAAATCATTTTCTGAAAATATTAAATAACTCCAAAAAAGAAATACAATCAGACTGGGACACGTGGCAGCACCAGAGCGTGCCACGTCATCACTGCTGACGTCAGCATGACATCATCAGTGGGGCCGGCTTTGCTGACGTCATCGTGGGCCCAGATGACGTCAGCGTTGACTTGGTCAACGTTGACCAGTCAATGGTCAAGGTCAGCATGGTCAGCGGGGCCCACTTGTCAGCCTAACAGAGTCAATGGCAGGTGGGACCGGGTTGTCAGCGGGTTAAAAGAAAAAAGAAAAAGAAAAAGGATTCGCGGGCTGGAAACGGGCCGAAAGGGCGCTCGCGCGGCGCGCACGGCAGCGGCGGCGGTGCGGTTTGGCGCGGCGGAGATGGTCCAAGGCGGCGGTTTCTTGGCTCGGCACACACGCGTGATGCCCCGGCAGTCCGAGTCCACGGCGGTCCGACCCAGAAAAGGTTCGTGTGCGTGCACAGCAACAACGGCGGCGGCGCTCGCGGGTGCCCCGGCGACCCGGTTCCGCGGCGGCACACACCCACGCGGCAAGGCGCTAGCTGGTCAGTTGGCAAGACGTCAAGGCCGACTCGCGGCTTGGTTTGGCACTCGCGAATGCGAGCCAAGCCCCTGGCTTGACCGCGCTGCTGCCTTGACGTGCGCGCACTCCGGGCAGCCCCGGTGCGCAGCGACGCCTCGGCGGCCTGGGTCAGCTGCGGTCGTTGGCGGTTTGCGGTGTGGAACAAGGCGGCGCGACGGCTTCGTCGGCAGCTCACCATAGGGCACGTCGTCGTACGCGGCAGCTCGGGGAAGACTCGCAGCGCTCCGGCGAAGCTCATGCGCCCACGAACGGTTCGGTCTTGCTCAGCTCCGGCGCTCCCACGGACGGCGGCGCTCCGGCTTGCTCGTGCGTCGGCGGCTCCATGCTCTGACTGCTCCACGTCGCCTTCTTGGATCACCCTTGGCTTCTCCTCCCACCTCTGCTCCTTCTTCACTCTCTCTCTCTCTCGGATCACAGGCTGGAATCCCCAATTGGGGCGGCGGCGGCTTGAAGAGGAAAAGCGCCCGGTGGGTGGTTTTATAGGGCAAGGCCCTAGGGTTCGAAGGCTTGGACGGTGGGAATGGCTCGGCGTCCGCGCTCAGACACGCGGCAGTATCGCAACGGGCCGCACTAGCTGGGGCTCGGGGTTGGCCGCGGTGCCCTGCCTCTGCCGGGCGTGGGGGAGAAGAAAGAAAGGCGGAAGATGCACAGTGCTCGGTGGGACCCGCACGACAGCGACTAGGGAAGAAGGAAAAAGCGGGGGAGTTGGCTGGGCCGGATTCGGCGCTGGGCTGGGTCGGTTTGCGAGCTGATGAGAAAGATCGAGGGTGCGAAGTAGACTTAGAGATGGCCGTGGGGTTTTGTTAGCAGGCCGGGCTGCAGATAGGCTTTGGGAAGGTTTGGGCCCAAAGGGGTGTTAGAGCTTTTGGAATTTGCTTGGTTAATGATTTGAATTCAAATCTAGGATTTGAATTCAAATCCAAATAAAGAACCACACCAAAAGCTCTAACACCCCTTTGGGCCCAAACCTTCCCAAAGCCTATCTGCAGCCCGGCCTGCTAACAAAACCCCACGGCCATCTCTAAGTGTACTCCGCACCCTCCAAGTAGAAGACAACCTTATATGTTTGTTGGCATGCACAACAATTCACCAAAAATTTTGAAATTCACATTTTTGCTTTCAACAAATCTTACGCAATTTTTTTGGAATGTTACACCAGCTTGCGAGCTGCTCGCGAGCCAAACGAGCTAGAAGGCTTAATAGACTCGTGAGTAAATTATTAAATAATTATAACATATATATACTATTTAAGTGGTTTATACGATGTTATGATTACATTTTATTATTATAGTATGATAAAATAAATTTTAAAATCATTAAGACCAGATAGTTACTATAATTTTTTATTTCATATATATTGTTGTGACAAATTTAAATTTATCTCTAGCTCACGAGCTTAACGAGCCAGCTCGCGAGCTTAACAAGCCGAGCCAGCGTTTTTGCTCGTTTCCTTAACGAGCCGAGCCGAGCTGGCTCGTTTGACTAACGAGCCAGAACGAGCCGAGCCAAAACGAGCCGAGCTGGCTCGGCGTCCACCCCTAGTGGCAGTGCCCCAGATGAAGATAATGGAGGGATTATGGGAACAGTCAAGATTGAAGAAGCATAAATGCTTTGGCCGGCGGAAAATGGCGCGAGTGGGAGAAAACGTGCGCGTCGCTAAAAAAATCGGCGCGGAACGGTGGATTTGGAGTCCCGAAAGGAGTCCGATTTTTGGCTCCAAATAGCTTTGGTTTTGGGTATGCCAAAAAATTAGACATGGATTGAACCACTGTTGGAGCATTGTTTTTTTCTTTGTACCCAAAATCAGTTATTGGGAGTCTTTTTTGAACTCTTAGGGATGCTCGCTACCGTCTCGAAAAAAAAAACACTTTCGCTGCTATGGTTTCACTACGCGCTGAGGCGGCACCCCTGCCCCTGCACATTTTGTCGATCGGGGCTTGGAGGCATAGGGAACATCTCGGCATGGCATCCGCGTACTTGTGGCTTGCACGGTTATGGCTTCGCTACAGGACATGGCGACACCCGGCAGATGTCCGTCCGTAGTGACCTAGGGAATCTTATTGGGTTTTGACTTTTGGTTGAAAAAAGTCTATTTTACTATCTTCACCAATCCACTTTATCTACTAAACCCCTTGAACAAAAGTTAGGTTTATTTTTACTCCTCCAAACTAATTTTTTAGCGGAATCAGCAGGGGGAGTCCCCTACCTTTTCTTTTCTTTTTATTAAGAATAAATATATGTACAAGAGATTACAAAGCATAACGCTTAAAAGAAAAGAGGGTTATTACATTAGAGATTACTACTCATCCACTGGCTGAACAACTCTCCATGTCCTAGTTTGGCTCTAAGAGCAACCAGCTTTAACTGCTCCTCAAATATCAACTTCCACCATGCGAAAGAGATAGCACCCTCATCGAATACAATCTAGTTACGATGGTACCAAATTGACCAGAATGCAACAATAATGACGACTTTTCGGGAGATGCTTGAGCCAAAGGCACTTCGGGCTTGGATAATCATGTCCAGGATATGAAGTGAGGTATCCCAATCAATGTGGATGAAAATGCAGGCTTGGCTGAAGGGGCACCTAAAAAAATGATGGAGGAGAGTCTCCTCATGTTCCTTCACACATTGCACACAGTTATAACTGTCGAGGAACATGGTCTTCCTTCTCAAAATATTCCAAGTATTTAGACAGGGTCCCGGAGAACTAGCCAAAAAAAGAACTTATGTCTAGGTAAAACCTGACATTTCCACATCCACTTAAAGAGTGGAGATGAAGGGATGGATCCTGAGAGTCTTTAATATGCATTTTTGCAAGAGAATTGGACGGAGTCCCAAATTGTCAGTGCTTTCGGACACCGGCAGTTTACTTAGGCCGCACTGCTTCCGATTTCGATGGTAAACACTCGACACATAGAATTATAATGGTTCAAACAATTGCCCTATGTCTAGACTAGGGATGAAAACGGTCGGATACGATCAAAAATATTCAGTATCATTTCCTAACCATATTATTTTCTTCGAAAACGATACGGAAACGATATGTTCGAAAACGAAAACGATAACGGAAAAATCGATACATCGAAAACGAACGAAACAAATCGATATCGGTCGATAACGATAAATCAAATCGAAAACCATACACGAATACATAGAGCAAAGAGTGGGAAAATTTTTTAACAAATAAGCAACAATACTAGTGCCATTGCAGTAGATCAGTACCACTTAGTAGTTCACAAACTGAACAATACGTGAGGTGCAGTTGCATCTCGCAAGTTCACAAGTACTTAAACTGAACTGTCGTATGCAGCCAACATAAGTTTGTTGTGATATGATCCAAATTCACGAACGGAGCGAAGCGGATGCCCATCATCAGAGGTTTGGGCCGGAGCGAAGGGGTACTGTGTTTTCCTCTCATGAGCGCACAGTTTAGTCCCGCATCGGCAACACAATCAACCACGCTCACGTGAGCTGCCTATATAATAAAGCTTTGCCCTTGATGAAAAATCATATTCTTGTAAGCCGCCAATAGGCGTTGTAAACACACATTTGATATAGTAAAGTTTTTGCTGGCTGGCGCCCATGGTTTTTCCCTTCTACACTGGGAGGGTTTTCCACGTTAAAAATCCCGTGTCTCCTGTGGTTTGATTCTCTTACTTATCGTCGTTTATTCGTCATCATTTATAACAAGTGGTACCAGAGCCGGTTTCAGTTTCGGTTTCCTTGATGTCGACGATGATGAAGTTTGATCTACCGCTGTTGGATTACAAGACGAGGTTCGCGCTGTGGCAAGTCAAGATGCGGGCTGTTCTGGCGCAAACTCATGATCTTGATGAGGCGTTGGACAAGTTTGGTGGCAAGTCGTCCAACAAATGGTCTGATGAGGAGAAGCGCAAGGATCGTAAGGCTCTGTCTTTAATTTAGCTTTATCTATCTAATGATATTCTACAAGAATGTCTACAGGAACAGACTGCTGCAGCACTCTGGCTGAAACTGGAATCGATCTGCATGTCGAAGGATCTAACCAGTAAAATGCATATGAAGTTGAAGCTGTTCACGCTCAAGATGAAGAAGGGTGATTCAGTGATGAGCCATATACTAGCAATTTTAACTAGTCTAAGTCTATTCACCCAACCAAACAAGGGCCTTTCATGGTCTAAGGCTGGCTTAAACTGACACTGCATATCTCCTAACCAGACTTCAAGATGATCAAGGAACCAATCACGCCCTACAATTCCAAACAGTGCCTCACCGCAAACCGCGAGGCACTGTCGTCAGTTGTCACGGCCGATCGAGTAACTCTCAATAGTTGTGTCTACATCAAGCATGCAAGGGCGATGCTTTGCAAGTGAGAGGCAGACCGGAGCACAGATCTTCCAATGAAAGTAATGATCGTTACAAGAGGCAAGAAAGTAGAGGTCGTTCTAAGTCCAATGTGAGCATTGTATTTTCGGGAAGCATAAAAGGGTAAAGTTCAACACTGCTGTTCATACCACCAAAGGTCCTCTTGATTATGTACATGCTGACTTATGGGGTCCTTCTCGTAAGCCTTCTTATGGTGGTGCTTGTTACATGCTTACTATTATTGATGACTACTCTAGAAAAGTATGGCCTTATTTTCTGAAAAATAAAGATGATACTTTTGCTGCTTTTAAAGATTGGAAAGTGATGACAGAAAGACAAATTGATAGGAAGGTGAAGGTGCTTCGTACTGATAATGGTGGAGAATTTTGTTCTGCTGCATTTAATGATTATTGCAGGCAGGAAGGCATTATCAGACACCACACCATACCGTATACTCCGCAGCAAAACGGTGTGGCTATTTACACCTCGCCGCTCAGTCTCTCTGGCAACTCCCTCGCCTGCTTTTGGTAATTTGGTGCGCCGCCGCCGTATGCTTAATGAACTTCCATATATATACACAATTTTCACATGGATATATATGGCCTATCGGCCTACGCGCCCTATGCTTTTTTTTTAGGAGAAAACACCCGCTATGCTTGGTAAGCTCCATACACACGTACTACACAATTTCTTCTCATGGATATGGGCTTACGCGCCTCTATGCCTGTCTCTTATACACATCTAGATGTGTATAAGAGACAGGATATAAGTTGTGGAATCCCGAAACTAAAAAGACTTTCATGAGCAGGAGTGTTGTTTTCAATGAATCTGTGATGTTTAATAATAGTCTGTCCTCAGATCATGTTCCAGATAATTTTGATAAAGGGCTACAACATTGATCTGATGGTACTGTATGCAGTCACTTGAGAAGAATCACACATGGGATGTTGTACCATTGCCAAAGAAGAAGAAGACAGTCCGCTGCAAGTGGATCTTTAAGAGAAAGGAGGGTTTATCTCCAAGCGATCCTCCAAGGTATAAGGCAAGGTTAGTAGCGAAAAGCTATAGTCAAATTCATTGATGATGAGGCTCATGATGATGTTCAGCACTTACCACCTGTTTTGCAGCTAGAGGAGGATTTACCTATTGCTCAGCGCAAGTCAAAGAGAAATTGTGGACCTCCTAAACGTCTCATTGATGAGTGTAATCTAACCCATTATGCTTTGAGTTGTGCTGAACAGGTGGAGAATTCACATGAGCCGACCACATATGTTGAGGCCATTGATTGTGCTGATAAAGAGAAGTGGATTTCTGCTATGCATGAGGAGATGCAGTCACTTGAGAAGAATCACACATGGGATGTTGTACCATTGCCAAAGAAGAAGAAGACAGTCCGCTGCAAGTGGATCTTTAAGAGAAAGGAGGGTTTATCTCCAAGCGAGCCTCCAAGGTATAAGGCAAGGTTAGTAGCGAAAGGCTACAGTCAAATTCCTGGTGTTGATTATAATGATGTTTTCTCTCCTGTGGTAAAGCATAGTTCCATTCGAACATTCTTTAGTATTGTTGTTGCACATGATCTTGAGCTCGAGCAGTTAGATGTGAAGACTGCATTTCTGCATGGTGAACTTGAGGAGGATATATACATGGACCAGCCAGAAGGGTTCATAGTGCCAGGCAAGGAGAATTTTGTGTGCAAGTTGAAGAGATCCTTGTATGGTTTGAAACAGTCCCCTCGTCAGTGGAATAAAAGGTTTGATTCATTTATGCTGTCGCACGGCTTTAAGAGGTCTTAATTTGATAGCTTTGTCTACATCACGCATGTTTATGGATCACCTATTTATTTGCTCATTTATGTTGATGATATGTTGATTGCTGCCAAGAGTAAAGTCGAAATTGCTAAGTTGAAGAAATTATTGAGTAGCGAATTTGACATGAAAGATCTTGGTGCTGCTAAGAAAATTTTGAGCATGGAAATTTCTAGATAGAAAATATGGTGTGCTATTTCTTAGTCAGCAGAAATATATTCAGAAAATTCTTCAGCGTTTCAACATGGATGATGCTAAGCCTGTCAGTACTCCTATTGCAGCTCATTTCAAATTGTCGGTTGCTCAGTGTAGTACAGATCAGGATATTGAGTACATGTCTAGAGTTCCTTATTCTAGTGCTGTTGGTTCTTTGATGTATGCCATGGTCTGTTCTCGTCCAGATTTATCTTATGCTATGAGTCTGGTTAGTAGATATATGACTAATCCTGGTAAAGAACATTGGAAGGCAGTTCAGTGGATTTTCAGGTACCTCAGAGGCACCGCAGATTCTTGTCTGAAGTTTGGCAGAACTCTCTTGACAGGTATGTCTGTAAAAGAGCTTTCAAGGATTGGTGTCATTGTTACTGTTGCTGCTCATTAGGATTCATGTTGATTCAGATTTTGCTGCTGATGTTGATAGGCGAAGGTCGCTCACAGGTTATGTGTTCACTGTTGGCAGTTCTGCTATGAGCTGGAAAGCTACTTTGCAGTCTGTTGTGGCTTTGTCTACTACTGAGGCAGAATATATGGCAATTGCTGAGGCGTGCAAGGAATTAATTTGGCTGAGCGGATTATACTCTGAGCTGGTTGGGGCTGATTCTTGCATTGATTTATATTGTGACAGTCAAAGTGCTATTTGCCTTACCAAAGATCAGATGTTCCATGAGAGGACAAAGCATATTGACATCAAGTATCATTATGTACGAGATGTGGTTGAAGAAGGTAAGCTGAAGGTATGCAAGATCAACACTCATGATAATCCAACTGATATGATGACTAAACTTGTTCCTGTTGCTAAGTTTGAGCTGTGCTCAAGCTTAGTTTGTGTAGTTAATTAGCCCAAGAGGCTATTTGGCACCAGTTGTATTTTTCTCCGTGATGATTCAGGATGAAGTGAAGATGCTGCAAGAGAATTTGTCTCAAGGTGGAGTTTGTTGTGATATGATCCATCGCCTTCTATTCCACTTAATAAGAAAACACCTATTGAGGTATGGTCTGGCACACCCGCTGATTATTCACAGTTGAAAGTTTTTGGCTGCACTGCTTATGCTCATGTTGATAATGGAAAATTGGAGCCTAGAGCAATTGAATGTCTTTTTCTTGGTTATGGTTCGGGGGTTAAAGGATATAAGTTGTGGAATCCCGAAACTGAAAAGACTTTCATGAGCAGGAGTGTTGTTTTCAATGAATCTGTGATGTTTAATGACAGTTTGTCCTCAGATCATGTTCCAGATAATTTTAATAAAGGGCTGCAGCATATGAGCGTGCAGGTGGAGCATGTGGATGATGATACAGACGAGCAGGTGGAGCCGCCTGTGGATGATCAGGAAAATCAAGCTGTTGATGATGAGGCTCATGATGATGTTAAGCACTTACCACCTCCCGTGGTTTTTCCCTTCTACATTAGGAGGGTTTCTAAAACACTATATAATCTGTCTCTTATACACATCTAAGCGGAGGCCCATCACCAGAGGTTTGGGCCGGAGCGAAGGGGTACTGTGTTTTCCTCTCATGAGCGCACAGTTTAGTCCCACATCGGCAACGCAACCAACCACGGTCACGTGAGCTGCCTATATAATAAAGCTTTACCCTTGATGAAAAATCATCCTCTTGTAAGCCACCAATAGGCGTTGTAAACACACATCTGATATAGTAAAGTTTTTGCTGGCTGGCGCCCCTTGGTTTTTCCCTTCTACATTGGAAGGGTTTTCCATGTTAAAAATCTCGTGTCTCCTGCGGTTTGATTTTCTTACTTATCGTCGTTTATTCGTCATCATTTATAACAAAGTTCACGGCAACCAAAATAACATTACAGCAGTTCACATGGACACTAGGTAATAGGATAAAAGAAGGACAGCTTGCAGCCTCTGATTCACTTGGTAGCCAGCAGCCTCTTGATTTCTTCTCAGACCTGCATGGGCAGCTCGCCATCCACCTGAACAGCAGTGCTTGCCTGTGCATGTTCCTCCTAAACAAATTTCAGTTCCATTGTTAGATGCAATTCAGATCAATAACAAAGTAAAATAACTGATATTCACAATTGTATACCTGAAGTGCCATATTTTTCAGCATATAGTCTCAAGAACCTCCAGATCACCGACAATGGATGCAATCTTAGCATCTAAACAGGAACATGGATATATACATGTTAGGAAAAAGAAACAATATATTGAGAAACTAAAAACTACTATCTATCTGAACTCTTACCCCTCCTTTGAGCAGATATCCAATCCTTGGTAAAAATTAAGGCTTGAACCATCTCACATCTCAGGATCCAGTCGGCTGCGGTAAGGATCAAGCACACGACCACCAGCACTAAATGCTGCTTCAGAAGCCACTGTTGAGACTTGTACAGGCAATACATCTCGAGCAAGTTGAGAAAGAATGGGATAATCATCCTGCTGATTTTTCCACCAAGCTAGAATATCAAACTTGTTCTGATTAGCTCTAGAAACCTTAACAGGTGCTGCAGCCATGTACTTGTCCAACTCACTTGATGTCGCCTGATCAGTGGGACTTGTATCATACAAAGTAGCTATCAAGATCATCATCATAAGTATCCATAAACGGATCAGCAGCACTATCAGTAGCTACATCACTCTTTGGAGCAGGGGTGGTAGATGCATAGCATTGATACATTTGTTTCAGAACACTATCAAATTCATCCATATCAGCTTGATAGAACTCAGGACCTGAGAATTTCTTTGTGTAATATTCTACAATCTTTTTCTTGTACCTTGGATCTAGAAAACTAGCAACAGCTAGAGCAGTATTGGACTTCTCCCAGTACTTCTGAAATTTCCCACTCATTGAGTCTGCCATCCTACTAATCGTGATATCAGGACTAGCACGCCAGTCATCAATCAAAAGTTTAATATCACAGAAGCCTCTATAAAACAGGTTGGCTGTTGGATATAGAGTACCAGACAACAACTCAGTAAGATCAAAGAACTTCTTCAAGCATTGACATAGTAATACAGCTTTGTTCCAATCTGAAGCGGGAGGGCAAATTCTCTCAAACCTGGGACAGTCCAGTATTGGTCAGTTGTGTTCCTTGTAAGGAGTGTTTCAAGCTTACAACGGGGGTGCTCGTAAGCATGTGTGGAATGGTGTGGTGTTGGATCTTCGTTGAACTTGCTTGCGTCTATGTGCGTGCCCTTCCAAGGGGCGCCTACTCCCCTTATATAGGTTTCGAGGGTACGCTACATCATGGAAAAAAGAAGAAGGGGAGTTCTCATGGACTGTGGTCCTGATATGTACTGGGTAGTCCGTCATTCTCCGGCCTCACTGTCGCTTGTTAACCATGGTCGGGGCCTTCAAGCCTGTGTAGTACGTTTCAAGCCATGCCCATCTATTGCGCTTGGCATGGGCATAGTTCTACCATGCACACTGTTGAGCTGCGGTTGTTGGTCGTGCTATACCTTGTAGGAGAGGGGGTCTGTCCTGCTGTCGTGCAGGACATGGCCCTTATCGGGATTGAAGTGCCTGCATCACCAGACGGCCCCCCTCCTGACCTATTTTGAGGGGTCAGAGAGGGGCCATGTGGCGTCCTAGGTGGGGCTCGGTCGTGGGCCTTGAGTCCTTCACGAATATGGTGGGGGGTTAGTTGGTTGCCTACCTTGTGCGGCAATCGTGGTGTAGTCAGCTGAGGCATGTGCGTCACATCGGTGTCCAAGGACCCTACCCCGAGGTGCAGTCAGGCCCACCTATGTTTTCTCTAGATCGGCCAGGGAACCCGAGTTGTGCCCTGGGGCTTTGGCCGGTCGGGAGCACGCCACGTGGCCCAGGCAGTTTGGGCCCTCGGTCGGTTGGGGCCGCGCCACGTGGCCCGAGCTGTTCAGGCCCTCGGTTTGTCGGGGCCATGCCACGTGGTTTGGGCTGGTCGGGTCCTTGGTTGGTTGGGGAGCACCAGGTGGTTTGGGCTGGTCGATCCCACAGTCAGTCGGGGGCACGCCACATGGCCCGGGCTGGTCGGCCGCTTTGATGGTCGGGGTTTTGACCGGGCGGCATGGTTTTACCTGTTCTCTCCTGCCTCCATTAGTACCCTAGGTACAGGCCGTCAGTAGCCCCCGAGGCCCCTTAGGGCTTTGTTTTGGCCATAGGGGGTCTGAGGTCAGCGTCACTTTGAGGTATGCTCTGGGTTCGCGAGAAAAGTAATGCCAAAACGACAAAAAATTTCTAAAAACAACGTTTTTTCTTATTTATGAGAACTTTCTATATCTTTTCCACCTATAGACCTAACATGTGGTTTCTTTGTAAGGGGTGTGTAGTAATTATTTAGGTGAGAAATGTTTTAAAAGAACTGGACGATTATAGTATGGGTTCCTGTTTGTTTGTCAGCGAGGTCAATAGAAGACCGGAGAGGATATAGAAAATTTTATCAAAAACAAATTCTGGTACATTATTTACATTTATCACTTAGTCAAACATTTCGTAGTAGTTAAATAACTTGCTGATGGTTGATTTAGTACGTACTTTACTCCGTAAACTACTAGATTCACACAAACCATAACCACGACACGTCGCTTACATAAATCACAATCATAATACATTCACACCGAATTTAATTTATTTAGTACTCCGTACTAGAACGACAAATAGGTCCATACTACGTTACAAACGTGCGACAATGCTCATTATTCAATGCCCTCAGGTACTTTGCGTTCTACCGGGCTTCACTTGCGCCTCCTAGCTCGGTAGAGGGGACCCAGATGACGCTTAGCTTAGACAGGAAATGGCACACCGCCACATCACCTGGCTTGAGATTGTGCGCCATTAAGAATGGTTGCCTGGGGCTCCACAGTGACGTGTCGAGGTGGCACACAGCCAGTGCCTCCATCGCCGGCGCCCTGCCATCCTCGGCCGTCAATGTCACCATGTACGTCGCTGCCGGGTTGGTTGTGTGGCAGTAGAACACCGCGTAGGGGTACGTCAGGTCATGGCATGTCACTGCCGTCGCGGACTCGGAGAGCTTCTGTACGGCTGTCACGTTGTACCTCCCCCGTCGTTCCGTCGTGCCCACAGCATCAATGGGCATGTCGCCGGAGAAAGCACGGATATTGCGTGTGCCGAGGAGGGTGGCCGGGAGCTTAGCGAGGGACTCAAGGGACGTGGCGCAGCCGGCCTTCTCGCCTGAGAGTGGCCGTGGGTGCTCGCAAGTATCTAGAGTCCACCGGATCTCATCGGCCATGGCGAGGGACGCCGGTGCGAACATGGCGAGGATGTCGCCGAAGCGTTCGGTGGAGAACGGGAGGGAGTCAGCGTCGCGGCGTGATAGAAGGGGTGGCAGGGAGGTGGTCGTTGGGATGGTCGGCTTGATCACGGAACCTGGTCGTAGAACGTCACGAAAGAAGAACACATCCGCTAGATTGTTGCCCCTGTTGCGACTGTGGACATGGTCATGCCTGTCCCCTGAAACAAGTTCGAGGCCATAAATAATAATCCACTGAAACAACATATATAATAATGCAATTTACTGCTTTTTAGTAACTAAAGTACTCCTATTCCTCTAGCTGATAGTAAAAATGTCTATTTACGAATTTAGGCAAAACAGTATCTTGATTAAAAAGTGTCAAATGTTCCGAAAAGTTCAGTGGTGCATCCTCATCTTTAATCGTTAGTTTGAATAAACAAGATACTTGTTTTATCATGCCATATATGTCGTCACGGATTAGAAAATTTCTGATTGTACCAAAATAGACTTTGACAAGTATGCCAATAATAAATTCATAACGGAATAATGTATTATGCTAGTTTTTCGACAAATAGATAAAAAGCTAGTCTTCTTTAATTACCTTGGGACTCATATGACGTGGTTATTTTTCTTGAGTTATCCTCACCTCGTGACTCATATGATGCGGTGATTTTTCTTGAATCCTCCTTACCATGAGACCCATATGATGTTGTTATTTTTCTCGAATCCTCCCCACCTTGAGACCCATATGACGTGGTGATTTTCCTTGAATTCTGCTTATCCTGCAAACCATATGACGCGGTGATTTTTCTCGAATTCTCCCCACCTCGAGACCCATATGATGCAGTGATCTTTCTTGAATCATCCTTCTCTTGTAAAACATATGATGTGGTGATTTTTCTCGAATCCTCCCCACCTTGAGACCCATATAATGCTGTTATTTTTCTCGAATCCTCCCCACCTTGAGACCCATATGACGTGGTGATTTTCCTTGAATTCTGCTTATCTTGCAAACCATATGACGTGGTGATTTTTCTCGAATTCTTCCCACCTTGAGACCCATATGATGAGGTGATCTTCCTTGAATCCTCCTTCTCTTGCAAGCCATATGCTGTGGTGATTTTTCTTGAATCCCCCTCACCTTGGGAGCCATATGACATGGTGGTCTTGCTTAAGTCCTCCTCACCTAGGGAGCCAAATGATACTGCGGTCTTTCTTGGATCTTCCTCCCATTGGTACCCATAGAATTCAGTGATCTTTCTTGGATCCTTGTGACTTTGGGAGGTATATGTTCCGGTAATTCTCCTTGATTCCTCTTTGGCCTTTTGCCCATAAAGAATAATATGTTTTTTCACCCCTTTCAACATCAAGGCCTTTTCATCCAATTCTAGAGTTTGACCAGTAGTTAGTTCACCAATATATAAATTATGTTCCACAAAATTCGTACATTGGGTTTGTCTTTAAAAAACTTCACAATATTTATAAATTGTTATATTTAATAAAATATGGTCAATTAATAAAATATGGTCAAAGATCGATTTTGCATAGTGAAAGTGCACACTTTAATTGGTGTATTTTTTTTATAAATGGCATATAATATTTACACATATAAAAAAATGCCCTTATTATCAAAATGGGTATTCCATGATTCAACAAAGACTATCATATCCTTGCTAACTACTCATTAATGATATTCGGCCACTAAATTCTTAGATGAAAAAATACTTTTTCATGCCACATAGTATGAGATTTAGAGGGATCTATTTGCCCCTAAATCTTACCGCTTCCCATTTTTAGTTACTCCAAAGTTATATTATTCCTTTTATGCTCCTTCAAATAAGATTTAGGGTGCCGCTACATTTTTTTTTACAGAATACCATTTTAGTCTCCTCGCTCCTGCTTGTTTATTGTTATCTGGTCAGGTCCCATGTGTAAGAGTAGAGTTAAAATCTCTCTTTCTACAGCTTATTTAAATGGGTATTTCCTAATCCTACTACACAAAATTTCTATTTTCGAAGAAAGACGAACATTTCTCTTCTGATGTAATAAGAGTTGCACCTTAGAGCATCTCCGATAGACTCTGTGTATTGTGTTAGCTAAATATAGAGATTATATCCCCTTTGTAAAAATAGAAAGCCATCTAATTCAATGGGGTAATCTAACAGATTCTGTAAAGGTGACTAGTGAGGTAGGCTAGCTAAAAATAGCTAGCGAATGAGGTGGGATGGAGAGCCATTAAATTTGGAGGATCATTTACAGAGTCTGTTGGAAACGTTTTTTTTCTCTAACAATAGCTAAATTTAACTTTAGAAAATGATTTGGCTAGTCTCTTGGAGATGCAGTTTCTTTATTCATTTGTTGGCTTTGGAAACATAAGTGGGAGTTAAACTAGGAATCTCTCTCTCTCTCTCATGAAAAGTGAAGTCTTGGCATTTGAAAAATATCCCACGAAAATGCACAATCCTAGCTGGCCGTCATTTTACGAAGCTCGGTTAGTTGCATGTGGGCCATTAAATAAGGACACGTACTAAGGTCTTTTCATATTGTGTTAAAAAGACTAGAGTCGCATTATTTATGGGACTGATGGAGTATAGAAATACAAACTCTGGTTGTCCATTTCGACAAATGTTGCATGGACAATTTCGGTTCACACATTCCCAGGCTAAATTCAAAGCAACTAAATGTCCATACTTAAACTAGTATTTTTTACTCGCTCGCGGGAAACAGACAGAGATCTATATACCTGTAGTAGATTGGGTCAACAGGTCGTGTATGGCTTGGGGCACCGGAGTCTCGGGAAGCGCCGCTTGCCAGTACTCCATTGGCGCCATCGTCCTAGACGACGTCACGGCAGCTCCAGCCGTAAGATCTGCATGTCTGCTTGCTCCTGCTTCAGTAACCTGCATGCAGCATCATATGAACAAAACAAGCCGTACTATGATGATCAAAAGTTTAAAACGATGAAATATAGTATTTGGTACTAATTCCAGCCTTGCTGCTACCAAAAGATATGGCCCGGCCGGCCCCCGTGTGTTTGAACACCTCGCTACTACAGATTATTGTACATGCGCACTCACCAGGAGGAGTATGACGAGTGGCACAATGACATCCATGATGTGCGTCTCACTGGTGTGGCCGTTGATGCTCAGGTGGCTATTTATAGGCCCATACATCACAAAGTCTGCAGGCTAGGATCAAGCGTATCCGCACCGGCCGTATTGTGTGTAGGTCCAGATGCTCACTGCTTGATGCGTAAATAATGTTTTATATTTTTAGGAGATTGCTGTCCCAAAAGAGATTTTTGATGTTGTAGATCTGCCAATGCTTCGGTAGCTCTGACCATGCCGATTAAAAAATGGAGCACGTGGTACTCGAGTTAGCTAGCACGTATCATAGCTACGCTGACGTGGGACATATACGATAGTCAGACAACATCTGTATTTTTGTTGTCAAATAAGTAAAATAATAATCTGATGTGGTCATCATTTAATAAAGAAAGATAATGTTGTTATCTATTATCTCATCTACTGTTTTGGCTCGTGCTCCTATGCAAAAGAACAATAAATATATATTAATTATCATACAGACAACTAAATGGACAGCCTATTGTATAGCTGTCTATTTAGTTGTTTGTGTGTGTCAAATAGACAACAGCTGTGTAAACTGTTGTACATACTCTAAGGTCAGTCTCAATGTAAAGTTTCACTACACTGTTATCTACTAGGTAACTGTGTTAGACGTTTCATGGTGATAAAAGTCTCTCACATCCCATGAAACCCTGGTTTCTCTCTTACACATTTAATATTATAAAACTCTTCATAAAACTCCTGCTGAAACTGACATAAAAAGGCGCCGCCGCTACCCCCTAACTCCCGAAGCTGATGTAGCAAAAGCGACCCGTACCAGATTTTGAGCAGTAATACACATGTCAATGAATAGTGTATAACCGTGGTTACACATTTTGACCGACGACACGTACGTAGTCATCACTGTACTATCTCAGCTACTAACTCTTGGTAGCTGGCAGTTGCAGTGACTCCATACTTATGGAGTAATGGACACATATATTTGATCACCTTTCCAAGAGTTCTGCCGGGCTGGTGGTTCAGTGTCTTTATTATTTGTCTATGTGAAGCGGAATGCAAATTGTGCATCTCACTGCTGTGCGAAGAGGGCCCCGGCAGAGGAGAGAAATTCTTTTTTACTGCACCTCATGTTTTTATGAGTAAAATTACTCCCACCAGAAGACTAACTTGTCAGGTAGATGTATATTAATCTCCATTAGGTACAACAATTCAGTAAATTTCTGTTTGTATGGCCCAACATTGACAACACGGTCTCACAAAAGGATACAGTGGCATGTATTCGCCCTAGGAGGGGCACTACGGGGAAAACAGAGATATCAGCATTGGGTCCAAACTCTACTTCGATTCGATACTAAATGGGTTCAGCATCAGTGAAATAACCGGTACTAATAGGGAGTAGCTTTCACATAGCTGCGTCTACCGAGTCACAATTCACACGACTTTTTACGTGAAATAATCCCTCCTTATAGGATTTAGATGTCGTTTTGGATAAGATTTTAGTCAAACATTGGGAATACAAATCACGAATAACTTTTAAGTCGTTGAATTTAAAAATGTGAAAACAATATAAATAGATTTGTCTTAAAAAATATTTTCATAAAAGTATACATATATTATTTTTTAATTAATATTTTGTAAAAATAAGAAGTCAAAGTTACGTTTTGGAATGAAACCGTATTGTTGTCCAAAACGACATCTAAATCATATACGGAGGGAGTATGCATATGCGTGGTGCGTAAGACTCAAATGTGTTTCCTTTTAAGGGAGAATGCTTCCTTTTTAGGTAATAGTTCGAGTGCTGAACTAAGCTAATTACAAAAAATCTACTAATTTCACTATATTACTTTAAATAAAATCTTATAAGACAGGACAGTCGATTTTATAAGAAAGGCCTTTTACTCCGGGTGGTCACTTTTAGTCCAGGTTGGGAGGCCTCTGGGACCCTTGAAAATTATAGCCTATCTAAGGCTAGCATTTGTCTTAGATCCAATCCTGGTGGAGATATATACGTTTAAAACTATAAAATTTTAATTTGAGGCATGTTGTGTAAACAATGCTACTTTTATACAAACTAAATCAGATTTTAGCTCAAGTACTTCGCTCTATTTAAACTCAGTTGTATACTTTTGTTTACCATTGCTGTAAATAATGTAACAGTTCAACTCACCATGTGTTGCAGGATACAGTAACATAGTTGTTTTGTTTGCAAATGAGTTCTAGTGAAATAAAATTCAATAACTTTTCGAACCATAGTTAACTTGGAATTTGTACTGGCTATATAAATTCTTAGCTCAAATTTCCCTTTCTAGTTTTAGTCTGTCTTACTACTGTGATTTAATCTTATTTCAGCAGGATGATACAATTTGAGTGGAGCGCTCAGAGACATGAAATGTGCATGCTGAAATCAACCAAGAATACAATGATGTCAATCTATCCAATGTTTTGATTTTGATATTTCAAAGACATTGTTCTAGTATGGGCACTTTTATCTCATTGTACATACTATTTGAAAGGATTCTGACATTTTAAATATTTATGTGCCTATTTCAATGACGTAATGGCTTAATGGAATTGTCGGACCTTAGGACCGGCAATCCACCTGGGGGTACCCGAGTGGTTGATTTGTAGGAGGGGCGATTGATGAACTAGTAACTTGATGGTACACAGGAGGCACTGATTTAGACAGGTTCGGGCTACCCGGAGGTATAATACCCTACGTCCTGTGTCGGTGGCGTCGTTTGTATTGCTTAGTACTCGGCCGAGCTTCAGGAAGCCGGGACGAGCGTATGGTTTACATGATGTGATGCGGTGGTTTTCGGCGTGATCGGATGAGGGTGCCCTAGGCCGCTTTATATAGGGTAGCGGGCTAGGGTTTACAAGTCGGTTTCCATCGAAACCTACTCCCGACCAGGACTCTAGTCCTAGTCGGTTACAACTGAATATCCCTGGATATACGAGCCGCCCGCTGGGTCTTCATCAAACTTGTCCACCAACTCAGGGTGCCCGTGTGGGCCGCCTAGGGGTCGGCCCACAAGCCTGTCAGATGTGGGCCCTGGCCGCCGTAGTCTGGTCTGACAGTGGGCCCAGGGGTACCCATATCCCACAAGCCCCCGAGCAACGTGCAGGCGCGTGTCGAACTGCTTGATCAAGGAACGAGGCCAATGTAGTCGGCTGAAGGTGCTTCAACATTTAGTCGGCTCAAGGGTGGGCGTGCTCAAAAAAGAGAGAACACCCAACACGATGCCGAGTCCTTCGAGGTAGTCGGTCGGTCCTCATGAGGGCCGATTACAGGGCGACGATTAGGAACACTGTATATAGTAGCCCCCGAGCATTGGGTTGGTTGGAATAAGCGAGCCGAGGCTCAAAAAATAACTAGACAACATGTTGCCCAGGAGTTGGTGAAGGCTTGCTACCACCAAAGGTACTTTCCGAGTTGTAGGGCTTACTCAGTCAATTTGGCTGAGGTGTGGGTAGGTGAGAGCATGCTGCCACCAAGGAAGGGGCCAAAATTATTAGCACCCGTGACTCAACAGTGCGTTGATAACGATGAACCGAGCCTGCTCGGTCAAAAGCTGTTACAGCCGGTCATGCGGGAATCCCGCCTCTGAGCATGCTCAGTCAAGGGCATTGATGGCCGCCTGCCCGGGGAAAAAGCGAAACGCATGCGCATCCGTTCCCAGGCGTTAGTGGCGCACGGGCCAACAGTACTACGACCCAGGAGGCCTATAAATAGACGCACCGGCGTGGTTCACCGCCGCAATGTGCTGACGGGGATAGCCACCATGTGGATCTTGAGGATCCTTCTTCCTGAGAGGATTGTTTGTGAGAGAAGAATAGTCCAAGGTACATGCCTTGGTGCGTGCTGTTGATGCTAGAAAAAATTAGTTTTTTAGTATTAATGTTTTTTAAGAACAATATATTAATGATATATCAAATACAATATGCTTTACCACCAAATTTCAATGGAATCTTGGTCGTCGTAAAAGCTGATTGCGATGAGATATTAACGTTGCTAGATAGCCAATTGCAACAAATTTTTGTTGATGCATTACAAGCATTTACAACGATATTTTTGTGAGGCAATATAAATGATTGTAATGAAATAGTCGCGAGGCAAATAGAGTCAACTGCAACAAAATATTTGTGTGGCAAAAGAACCAATCACAACGATATATTTGCGTGGCAAAAGATCCAATCACAACGAAATATAAGTGTGGCAAAAGAGCCAATCGCAATGCAATATAAGCGTGGCAAAAGAAGCAATAGGAACAAAATTTTTATGTGGCAAGAGAATCAATTACAACAAAATTTTTGCATGGCAATAGAGCATGGGTCGTGGTAATAGGGGCTATTGCTACGGTGTCAATTCTTTGTAATTGATGTGTAACGCAACGCCTAAGTACGTGGCACTACATAGTGTTGCCACGATAAGTGGTTGCAATATCAGTCGTTGCAAATACTATCTAATGCAATGCGTCATTTCGTGGCAATAGCCATATCTATTGCAACCAAACTATAAATCGTTGTCCAAACTTTAAACCAAGCTCTCAGTCGCAACGACATGCAACGAACCTAATATCGTGGCAGTATGTAGCTATTGCCACAAATTAGGTTCTATTGCCACCATTTTTTACCATTGTAGAAGGGGCAAAATCCGGTAGTGAGTGGTGATTTTTCAAAACGAGGAAATTCACACATATTGAGTTGCACATTTGGTGTGTTTAGTTTCAAAAATTGGAAGGAAAAGTTTGGTAAAAATATCACATCCGACGCTGTAGCGCACTGTAGCACTTTTCGTTTGTTTGTGGTAAACATTATCCTACCATGACCTAACTAGGCTCAAAAGATTCGTCTCGTCGTGTACATCAAAACCATGTAATTAATTTTTTTATTTACCCACGTTTAGTGCTCCATGCATGAAGAGAGAGATTTGATGTGATAGGTGAATAGTGAAGTTTGGAGAGAGAATTTTAAAAAGTTTGGTGATTTGACGTGGAACTAAACACAACCATTCCTTCTACTACTGATTAGTGCTTGCCGCTAATTATCGTAGTTCTTTGATCGTACCACGTCGCGTATCCTTTGGTATTAGCAGGCCCAAAAGCACTTTCAGTTCATTGCAATTTGAACCCGACCACAAAGTCGACCGGTACGGCGGTACCTACCACCACGCGCCGAAAGCCCGCAACCTGCATGCTTGTGCAGGATGGGATACGTGGAGGTGGAGACGGGACCACAATTAACTGTGCGTGTGTGTCGGCAACGGGGGCAGCGGCATGTTGGCCTCGCAGGCATGCTTTAACTACATTTATAATAAGGCACAGATCTGGTAGAGATTTTCAATCTCGTCGATGCGGTATTCAGTCGGTTGATGTTTAGTTAGTTTATAGAATACTAACAAATGTATCCGTACCGGATAAAAAGAAGATCATTAACGAAGGAGAATGCGAAGCATAACAAAGCACAGATTCTTAAATGATAGCGGGTCGCCGACGAGGATACGAATGACGTGAGACAACGAAGAGGTGTGTGCGGTGTCCGAGGCACCGAGAGTAGGTGAGGTGATGTGTGTTGATTAATTGTGCAACGGGTAAAGGGGACTTTGTATGAGAAGGCGAGTGGGAGCTATGGATGCCACCAATTTCTCATCGATGAGGAGCACGGCAAACAAAGATCATCGGTAGATGTTACGTCCGGAAGGACGACGAGTCAACACGGCAGGAATGTGAGTGAGGTGTGAATATAAAGGGATACGTGCGGTGGTGTAAAATGACAAGAGGAGACAAGGTACACGGGTAGATAAATGCACATACGTTGTTACGGATAGAGAGGACTTTTCGAGCGAAAACACAAAAGAGCGGCGGACGCCGATGATTTTGCATCTTGTAGTAGCATGACAAAAGAAGATACTTTTTTGATAAACTTCGTGTCTAGGGACGACACGGGAACGGTACGGTGATGCGACTGACGTGAGAAGATGAAGGGATGAGTGCAATGATGTGGACAACGAGAGGAGACGAGGTACTACGTGTTGATAGATGATACATCATGAGGTTTTTCAAAAAAGTACAACATATTAAAGGAGGGTGGTTGATTTCTAGAAATTTTGGGGTTTTTCGTAAAATTATAATGGAGTGCTGATCAATCTTTACTTCAGTATTAGATAAAGATTTTCTTATATTTTAATAGAACACCTTCTAATTAAGAGAAGAGATATTCTCCTACTCGTACTTCGAGAATATAGGAGCATAACGTATATGGTCAATCATATTATGTGCTCGTCTTTAGAACGGAGCTAGATAATGATTCATACTTGCATGTTTTTTTATAGAAAATTAAAACATATACAGCAAGACCGGTACGGCGATACCTACCACCACGGCTGCAAGCCCGCAACCTGCATGCATGTGCAAGACAGGATATACATGGAGCCATGGAGGTGGACAGAGGCTTACGTGTGCCTCTGTGTGTGTGCCAGTGGTCAGATAGGCCGGCCAAATTAACTGTGCGTGTGTCGGCAACGGCGGCAGCGGCACGTTGGTCTTGCATGCATGCTTTAATTCTGCATTTATGAGGCTACCCGCACCGGCGTGGGCTACAGGTAATCATATTGCGTACTGTACAATCCTCTGCACCGGTCTGCTCTAGGACCTCCGCGATAGAAGGGGGACGGCCTCACCTCCGTCAAATCGAGCGGAGGTGTAGTGGCCTCCCGCTACATCACCATGGTGGTACAGGCCCGCGTGGTCCAACCGCCTCCGCTCACATTCCGCGCCGCCGCTCCCCTTGCGTGTCCACCGCTGGCTCATCTGGCGCCGCAGCGGGACGAGCACGAAGGCGGTGGCGTGTCGGGATGGATTGAGATTGAATACCCATGGAATCGAATTTGGATAGTGTAACATTCCTAAAAATTACCATAGGGTTTGTTAAATGTAAAAATTGGAATTTTAAATTTTTTTGTAAATTGTTGTGCATGCAAACAACCATATAAGGTTGATCTCTAATTGCCCCCTTTGCTCTTTGGCAAATTTAAATTAATTAAAAAATAATTTGAAGTGCTAAGGATTAAATAGTTTGATTTGGTTCTTAGTTGTTTTGTTGGTTCTTTGGTTGGATTTGAATTCAAATCAAAAGCTAACATAAAAAGAAAAGCTTTCTAACCTAATTGGGCCCTAACTACTCTAACCAGCTAACTCGGCCCGCTAACAAAAGTCTGGAAACCACCCTTTAACTCTTCCCCGAGCCAGCCAACCAAACCAGCCCAACCGGCCTTCCGGCCCAGCAACGGCCCGGTCGTCCACCACGTCGCCTCCGCGTCCCCCTCTTCACCCACTAGCTGGTGGACCCCACCTGTCAGCTTTCTTCTTCCCCTTTTCTTCCCCGCGCTCGGCGCCTTGCTCTCTGCCGCCGCGCCCGTGACCTTGAGCCCGTCCCATCGCGCGTGTTGCGGCCCGTCGCGATGCCGCCACGTGTAAAGGGGCGCGGAAGCCGCCATCTCGAGCCGTCCGTCGCCGCGAAGCCCTAGCGGCCGCCGCCCTACAAATACCCCCGCCGCGGCAGCTCCCAGCCCTAGCCGCCGCAGCCCTTCAGGGTTTTCTTCACCGCCAAGTTGAAGCCGAGAAAGAGAGAGGAGGAGACAGGAGGAGGAGAAGGGAAGAGGTGAAGTGGAAGCCGGAGCCGAAGATGAGGCCGAGCGCCGCGCCTCCGCGGCGCCGTCGCACGAGGAGCCGACGAGCAGGAGCCGGACCAGGGACGCCGACGAGCCGTCGCCGTACCGCACGCCTACCCCGAGCTGCTGCGATCCTCTACTCGACCCAAGGTGAGCCAGCACCGCCGCTCCCCTTTCCTTCCCCTATTCCGGCAGAGCGCCGCCGCTACCGCCTTGCTAGCCCTTTTCTAGGAACCGGCCTTCGAGTCGTGGCCTTCTTCTTGTGCAGGACCTCGTCGCGCCACTGTCGCACCCGCAAACCGTCGTCGCCCCTACCGTCCTTGGCCGCCGTGGCCGCAGCACGTCGGGGTGCCCGTGTCACGCGTGCGCGCCATGGACGCGCCGCGGGCAAGCCGAGAGCTTACCCCCCGCGCGCGAGAGCCACAGGCCGCAGCCGAGGCTTGGCCTCGTGTCCGCGTGCACCAGCAAACCGCTCGCCGCACCAACCCTTGTGGTCTTCGCTTGCTGCTCGAGAGTCGCCGGCCGCCGTGGCGCAATAGCCGCGCCGCCGCCTCTCGCGTCGGGGAGCCGCCTCACCGGCCAAGCTTCCCACTCTTCTTGTCGTTTGTGTTCGCGGAACCCAAGCCAAGCTGTAGCCACCGAACCTGAGCCTCGCCGGCCTCTTTTTACGTCGATCGCCGTGTCAACCGTCGCCGCCGGCCGTGCGCTGGGGCGCACCGCGCGCGTCCGCGTCGCGCCACGGCCTAAGCCACACCGAGAACCACACCAGCATGCCGCACAGCCAGCCACAGAAAATCCTGAGTCGGCCACACCTGATCCCGTGGACCTGGTTCACCGTGAACCCCTGACCCGGCGCACCGTGGACTGAGTCCACCGCGCCAGCTCCCAGCCGCCTCGCGGTCGTGGGCCGATAGCCCAGTCTTGTTGGGCCGGCCAGAGCTTTCGACCCAATTCCAGCCCAGCCATCGAATCCCTTTTCTTTTTCCTTAACAGCGCTGACAACCGGTCCCACCTGTCATAGAGAGGGTTAGGCTGACCAGTGGGCCCCACTGACCACTGACCCCGCTGACCGTTGACTGGTCAACTTTGACCAAGTCAACGCTGACGTCATCCGGGCCCACGATGATGTCAGCAAGGCTGATCCCACTGATGACGTCGGTGTGACATCATGCTGACATCAGCAGGCTAATTTCTGCTGTTTTTCTTTTTCGGTAATTATTTAATATTTTCAGAAAATGATTTAAACTTCAAATATTAATAATAAATGAACCGTAGCTCAGAAAAATATGAAACCAGTTTCTATATTTTTCTAAAATCATGACCTACGCGTTAGTGTAGAGTTTGGTGTTCTTTGGGTCTTCTTTCTTTGATGTTTTGGTGTTTCTTTGCTAGTAGCCGCGTCTTATTTTATTTCTCCGCAACCTTAGGAGCTCCGGAGAGCCAGGAGGAGCTGGACTACTTCGACAACTGCTTTGACGAGGAAGAGGACCTTTGCCCAGGTTCACGCCCGACCATCCTCTGAAATACCTACTAGACATGCAACTAGTATGCTAGCGCTTTACTTTATATGCATAATGATATGCCTGCACTGCCATTTATCTATCCTGTTCCTTGCTACCCATTATCCACTTTATGAGTATGCTATGCTGCATGTGTTGGAAGGGCTGTGATTGATATTCTTGGTGTGAGTGGGTGGCCTTGGAAAGGTGTAGTGCAGTTAGGCGGTGGAGGCGAGTAATAACAACCCGATCTTATGATTGGGGTGCTTGGGAACTACACTCGTGTAGTTCCTGTGGAGTACCTATTGTGGGTACATGGTTCTTTGGTTACTTTTGAGGAGTTGGGCGGCCATACCTATAATGGGTGCCGATTGCGGACTGTTGCGGCGGATCGCTTTTGATGCTGATACTCGCTTTGCCAACAATTAAGGACCGTGTCGATGTCGGCTTTCAGTGGGAATTACAGTGCTCACCGTCTACCCAGAATGGGGAGGGTTCCAGCAAGCCTACTTAGTGCGGTGCCAGACCTGTAGGAGATTCGAGTTTGATATGTGTAAGGGGGACTCGTTGCGGCGTACTCTCCCTGATTTACCACTGCCCCCGACTGGCCCCGGTGGGAAGGTTTCACGACCCTGGGGCAGCTGTTAGCTCAGATTGTTTCCCGAGCCCAGGGAGACAGTATGGCACCGTTACTTCTTAGGATCTCTGCTGTGGGCTGTGTCTCGAGACGGCTCATTACCGTCTGCAGCCCGGATGGTTCCAGGAGAGCAACCTCTGCAGAGTGAAAACTATACGTATAGCCGTGTCCACGGTTATGGACGACCCTTCTGATATCATCTAGATTAGCCCGGGAATCTGCTTTCTTACCTCTACCTTGGTTGGTGATGAGAGATTGGTCCAGCGATGCTGATGAGACAAGGTGGGGAGGGAGCTCACCGAGTCGAATAGTGAGTGCAAGGTGCTGGTGGTTGTTGATTGCGGGAACCTGCTGTGGCAGGACGAGCCCGATGTAGTTGTGAGGCTGATGCTATGGTTTGGGGAGTGAGAGCTCTAGTGAGATTAGGTGCTGGTGATGAGATGAACTGGTTTATTGCTGCTGCGCATTGGAAACCCCGGCTTATATCCCTTGAACACTTTTAATTACTAGTTAGGCCACTTTAAAGCTGGCTTCATATTATGGTTGGTGACGTGAACCTGTCCCATTTCCTTCCATTTCCTTGGGGACAGACTTTGGGTACTCAGGTGAAGACCCCAACCACGAGTTCAACCAGGATGGGTGGTACGACTGAAGGTTACACGTTGCGCTTAAGGATGCCTGTGGAGCATGGACCCAGATGATCTAGCTACCGTTGCGTAGCAGTTTCTTATTGTCGATTTAGCCCAGAGGGCTTGTATCAGACCGCTATGTTTTATATGTCATGTAATGAATCTTTTATCGTTGTATGGATGTGATATTCGGCTGAGATGAGTTCTGTACGAGATACCTGCTATTCCTGGGACTATCTCAAGGATACAGGGAGTCGGATTCTCGTCGTTAGGAATCCGGTTCGTTTCAGATAACACTATTTACCTATCTGGGGGAGTAAATCCTCTGATTATGAATATTGCACTCTTTTCATAATGAGGTTTTCCTATCAAGGTATTTCTTATAAGGTTTTTAATGAGGCAATATGCATTAACAAGCAATCACATATGTCATATAACATTTCTCCTATATTTTTCCTCAAGGGTTTTAAGTAGTTTTTCCTATGACATATCTATATTTCTTGTCAAATTTTTCCCACTAGTTTTTGGAGGAGTTTTTCCCATATGATGGTCATCCATCAAATATCACGTGGTTTCTCCTCACATTTTTCCTACAAGATTTTAGAGGATGTTTACAAGAAGCAGATTGATCAAGGCAGAGTGTTGTGAAATATATTATAGTGATCAATTGACAGTTAATGTGTGAAAGGGCCAACTAAACAAAAGGACCATCCAAAGGGGTCTGTCCCTACGAGTGGCAACCCTCATGCCCCTTGGCTTGATATATATGTAAACACTAGTCCTCCATCAATGGACCGTTCATTCCATTCCATTTAACTTTCACTTCTGAATAGTTTCTTCCTTCCCCCGCATATCCATGTGTCTTAAATGTGTTTTGTTGAAACCCATAAATTTTTTCATCTTGACTTCATACATTCATACACACATCATGCATACATTCAGTTATCTTTTCTATTTTAAAATATAAATATTTGTATAAGTGAATGATTTAGAAGAATATACATATATAGTATTTTGGGACATTTTTTCACACTAACAAGGGTACTTGTGCACATTTTGGGTTCATTTAATTATATTTTTACAACTAGCTCAGGTGGGACATTTAGATACAAATTTAGGGGACACTTTATTTGTTTCATAATGGCATAGATGTATAATTTAAATGAAAATTCACTAGTTGAGAACTAACTTTTCATTCGAGACATTAGTCCCGGATAGTATTGCCATCTCGGTTGCGAATCTGGGACTAAAACCCTTTTGGCCCGGGACTAATAGCCCATTCCACTAGTGATTAGTGAGCTATTTTAGATTACTTTAATAATCGCAAAGGTGGGTAATCTTTTAGGAAACCAAACATTGGCTATCATTATGAACGAGGAATGTGGATCATAGTATACTAAACCAACTACCATTTTTATATTTTTTGCAATAAATGTTAGGATTTATGTTTTTTAATAGCGAAGGTGGATTATCTTTTAGCCCACAAAAAATAGCTATCATATTATCAAATATTCAATGATGATTGAGGATTAGGGTTTACTAAAGTGACTACCGATTGTTTACAATTTTTCTAAAAAATAGCTATCTCGTAGGAATTGACCTGACTCCAAATGGAGTCTCGATTTATAATAGTAAGATAAGGTTGGGGACTTAAATGGTGTCACAGCACAAAGCAAGTTATGTCACCTGACTGATTGATTGTTAATGCTGACATGCACAATGAATAAGACGTACCAACAATATATATATCTCAACTTTCAACTTTGTCCTAACTAGGATATAGCATCTTGATTGAGTAGTTGGTTAGTACTTAGTACACGTAGATGCCCACAGGTAACATGACGTCATTGTGATTACCACAAGGGTTTTAAAAGTTGATAGACATAGATAAAGCTATTGCATAGGAAAATACTAACATGATTTGTTGCCTAGCCAAACTATATATAACCACGACACAGATAAATATTTCATAACCTAACCTTGTTGTGACATTCTTTACAAACTACATTTTTACAATTTTCAATCCCCATCCATAGCTTCTTCCTTGCATGGCACGTCCATGTGTTTTAAATGTGTTTGGTTGAAGCTTACCTTGAGCTATGTATTTTTTTCCTCATGACTTCATACATTCATCTATAAGCGGTTTGATGAATAATTTGAGCTATGCATTCGTACACACATAATGCATACTTTGATTTAACTTTTTTTATTTTAATACATTAATATTTCATAATTGAATAATTAGAAGAATATACATATATAGTATTTTGGGACACTTTTTCACAGTAACAGAGGTATTTGTGCAGATTTTTGGTTCAATTTAATTAATTACTACAACTAGCTGACGTGGGATGTTTAGATACAAATTTAGCGGACACTTTATTTGTTTCATAATGGCATAGATGGGTAATTATAGTGAGCTATTTTAGATTACTTTTATAGTGGCAAAGGTGGGTAATCTTTTAGGAAACTGAACATTGGCTATCATTATCAACGAAGATTGAGCATTATAGTCTACTAAACTGACTACCATGTTTTATACTAGTAGAAGGCATGTGCGGCACGCATAGGGCTGGATAAAATACTCGTGGCTCGATAGCTCGCTCGACTCGGCTCATTAGTGGCTCGGCTCGGCTCAGCTCGTTTTAAATTTTTCACGAGCTGAGCCAAGGTTTTAGCTCGGTGTGTTAACGAGCCAGCTCGAGCTAGCTCGCGAGCCGCTCACGAGCTATAACAAGCCAGAGTCTATAGCCTAACATATATTTTGTTTGTCTGATTTACTTATATGAATGGTGGTGGCCATGAATAATTTATGCTGCTGTGATATCATGTTGTGGACTACTATTACTTCTATCTTATTTTTGAGCTTCAAATATGTGAAGAATAGTTATTTTTTTATTTTAATGTGCCTTAAATATTTTTTTATGAGAAATACATGTGTGCTGATGATAAACGAGCTAGCTCGCGAGCTAATCGAGCCAGCTTAAGCTAGTAAACGAGCCGAGCCGAGCAGCCGAGCTGAGCAGCTTCTCTGGCTCGCTTCGTTAATGGGCCGAGCCGAGCTGGCTCATTATGTTAACGAGCCAGCTCGAGCTGAACCGAGCCGAGCCAAGCCAGCTCGATATCCACCCCTAGGCACGGACGTGTGTTTTTAAATAAACATAGTAAATTTAAATTCATTAACCAGCAATTTTGCACCACATATTAAAAATATGCAATAGCAAAGAACATAACGCGTGCCAGAAATTAATGGGCTTACCTCAATCACATAGAAGATCCAGCATGCAGAACACATTAATTCACTGATATTCTCTTCTGAATGAGAACACATCAAACTTGCTCCCTTCAATGTAAATTGTTCATATCAAACAATTAACGAGATATTATATAATATCAACATGGAACAGCTTCTCCTCCAATATTTTTCGAGATAAACATTGCCAACAGTCACATAGCATATTAGTAAAATTGAAAAATAGAGTCTACCATCATGAACTATAAATAATAAATATAATAATGGAAATAAAAGAACATGTTGCAGTCCTCGAAAAATAGGAAAAACAACACTACCATTTTTATATTTTTTGCAATAAATGTTAGGATTTATGTTTTTTAATAGCGAAGGTGGATTATCTTTTAGCCCACAAAAAATAGCTATCATATTATCAAATATTCAATGATGATTGAGGATTAGCGACGTGTTGTCCTCCACTCATTGTTGAACGTTGCATGATTAATCTAAATACTCTTTATGTTATCCTAACTCCAACTCCAGGATTTCTTGAAGCACCTCATACCCAGCTCCTAGAACTCCATAGATTTTCTGGAGTTGAAACAGTGCCAAACAGGGCCTTAGTACCGGATGTTCGAACACTCGGAAGGCCCCGCACACGCGCAACGTTACAAGCTACAAGTCACGCCACGTGGATTTGAACCCATGACCTCTAGCCTCGCACGTTGCTTCCTTACCATCCACCTATAGTCACGTGTGACTGAGTGGGAGATATTTTTCTTTTGAAGTAACCCTTGGAGGACCATTACCTGTTAGTGTTACCAACCGGTACTAAATGGTCGCGCCACACCAGCCGGTACTAAAGTTACCACTCGATACTAAAATGGCTCCGTACAACTTTTAGTACCGGGTCTTTCTATGTCTGGTACTAAATGCAGTGGATGAATATGACTTTTTTTAGTAGTTATCATAGGTGCGACCAGAGCACTTGCTTTTGCTTGGTAGTTGTTCTGAGAAACGGGGCCACATATACTAACACGCATGTATATTACACTCACTCAGTAATTATGATTGTTAAACTGGGCCATACGAGAAATATCATTCTCATGGACGCAGATTAGAGAATAGAATTTGAGATGAGGTTGCATTCACGAATCAGATCAATTCTCACGCTTTGCGTGTTGTGTATTATCCTCAAGACATATGATATGTGTGAAATAATGTCGTGATCAACTTAGCTCGGATATGACTGCAAAAAGTATTAAAATTGGAGACAATGTGTATCTATTTATCCCTAATTACCCTTTTAAATTTTTTAAAGAAGATAAAGATACAAAATGTGTAGAAATAAGTAAATATAGGGTTACTCTAGCGCCCGGACATCCGACGCCTCAAAAATATCGGACGGGGTGACGTGGCACAACCAGAGCCAAGCGTTCCTCCCCGATGGTACTGTAGCAGTTAAAACTCCCGTCGCAACATGGGTGCGATGTTACATGCAACATGTAAAATTTTTGCAACATCCAAAAATAGCATATGCAACATCAAACAATAGTATCCACAACATGAATAGTCATCGTTTGCAACACTAGAAACACACGCTCATAACTCCCAGCCGCACACGACAGCAGTCATAAAATTCCCAATAAAAATACAACATCTGGATGAAACACTTGCAACATGCATGCGAAACATACACAACATCTAACATTCCAGATCTATTTTTGCAACATTCACATCGAAGAGTTGCAACATTCTACTCAAACATACGAATCACATGAAACGTGCTGTTGCAACATAGAGCAAAACCCTAGCAAAAAAATGAGAGCTAAATGAGGAGGAGAAGAAGGACGACGACGGGCAGGGCGGTGCCGTCCGCGATGGAGGCGACGCGGGGCGGCGCTCGGATGACGGTTGGCGGTGACGACAATGTTCGTGGCCGCGGCGGCGAAGCAGCGACAAGGGAGGCCGGCCTCGACGCGGAGGAGGAGCTCGACGCGGAGGAGGGCGGCGGTGGAGGGGCCGCGACGCGGAGGAGCTCGACGTGGCGGAGGGATGAGGACGCGGATGAGGGGCGGAGGCGGAGGAGTTGGACGCCGAGGTCCGGCGACGGCGATGCGCAGACGTGGGAGGCCGGCTCGACGCGGAGGTCCGACGACAGCGGCGCGCGGAAGTCCGGCGGAGGCGCCGCGGATCCGAAGGAGGGGTGCGACACGGAGGAGGACGGCGGCACGTGGAGGTCCGGCGGCGACAGCGCGGAGGGTGGCAATGCGGAGGAGGGCGGCGTGCGGAGGTCCGGCGATGGCGGCGTGCGGGAGCGAGACGAAGCGGCGGCGGCAGCGACACGTATAGGATTTTTTTTTGAAAAGCACGATACGACAGTTTTATATGCAGATCGAAATGGAGCTGAGCGTCAGATGCGTCTGGACGCCCGTGGCCAAGTATTACCGATAAATATATTTTTTTGAACCGAGACTGTGAGGGAGATCCCCACAGTTAGGGCTCGACAAAAAACTCGTGGCTCGGCTCGCTCGACTCGGCTCAGCAGTGGCTCGGCTCATTTTAAATTTTTCACGAGCTGAGCCAAGGTTTTAGCTCGGTGTGTTAACGAGCCAGCTCGAGCTAGCTCGCGAGCCGCTCACGAGCTATAACAAGCCAGAGTCTATAGCCTAACATATATTTTGTTTGTCTGATTTACTTATATGAATGGTGGTGGCCATGAATAATTTATGCTGCTGTGATATCATGTTGTGGACTACTATTACTTCTATCTTATTTTTGAGCTTCAAATATGTGAAGAATAGTTATTTTTTTATTTTAATGTGCCTTAAATATTTTTTTATGAGAAATACATGTGTGCTGATGATAAACGAGCTAGCTCGCGAGCTAATCGAGCCAGCTTAAGCTAGTAAACGAGCCGAGCCGAGCAGCCGAGCTGAGCAGCTTCTCTGGCTCGCTTCGTTAATGGGCCGAGCCGAGCTGGCTCATTATGTTAACGAGCCAGCTCGAGCTGAACCGAGCCGAGCCAAGCCAGCTCGATATCCACCCCTAGGCACGGACGTGTGTTTTTAAATAAACATAGTAAATTTAAATTCATTAACCAGCAATTTTGCACCACATATTAAAAATATGCAATAGCAAAGAACATAACGCGTGCCAGAAATTAATGGGCTTACCTCAATCACATAGAAGATCCAGCATGCAGAACACATTAATTCACTGATATTCTCTTCTGAATGAGAACACATCAAACTTGCTCCCTTCAATGTAAATTGTTCATATCAAACAATTAACGAGATATTATATAATATCAACATGGAACAGCTTCTCCTCCAATATTTTTCGAGATAAACATTGCCAACAGTCACATAGCATATTAGTAAAATTGAAAAATAGAGTCTACCATCATGAACTATAAATAATAAATATAATAATGGAAATAAAAGAACATGTTGCAGTCCTCGAAAAATAGGAAAAACAACATGCAAAATGATAATGAAAAAAATCTCACTGACCACCATAATGATTTCTCTGCAACAGATCGTAACTCTGCTTTATCGATAAGGTCGGTAATGAAAAAAGAGCTTGGTGACAAAAAAACAAAGAGGAGGTGGACTCACCCAATCCTCAATATATTTTTTTATTCTGCATTTATGGATCCACGGTTATGCAATTTTTTAGTCCAAGGAAGACCTTACAGGTGGGGACTTTGTGAGGGGTGTGTTAGGGGTGGGTAAGTTTTTTTCAGGTAACAAAAGTTTCAATTCTACTAGATCCTTATAGTATAGATTTTTTTAATAAATGTTAGTATTTATCGTTTTTAATAGCAAAGGTGGGTTATGTTTTAGATGACAAAAAATAGTTATCATGTTATCAAAGATTCAACGATGATTAAGGATTAGGGTTTACTAAAGTGACTACCAGTTATTTATAATTTTTCTAAAAAGTTTAGAATCTATCTTTGATATCAGCGCTTCTGTAACAATTGACCTGAAGGCTGCAAAAGGAGTCTCTATTTATAATACTAAGATAAGGCTGCAGACTTAAATGGTGTCACGGCACAAAGCAAGTTATGCCACCTGTCTGATTGATTGTTAATGCTGACATGTACAATGAATATGACGTACTAACAATATGTATATCTCAACTTTCAACTTTGTCCTAACTAGGATTTAGCACCTTTATTGAGAAGTTGGTTAGTACGTAGGTGCGAACAGGTAAGATGAGGTCATTGTGATTAGCACAAAGGTTTTAAAAGTTGATCTAGACATACATAAAGCTGTTGCATAGGAAAATACAAACATGCCTAGACAAATTATAATCATGACACGTATAAATATTTTCTTATCCTTGCCATGCTGTAACATACATTCTTGGTACCAAAAAGAATTGACATTTAGTTGAATTGCCCTTAATTAGTTGGATGGAAAAGACGCATGTGCCCTTAATTAATTGAATTGCATCTATAGAAGATAGAGGAAAAATCCGTTTCCATTTAATCATCATGCATGCACAATATTTGGGTGCCAGATTATGCATGCATGATGTTTGAATCCTAGAACATTAATCTTTTCACAAAATATGAATCCCAGAATTCCATTACTTTTGGGACAGAGAGAGTACTTTAACAACTATGTTATACAGTTTTCCATCCCCATTCCTAGTTTTTGCTTTAGCATTGCACTTCCGTGTGTATTAAATACGTTTAGTTGAAACCTTAGCTTGAAACCACATCAATAAATTGAATGGATACATGCTAATTTGTATGATCAAAATTGAATGTATATCAGAATCTGAATCCAAATTCGAGCTATTTGTTTTGTATTTACATCCGAAAATATTCGAATTCATATTCGTATTCAAATAAAAATGTGTTCAAAGTGATATCCCAATCCGATTCCATCTAAATTATATTCTATCTGGCTCCATATCTGATCCGGTTGCCCTCCTTGGTGGGGAGGGATATGCAAGCATGGTAGCTATAGTCATGATATTGGCTCAAAGACCTAACAGCATTGGTCGGTAAAGGGGCACCATCATGGAAAACACGGTGGTGAAGATTTAGCCGCAGAGAAGCATATCATTTTGGATGAGTCAAGGTCAAGCCAATAATATAGATATGCTTAATTAGCTCCTCAGAAAGATTTAATCAAACTGACTAGAAACTTGTAGCTGCCAACTGACTGCGTCCTGTATAAATACGGGTGCCTCGATACCGGGAGAGAACAAGGACCAGCATAGCACCAGGCTTAGCAAGTAGAGGAACAAATAATGGGAATCAATCCGTTCCTCCTGTCACTTCTGGTATATATTGTCATGTGCTACCTCTTGTACCTAGGTATGATCTCAAATAGGTGTCTTCGTACAACGCATATAAACCTTACAACCTTCATGGTTTTTATTTTTCCCGCGTTTTGCATTGTGACATCGGAGCAATGACAACGGTCTTGCAGGTTGTCGCGGCTGCAGGAGATCGGTATGCTGCTCTTGGGACTGGAACGGAAGGGACCACGATGCCGTACTACTCTTCTTTGTCACAGCTGAACGAGTACTGGCAGTCAGGATTTCCCAACATGCCCATACCATTGGCCATACTAGACCACTTCAGTGCACCTTCCGGTAGACAATTTCTCTGTATTTTATACATAATACCTTTAAGTTCTCGAAAAACTCATATATGTATGTCTTGTACAATAATTAGACTCATGGTTCTTGGGTTCTTATATGACACAAAGTCCCATTTTAGCTGCGCAATAACGAGAGTTAATTTGACCGATACCAAAAATCAGAACATCTTGCAGGAAACGAGAGAAAAGATGATAGGGAAGAGGAACACTATTGGTCTATATATTCAGACCAGCTTCCGAAAGGAGATGCAAAGATCTTACATAATTGGGCGCACAGAGTAGTTTCAGAGAAACTGCTATACCCAGAGGATATCTTCACAGCAGGGTCCAAGATCAACCTCTACATCGACCGGGCGGCAGCCCTGCACAGCGCTTGCCTCCGCCGTGACATCGCCGAATCGACCCCAATGTCCACGAAGAAGTTCGCCGACATCGTCGCCGTGTTCGCGCCGGCATCCCTCTCCATGGCGCACGACATGTGGTCCATGCTGCGCTCGTGTGAGCACCCCCGCCAAGTGCGCGCCAGGCGAGCAGAAGGCCTGCGCCGCATCCGTGGAGTCCATGCACGAGTTTGCGGCGTCCGCTCTCGGGACGAGCGGCCTCCGCGCCTTCTCCACGTCCCTCGACGTGCCAGAGGAGGGCATCAGCTCACCGTCGCACACGTACGAGGTGGTGGCGGTGCACGCGGTCATCGCCTCCGAGGGAGCCGAGGCAGGGGAGGCGAACACCGTGACGTGCCACAGCATGAGCTTCCCATTCGCGGTGTTCTACTGCCATGCCATCAACCCAACAAGGATCTACGAGGTCACGCTGCGCAGGGAGGAGGAGGACAGCGCTGCTGTGCCTGCGCCGAAGACGACGACACCCGCGATGGTGAGGGCACTGGCGGTGTGCCACGTGAACACATCCGGGTTTGACCCCACGCTGAGGTACTGGGTGAAGCTTGGCCGCAAGCCAGGTGAAGCCCCAGTGTGTCATTTCCTTACTAGGGGCGATGTCCTCTGGGCACCTGCTGCCTCGGCAGCGGCCTGAGTAGTATGGCATGCTCGATGGCAAGCCTTTTGGTTTAAGTACTAATAAACATGTTCATGTACCCATGCCTGTTCTGGTTTATTAATAATGTGTTCTATGGTAAGTTTGTTTCCATTCATATTCGTCTTGTTGCCGATAGTTATCAACTGCTACACCCTGCGCATGACGAATGTGAATGGACTGTACCCCGGCTCTCTGCCAAACATGTGTTGGACTGTACCCCGGCTGCCATATCATATTGGAAGTAATCCCCATGCTACCTAAAAAACCAGTTAAGCTTGGTTTAAAATGATGCATACTGATCAGTTCGTGTCGTATTTGTAAATGAATTTATTACATTCAGGCATACTAATCAATATGTTTTCCATAGTATGTTAGACCAGCATTACCTGGACAAACGAAAATGACGAATCTGGCTAGCATAACTCTCGTCCCCCGCTTGCTCCTCCTCGGAGCGAACCTGAGCGTGGGGCCACAGCCCCAGGTTTTATGTCCTCCAGATCGTATCCAATTTATAATCCCTTGGGGAGCATGGATCCCCTTCTAATCCCTTCTGCGATCCTTGGTATTAATTATCTTGAGTTAATATCCATGCGATTCTTAGGGCTTATCCCCAAAATTATTCCAATCCTCGGATCTGGAGGTAACTCCTTCATATCAGCATAGCTCTTCTATGCTATTAAATGCATCCTAACTTTTCTGCTGACCTTGGTCATTTCTCATGGCATTCATTTATATTTTTGTCCCAAGCAATCTTCTTTCATTCCGTGTCCATCTCAGACACGTTGAAGATATCTATCATTTTCTCATGATCCATTTGAACTTCTTCTAGATTCCCAATGAGCTAGTGTTTCACATCTTCACGGCAAACGTTCCAACGCAAATGGTTCCTTCCAAGGATTCGATAGCTTCTTAGTTGCTCCATAGCTATCTCAAAGTGTAAGAAACACCTTTGTCTCTTTGCTTGATACTCCTTGCTTGTCCTTACCTTCAAGCTTCACAAGAAAATCGGGTCGCGAAGAGTTCATCAGGGTTACTCAAGTCCTAGGGTCAGTTTGTCTTTACTAGAAGCTTATTCTTGAATCCATATTTCCGTACCTACATTAGGGTTGCTTAAGTAATCCATTAGTAGGTTTAGCACATCCGGAAGCTAATGTCCTTGTTAGAGTGCTAGTATTATCCAACATATCCGTTTGTCTTATGATGCCAAATGCTAGAGAGCTAGCATTAACTGACTTATCCAATCTATCTTGCAATTCCAAAAGCTATAAATGGATACTTCCCTTCCATAGTGGCCGAATGCCTAAGGGGGGTCATCCTCAACACCCTCAATAATGTGAGTTTGGAGAATGGTTAAATTCTCCAACCAAATCTCACACTTTCTTAATTATTTATCCAATTTTTCTCAATCTTTATATCCTCAGGTGTGCCACTCTGCACATTCTTCGTGTCCATACACATACTCAGGATAGATGAAGTTTTCACTTGTGAATACCATTACATCTTAACCAACTTCCCTTCTTGTTACTCTTGTTCAGGGATAGTTTGGGCATTTGTCAGTCTCGGGTTATGCGGTGGTTGGGTACGGCGTTGGCGTGGCACGGACGCCGAGAGGCGATGGCCGCTGCAGCGGTGCGTGCTGCAGCTGCTCTTGTCGCGGAGCAGGAAGCTTCGCGAAGCGAGGGAACCCGAGGCGAGGCGGTTTCAGCGTGCGATGCGCGTGAGCAGGTAGGCAGCAGCGGCGCTGGGTGCAGGCTGGCGTGCGAGGACGTTGCGTGGCTTCGTCGGCTAGCGCTCGCGAGAGGAAGAGGGAAACGGAGAGAGAGGCGCCTGCGGCTCTGCGTGAGAACGACACAGCTACAGCTGCTGGTCCCACCGGTCAGCTGGAGAGTTAAAGGGATGCGGCCAGGCTTGCTGCATGCATCGGCGGTGGCAGGCCATGCTACTGGGCCGTATCTTGTTGCTGCTGGGCTCCACGTGAGCTGCTACATGCAATGGCGGTGACTGAGCCAGGCCAAAGTTGTGCCTCTCGCGATGGAAAAAGAAAGAGGAGCAAAAGAGTTGAGCTGCTCTTTTATTTAGACTGAATGTTGTAGGGGATTTTGCTCGGGGCTCGATCATCTGAAGGAGTAAATAGAGTCTTAAGCACTGGTGATTACTTGAGAAAGAAAAGGAAGGATTTGGCAATGGAGATGTTCACGTGAAAGAAAAAGAAGAGAAGGCAAGGACTTGAATAACAACTGTCTCTTATACACATCTAGATGTGTATAAGAGACAGCAT
>OAMR01000466.1:128281-142668 GCA_900205405.1 Echinochloa crus-galli | reverse complement strand
ACCATCAGCCTCACGTTTTCCCATCGGGCTCGTCCTGCCACGGCATGTTCCCGCAAATCATTATTCACCAACACCTTTCACTCACTAGTCGACTCGGTGAGCTCCCTCCCCACCTTGTCTCAACAGCCTCAGCTGGACCAATCTCTCATAACCCGAATCAAGGATGAGGTAAGAAAGCAGATTCCCATGCTAGCCGGGGCTTCTCAGAAATGGGTCGTCCGTAACCGTGGACACGGCTATACGTATAGTTTACACTCTGCAGAGGTGGCACTCCAGGAATCCATCCGGGCTGCAAGGCTAGTCCGCAACCAACCTGAGACACAGCCCACAGCAAAGACCCTAAACAGTAACGGCGCCAATCCTGTCTCCCTGGGCTCGGGAAACATCCGATCTAACATCTGCCCCAGGGATGTGAAACCTTCCCACCGGGGCCAGTCGGGGGCCGTGGTAAATCAGGGAGAATACGCCGCAACGATTCCCCCCTACACATATCAAGCTCGATTCTCCTACAGTCTCGGCGCCGCACTAGAGTAGGCTTGCTGGAACCCTCCCCATACTGGGTAGATGGTGAGCACGGTATTCCCACGTCCAAAGGTGGAACTCGACTCGGTCCTTAATTGTCGGTAAAGCGAGTATCAGCGTCATAAGCGATCCGCCGCAACGGTCCGCAATCGGCACCCATAACAGGTATTGCCGCCCAAACTCCTCAGGTACTCCCCGAGTACCAATCCCTCAAGTAACCATGTACCCGCAACAGGTACCCCATAGGGACTGCCCGAGTGCAGCCCCTCAGCACCTCGATCAACGATCGAGTTGTTATTACTCGCTTACACCGCCTAGCTGCACTACTCCTCCCAAACCTCCCACAACTCACGCCAAGAGGATCAATCACAACCTTCCCAACACATGCATAGCATAGCATATTTCGTAAAGTGAGTAGTAGGTAGCAAGGTAACAGGATATTAACAAAGGCAGTGCAGGTTTATCATGCGAGTAAAGTAAAGCGCTAGCATACTAGTTTGCATGTCTAATAGGTATTTCAGAGATTGGTCGGGCGTGAACCTGGAGCAAAGTCCTCTTCTTTCTTCCATGTAGTGTCAAGACGAGGTCGACGAAGTCATCCGAGTCTTCCGAGGATCCTAATAATTGGATTACAAATAGCAAGATAACTAAGAAACTGAAACTCCAAAAGAAGAAGCAAATAAGAACCAAATAACACCAAACTCTATTCTAACGCATAGATCATGTTTTTAGAAAAATAATGAAAGTAGTTTCATATCTTTCTAGGCTAGAGTCAATTTATTATGCATTTTTAAATATTGAAAGACCTTTTGGATTTAATTAATGACGAAAAGGAAACAGCATAGACATGTGGCATCACCAAAGCATGCCACATGTCGGTTCTAGGTTAGTTCTGCTGACGCTAGCAGTGGGCTCTGCGTACGTCGGTGTTGACCGAAAGACAGTCAACAACTCGTTAGCGGTAAAAGAGTCAGAGGGTCCCACATGTCAGCATGTGGATCCCTACATGTTAGTGGACCCTGGATTCATGTCAAGTTAGTGGGTCCGATGGTTAGTGGGAAAGGCTACACGGGCGAGGATCACTTGCGGACAGCGAGGAAGGGTGTAGGTTTGGTCTAGGGGTTGTCTCAAGGCTTGCGGCCGAGGTTGGCCAGCTGTGGCCAAGCATAGCCCAGCTATGGCCGGCTTCGGCCAACTCTGGCCAGGCAGTAGCCGGCTGTGGCCGGCTGCAGCCAGGCTGCTGCTGGCCGCGGCCAGGCTGAGGCCGGCTGGGTGTGGCAACAGGCGGCCAGAGGTGGCTATGATGCGGCTGCTGCTGGCCAAAGGTGGCAAAGACAAGCTGGGGCATGGCCGAAGACATCCGAGGCTTGGTTGAGTTAGATAAAGATAGGTGGTTTGGGCTTAGACAGGAAGGGGCACAAGGTGTTCGATGGAATGTCAGGACGATATAACATCCCGGCTTGGCTTAGCTTGAGGAGGCTGGAGGTTCTCGATAAGGCATGGAGAGAGAGCTGGCTTTCAAGGCAAGAGCTAGCGGCTGCGGCTTACACGCGCTTGAACGCACGCGCGATGTCGCGGCATGGCGCGACGCGCGGCGCACGGCGAGCACACGGGGCGGCTGGCGGCGGCATGTTAGCAGCGCGTGTGCGCGGTCACCAGCTTGCCCTGGGCTGCACCACGGCTCGGGCGATGGCGGCAAGGACAAGCAAAGGTGGGGCTTGGTTCGTGGGCGGCGAGGACGACTAGGCGAAGGGTTAGCGCACGCGCGGGCACATGGTGTTCCATGGCCGCGACGTGGCCGGCGACGGCGTGCGGGCACTCAGCATCCCGAGGCCACAACACCTACGCACAGCAGCGCGACAGCGTTTGCGCATGTGCAGGGCAGTGGCATGGCCACACCCGCGGCACGGCCATGGCAACCGCACGGACTCCCGGCAGTCCGGGCCCGTGGCGTGCACGGCGGCAAGGTGGGGAACGGCGGCGCCATGCGAGAGTCAACACAACAAGGCAACGGTGAGGCTAGGACAGGGCTAGGCAGCGGCGACGAAGGCAGCGACACCTGCAAACGAGGGGCACGGCTCGAAGACCGGCACACAAGCGACGGCGGGCTACGGCGAAGCGATTGGCACACGGAAACAAGCGGCTCAAAGGTCGGGCATGAGAGGTTTCATCGGCACATGGCCGGACAGCAAGGGGGGCTGGAGAAGGAGGGGCAATGCAGCTTACCTAGGGTCGGTTGGGCATTCCAACGAACAGCTTGGGGGCGATCAAAACAGGTTCAGGCATAACGTCAAATAGGTTGCAGACGAGGTTGATGCAGAGGAGGGGCAGCAGTTAGTGCACACGGGACCGAGGTATTCGTCGTCCGCGGCGTCATGCGACCGGCTCGAAGGCGCGGCGCTCACAGGCAGGCAAACAAGAATGGCCGGCGACTTGGTTGGCTCACCGGCGGGCTCGCGGTTCGGCTTGGTCATTCCGTCGAACAGGTCGCGGGCGCGGTCGGATGAAGGCAGCAGCTCGATGTTGTCGTCATGGTTCTGCTCGGCCTCCTCGTGCTCGTGGTCGGTGGTGGCTGCAGCTTCGCGTTGGCGACGATGGCGGCGCCGGCTTCATCTCCTCGTGGACGCGGTCGTAGTCCTCTTGCTCCGCTCCTCACGGTGTCCGTCGTCGCGGTTTCCAGCACCGGCGCGGCGTTGCAACGGACCCGAGCTCCTCCGCTTCTTCTTCTCGCTTCCCCCCTCCTCTCCTCCGGTTACTCAGTGGTGTGGTTGTGTGGTGGAAAGAACAGGACAAACCCATGGCGGCGGCTGCTGGAAGGAAAAGCAAGGAGAAGGAGATGGGGTGCGGCACGGCGTTGGGGTTTTCCTGGGATTTGCTTGCGGCGGCGCGGAAGGGAAGAAGTGGATGGGGGCAGGTGTTGCTTGGCTTTATAGGGCGGCGAGGAGGCTAGGGTTATGGGGTGGTTGGGTGCGGCGTTGGCGTGGCACGGACGCCGAGAGGCGACGGCCGCTGGAGCGGTGCGTGCTGCGGCTGCTCTTGTCGCGGAGCAGGAAGCTTCGCTAAGCGAGGGAACCCGAGGCGAGGCGGTTTCAGCGTGCGATGCGCGTGAGCAGGTAGGCAGCAGCGGCGCTGGGTGCAGGCTGGCGTGCGAGGACGTTGCGTGGCTTCGTCGGCTAGCGCTCGCGAGAGGAAGAGGGAAACGGAGAGAGAGGCGCCTGCGGCTCTGCGTGAGAACGACACAGCTACAGCTGCTGGTCCCACCGGTCAGCTGGAGAGTTAAAGGGATGCGGCCAGGCTTGCTGCATGCATCGGCGGTGGCAGGCCATGCTACTGGGCCGTATCTTGTTGCTGCTGGGCTCCACGTGAGCTGCTGCATGCAATGGCGGTGACTGAGCCAGGCCAAAGTTGTGCCTCTCATGTCTAATAGGTATTTCAGAGATTGGTCGGGCGTCCATCACTACCAGGCAGGGTAAGATGTCTCGTAGTGTATTCTGCACTAACCACGCAGGGAAGGTCGCACGCATCCAAGTGCTGACACCAAGATGGACCTACCTGCCGAGAGCTGCAAAAAGGGCGATCATCAAGACCTCTCCGGATAGGAAGGAAGATCCCGGAGTGCCCATCATTCAGTGCACGATCTGGAATCGTCGCATTGATGATGCACTTTGTGATCTGGGGGCAAGCGTCAACATCATGTCTAAGGTATTATTTAAGAAATTACGCTACCCTACTTTGTCACCTACTACTGCCCAGGTACAGCTTGCGGACTCAACCATCCGCTACCCCGAGGGGGTGATCGAGAATGTACCGGTCCGGATCTGGGGACGATATGTTCCTGTGGACTTTGTTGTCCTCGACACGGGGAACACGCATTCGTTTCCCCTTGTGTTGGGCCGACCATTCTTGAACACCACCCGGGCTAGGATCGATATGGATGCGAGAGAAATCTCGTTCCGTATCGACGGAAGATTGACTTACTTCAAGTTTCAACCCCGGGAAGAAAAGAAGAATCTTATTCTTGCTGATGGCATTCTCGACCGATAACTATCCTGGAAAAGAGGCTCCTTTTGTTATCCAACCAATTCTTCTGCTCTTCGTAGCAAGGATTGGTCCTGAGCGGTTCAGTGATCAATGGTTCCTTGTGCTCACACTCTTTGCTCAGTCTTTCTTCCAAAAGGGAAAAGAGGTTCCAATAACTAGGTCTGGATATCACTTGTCTAGTAGTTCATGGTGTCACTCTTTATTTCGTTAAGTCCATTAGTTGTTGTCCAGTAGAATCTCTTTGCTGTTAGGACCACTCCAAAAGTAGGTCGAGCATGAACTCCATATCTCTATCCAACTTTAGACCTAGTAAATCTTATTCTGCTGATAAATCCATATAGCTAGCACATCTTCGATGATTCAGCTTGTGTTGCTTATAATTCTAGCAACGCATGCTTAGGTGTAGAAGTTTACTATTCTAGGATGACAACTCATGCACCATAACTTGTATCCATCGAGTTTGATCATCCAATCCATATCCAAAAAGTTACGACAACCCCTTCGGGTTGAGGTATAGTCTTCCACATTCGATGGGTACTTCTTTATTACCATAGTCTTGTATCCATATGGGTGATTCAGAATGGACAATCTTCTTTGTATTCCTCCTTCATCGTGAAGTCCTTCATGAAGCATCTGCAACTCTCATCTATGTTCTAATACCCTGATTTGAGGTGTCCTTGTCGGAGACTCTTCATTCCTTAACCTTATCTTCATACTGGTAGCTTCATAATCATTTATTTGGACTGCATGTCGTGGAAGCTAAAGTACTTAGTTGAAATTCATGGGCGGGATTGTTCGTCCGTCGAAGGTACTTCCGCTTCGTCTATAGAATTGAGTACCGACTTTCACTTATTCTGATCTCATTCCTTTATAATGATCCAAAGTACTCAACTATGCTTAACCAATTCTATGCTTCCACATGATAGTGCCAAGTGTGTCATGATAGTTCCAACTTATTGGCATTTGTCTTCATGTCTGTTAACTTATTCCAATACCCACATGGTATCTTATTCCAAAATCTTGAGCTTCAGCATCAACGGTGATGAAGTTCTTTCGAGCCACTTGAGTTAAGGATGGTTGATTTGCTTCATCATCCACACTTGTTCTTCAAAGCCAAGTGGAGGTCTCTTCTAGGTCTGAAAGGCACTCAAGCTATCTAAAGGAGTTGCATGACACAAAAACAACACTAAGAGCTACACTCAATAGGAACAACGAAAAGAACAAGAACAACCACAAGAAGCAATCACCCAAACAAACATTACAATCTAGACACGGGTGCTATCTTGAGGCAACTCACAAAACCTGAAGATAAAGCACGTCTACTCGGATGAATACATCGTTGGCATACCAAAGGGTGGTCAATACTACTGCTTCTGCCATTCAAGGGTTGTTAGTAAGTCAAAAGCAAAAGTCAAGGAAAGATGAGTGAACAGTAGTTCAAGGTATCATACGGAATGGTTCAAGGAGGTATATATACAAAGGACTCAGTCAGAGGTCTCTGAACTAGTTTTCCAGTCGAGGGTTACGCACTACGGTCAAGTATGGCTCTGATACCAACTGAAACGAACCGGATTCTCGAAACTGAGAATCTGACTCCCTGTACCATTGTGATAGTCCCAGAATCAACAGCTATCACGTACAGAACTCATTTCAGCCAAATATCACATCCATACAACGATAAACATGACTTCAATCATTATTTACATATCAAAGTACGAGATTAGTACATGCCACTTGGGCTACATCGACAAGATGAAACATCTACGCAATTTTGAGGTGTCCTTGTCGGAGACTCTTCATTCCTTAACCTTATCTTCATACTGGTAGCTTCATAATCATTTATTTGGAGCTTGATTCGTGGAAGCTAAAGTACTTAGCTGAAATCTCACGGGATTGTTCGTCCGTCGAAGGTACTTCCGCTTCGTCTGTAGAATTGCGTACCGACTTTCACTTATTCCGTCCTTGTTGAACTCGTGGTCGGGGTCTTCACCTGAGAACCCAAAGTCTGTCCCCAAGGAAATGGGACAGGTCCACGTCACCAACCATATATGCGCAAGCTTTAAAGTGGCCTAAACTAGTGATAAAAGTATTCAAGGAATATAAGCCGGGGTTTCCTATGCGAGCAGCAGCGATAAACCCAAGTTCATCTCATCTCCAAACACCTTTCCTCACAAGCACATACACTCCCCAATACCAACCATCATCCTCACATCCACATCGGGCTCGTCCTGCCGCAACAGGTTCCCGCAAATATCATCCACCAACACCTTTCACTCACTAGTCGACTCGGTGAGCTCCCTCCCTACCTTGTCTCATCAGCAACGTGTCGGGCCGTGATCGTCTATCCAGTCTAAATCGAAGTGACCAATCTCTCATTTCCCAAATCAAGGACGAGGTAAGAAAGTAGAATCCCATGCTAGTCGGAACTTATCAGAAGTGGGTCGTCCGTAACCGTGGACACGGATATACGTATAGTTTACACTCTGCAGAGGTGGCACTCCTGGAATCCATCCGGGCTACAAGGCTAATCAGCAACCAACCTGAGACACAGCCCACAGCAAAGACCCTAAGCAGTAACGGTGCCAATCCTGTCTCCCTGGGCTCGGGAAACATCTGATCTAACATCTGCCCGAGGGGTGTGAAACCTTCCTACCGGGGCCAGTCGGGGACTGTGGTAAATCAGGGAGAGTACGCCGCAACGAGTCCCCCTTACACATATCAAGCTCTCTCCTACAGTCTCGGCGCCGTACTAGAGTAGGCTTGCTGGAACCCTCCCCATACTGGGTAGATGGTGAGCATGGTATTCCCACGTCCAAAGGTGGAACTCGACTCGGTCCTTAATTGTCGGTAAAGCGAGTATCAGCGTCATAAGCGATCCGCCGCAACGGTCCGCAATCGGCACCCATAACAGGTATAGCCGCCCAAACTCCTCAAGTAACCAAATATCCAAGAACCATGTACCTGCAACAGGTACTCCGTATGGACTGCCCGAGTGCAGTCCCCAAGCACCCCGATCAAACGATTGAGTTGTTATTACTCGCTTACACCGCCTAGCTGCACTACTCCTCCCATACAAACGCAGGCTTGGAGAAATGATGAAGCTGAACTCGCTGAACTCAAGTGTCTTGGAAAAAAATGATGAAGCTGAACGAATTTCTGAAATAAGCTGGTACGACCTCACATTGTTTTAGCCTGTAGTCGAAGACGAGGTCGACGAAGTCGTCCGAGTCTTCAGAGGATCCTAATAATCGAATTACAATAACAACGATAACTAAGCAAATTAACTCCAAAAGAAGAAGCAAGGAAGAACCAAATAACACCAAACTCTATTCTAACGCATAGATCATGTTTTTAGAAAAATAATGAAAGTAGTTTCATATCTTTCTAGGCTAGAGTCAATTTATTATGCATTTTTAAATATTGAAAGACCTTTTGGATCTAATTAATGACGAAAAGGAAAACAACATAGACATGTGGCATCACCAAAGCATGCCACATGTCGGCTCTAGGTTAGTTCTGCTGACGCTAGCAGTGGGCTCTGCGTACGTCGGTGTTGACCGAAAGACAGTCAACAACTCGTTAGCGGTAAAAGAGTCAGAGGGTCCCACATGTCAGCATGTGGATCCCATCATGTTAGTGGACCCTTGATTCATGTCAAGTTAGTGGGTCCGATGGTTAGTGGGAAAGGCTACACGGGCGAGGATCACTTGCGGACAGCGAGGAAGGGTGTAGGTTTGGTCTAGGGGTTGTCTCAAGGCTTGCGGCCGAGGTTGGCCAGCTGTGGCCAAGCATAGCCCAGCTATGGCCGGCTTCGGCCAACTCTGGCCAGGCAGTAGCCGGCTGTGGCCGGCTGCAGCCAGGCTGCTGCTGGCCGCGGCCAGGCTGAGGCCGGCTGGGTGTGGCAACAGGCGGCCAGAGGTGGCTATGATGCGGCTGCTGCTGGCCAAAGGTGGCAAAGACAAGCTGGGGCATGGCCGAAGACATCCGAGGCTTGGTTGAGTTAGATAAAGATAGGTGGTTTGGGCTTAGACAGGAAGGGGCACAAGGTGTTCGATGGAATGTCAGGACGATATAACATCCCGGCTTGGCTTAGCTTGAGGAGGCTGGAGGTTCTCGATAAGGCATGGAGAGAGAGCTGGCTTTCAAGGCAAGAGCTAGCGGCTGCGGCTTACACGCGCTTGAACGCACGCGCGATGTCGCGGCATGGCGCGACGCGCGGCGCACGGCGAGCACACGGGGCGGCTGGCGGCGGCATGTTAGCAGCGCGTGTGCGCGGTCACCAGCTTGCCCTGGGCTGCGCCACGGCTCGGGCGATGGCGGCAAGGACAAGCAAAGGTGGGGCTTGGTTCGCGGGTGGCGAGGACGGCAAGGCGAAGGATTAACGCACGCGCGGGCACAAGGTGTTCCATGGCCGCGACGTGGCCCGCGACGGCGTGCGGGCACTCAGCATCCCGAGGCCACAACACCTACGCACAGCAGCGCGACAGGGTTTGTGCATGTGCGGGGCAGTGGCATGGCCACACCCGCGGCACGGCCGTGGCAACCGCACGGACTCCCGGCAGTCCGGGCCCGTGGCGTGCACGGCGGCAAGGTGGGGAACGGCGGCGCAATGCGAGAGTCATCACAACAAGGCAACTGTGAGGTTAGGACAGGGCTAGGCAGCGGCGACGAAGGCAGCGGCACCTGCAAACGAGGGGCACGGCTCGAAGACCGGCACACAAGCGACGGCGGGCTGCGGCGAAGCGATCGGCACACGGAAACAAGCGGCTCAAAGGCCGGGCATGAGAGGTTTCATCGGCACATGGCCGGACAGCAAGGGGGCCTGGAGAAGGACGGGCAATGCAGCTTACCTAGGGTCGATTGGGCATTCCAACGAACAGCTTGGGGGCAATCAAAACAGGTTCAGGCATAGCGTCAAACAGGTTGCAGACGAGGTTGATGCAGAGGAGGGGCAACAGTTAGTGCACACGGGACCGAGGTATTCCTCGTCCGCGGCGTCATGCGACCGGCTCGAAGGCGCGGCGCTCACAGGCAGGCAAACAAGAATGGCCGGCGACTTGGTTGGCTCACCGGCGGGCTCGCGGTTCGACTTGGTCATTCCGTCGAACAGGTCGCGGGCGCGGTCGGATGAAGGCAGCAGCTCGATATTGTCGTCATGGTTCTGCTCGGCCTCCTCGTGCTCACGGTCGGCGGTGGCTGCAGCTTCGCGTTGGCGACGATGGCGGCGCCGGCTTCATCTCCTCGTGGACGCTGTGCTTTGCACACGTGTTAGTCCAGCTCCTAAGGTCGGTTGGCAGGTCGGTTCGCGTCTTGGGCTGGCCTGGAGGGCCTCCGGTGGACCCGTGGGCTCCGTCGGGTTGGATATGGGCCACCGGTCTTCTGGATATGGATTGAGCCGGCCCAGAGTGGCGTGGTCGTGGTCCACAAGTCTTGTCCAGCTAGGGATTCTTCTCGCTTCCCCCCTCCTCTCCTCCGGTTACTCAGTGGTGTGGTTGTGTGGTGGAAAGAACGGGACAAACCCATGGCGGCGGCTGCTGGAAGGAAAAGCAAGGAGAGGGAGATGGGGTGCGGCACGGCGTTGGGGTTTTCCTGGGGTTTGCTTGCGGCGGCACGGAAGGGAAGAAGTGGATGGGGGCAGGTGTTGCTTGGCTTTATAGGGCGGCGAGGAGGCTAGGGTTATGGGGTGGTTGGGTGCGGCGTTGGCGTGGCATGGACGCCGAGAGGCGACGGCCGCTGGAGCGGTGCGTGCTGCGGCTGCTCTTGTCGCGGAGCAGGAAACTTCGCGAAGCGAGGGAACCCGAGGCGAGGCGGTTTCAGCGTGCGATGCACGTGAGCAGGTAGGCAGCAGTGGCGCTGGGTGCAGGCTGGCGTGTGAGAACGTTGCGTGGCTTCGTCGGCTAGCGCTCGCGAGAGGAAGAGGGAAACGGAGAGAGAGGCGCATGCGGCTCTGCGTGAGAACGACACAGCTACAGCTGCTGGTCCCACCGGTCAGCTGGAGAGTTAAAGGGATGCGGCCAGGCTTGCTGCATGCATCGGCAGTGGCAGGCCATGCTACTGGGCCGTATCTTGTTGCTGCTGGGCTCCACGTGAGCTGCTGCATGCAATGGTGGTGACTGAGCCAGGCCAAAGTTGTGCCTCTCGCGATGGAAAAAGAAAGAGGAGCAAAAGAGTTGAGCTACTCTTTTATTTAGACTGAATGTTGTAGGGGATTTTGCTCGGGGCTCGATCATGTGAAGGAGTAAAGAGTGTTTGGCTTAGCTTGAGGAGGCTGGAGGTTCTCGATAAGGCATGGAGAGAGAGCTGGCTTTCAAGGCAAGAGCTAGCGGCTGCGGCTTACACGCGCTTGAACGCACGCGCGATGTCGCGGCATGGCGCGACGCGCGGCGCACGGCGAGCACACGGGGCGGCTGGCGGCGGCATGTTAGCAGCGCGTGTGCGCGGTCACCAGCTTGCCCTGGGCTGCGCCACGGCTCGGGCGATGGCGGCAAGGACAAGCAAAGGTGGGGCTTGGTTCGCAGGCGGCGAGGACGGCAAGGCGAAGGGTTAGCGCACGCGCGGGCACATGGTGTTCCATGGCCGCGACGTGGCCGGCGACGGCGTGCGGGCACTCAGCATCCCGAGGCCACAACACCTACGCACAGCAGCGCGACAGCGTTTGCGCATGTGCAGGGCAGTGGCATGGCCACACCCGCGGCACGGCCGTGGCAACCGCACGGACTCCCGGCAGTCCGGGCCCGTGGCGTGCACGGCGGCAAGGTGGGGAACGGCGGCGCAATGCGAGAGTCAACACAACAAGGCAACGGTGAGGCTAGGACAGGGCTAGGCAGCGGCGACGAAGGCAGCGGCACCTGCAAACGAGGGGCACGGCTCGAAGACCGGCACACAAGCGACGACGGGCTGCGGTGAAGCGATTGGCACACAGAAACAAGCGGCTCAAAGGCCGGGCATGAGAGGTTTCATCGGCACATGGCCGGACAGAAAAGGGGCTGGAGAAGGACGGGCAATGCAGCTTACCTAGGGTCGGTTGGGCATTCCAACGAACAGCTTGCGGGCGACCAAAACAGGTTCAGGCATAGCGTCAAACAGGTTGCAGACGAGGTTGATGCAGAGGAGGGGCAGCAGTTAGTGCACACGGGACCGAGGTGTTCCTCGTCCGCGGCGTCATGCGACCGGCTCGAAGGCGCGGCGCTCACAGGCAGGCAAACAAGAATGGGCGGCGACTTGGTTGGCTCACCGGCGGGCTCGCGGTTCGGCTTGGTCATTCCGTCGAACAGGTCGCGGGCGCGGTCGGATGAAGGCAGCAGCTCGATGTTGTCGTCATGGTTCCGCTCGGCCTCCTCGTGCTCGCGGTCGGCGGTGGCTGCAGCTTCGCGTTGGCGACGATGGCGGCGCCGGCTTCATCTCCTCGTGGACGCGGTCGTAGTCCTCTTGCTCCGCTCCTCACGGTGTCCGTCATCGTGGTTTCCAGCACCGGCGCGGCGTTGCGACGGACCCGAGCTCCTCCGCTTCTTCTTCTCGCTTTCCCCCCTCCTCTCCTCCGGTTACTCAGTGGTGTGGTTGTGTGGTGGAAAGAACGGAACAAACCCATGACGGCGGCTGCTGGAAGGAAAAGCAAGGAGAGGGAGATGGGGTGCGGCGCGGCGTTGGGGTTTTCCTGGGGTTTGCTTGCGGCGGCGCGGAAGGGAAGAAGTGGATGGGGGCAGGTGTTGCTTGGCTTTATAGGGCGGCGAGGAGGCTAGGGTTATGGGGTGGTTGGGTGCGGCGTTGGCGTGGCACGGACGCCGAGAGGCGACGGCCGCTGGAGCGGTGCGTGCTGCGGCTGCTCTTGTCGCGGAGCAGGAAGCTTCGCGAAGCGAGGGATTCTTACACCAAAACAGGGGACTAGTGAAGTGACTTATTAGAAATAAAACCTAAGTACATGGAATGTTGCATAGACTCTCATTTATTCCCGAGTATTGGTGGTCGGATTTGGGTTGTAACGACTGCCAACATCCAGCAGGGCGTGCGTGTGCACTTTATTATCTTGCACCGGTGTGCTCGTAGAGGGGGGCTACGAGCAAGGCGGGAGAGAAGGCGAGTCCTCCAAGTCCCTGATGATAAATGAATTAGACTATTTTCCGAAATCAAATCAATTAGCATGGAATTAATTCGAAGAGTCGGAAAATTATGCCATAATTCATTTAATCAATTTCCAGAGCACAAAGGGATTGAGTTGGCTAAAAAGTTAGCAGATCAAGTTAGTTGGCTAGTTAGCAGGCTGGTTAGCGGGTTGATCGAAGTTAGATAGGACAGTTAGCCGGTTAGGGCCCAAATTAGTTTAGGAAATTAGTTGTTAGCTTTAGATTTAATTTGAATTTAGAATTCAAATTAAACCACACACAAAGAACCAAGAAACCACTAAGAGCCAAATCACACTAACAATTAAATTGTCCTTAGCATACAAGCAATTTGATTAGGTTAATTACTAGGAATTTGGAGAGATGAAAAGAAGACAACCTTATGATTATGAGCAAAACACATCAAGCACGAAAATTTTTTGAAATCCACATTTTTAACATTCCAGAAAATCTGGGATGTTACAATTGTTCTACAGTTGTTGTATCTCGTCTTGTTGTTCTCCCAACTAGGTAGTCTTTTATTTTACCTTACCTGAGTTATCCTTGAGTGTCATGGTCTTTCACTCCTATCATTATTGTTATCCCCCGTCTTGATCGTAGTATATTCCTGATATCATTCGAATACTTATTTACAAGTACTCTTGTCATAGTGTTTCCCCGTGGAAAAGAAAAATTATGATGCTTGTTGGCACTCCTTACGGCCTACAGATAAATCCGCAAGCGGACGGATACCGATGTAGCTTTCACCCGGGAGTATTCCAAGGTATCGATTTCCACGGAGAACGAGAAGTGGACTGATTCTAAACTAAGTTGTCCTAGGTAGATGGAATGGAGTGAATGGTATGGATGAGGTGGATGACAACAACAAAGAGAAGAGGAGTGATAGGAGGGTAGAGAGGGTACGAGTCTGGTAGAGGTATTCTACTGATTGATCGAGCAGATCAGAGGATACAGATAGATACTTGCTTCGGGACAAGGGAACCGGTGGACACACAGAAAGGGATGAGAAGGGGTGCCACTATTTCCCAACTGGGGAATCCTATGGACCGGAACTAACGTGATGGGCTACAAAGACCGGAAGGGCTGTCACTACCTTACGGCTACCAACTAACGTGATGGGCTACAAAGACCGGAAGGGCTGTCACCACCTTACGGCTACCACCTCCGTTGCGACGGGAATAAACTAAGGCCACCGACTAGTCTAGGAACCACTCCTACACTAGGCAACGACTACTTACTCTGCTAGCAAGAGCAAGCAACCTTGTCAATACTCTTGGTGAAAATTCACCTCCAGTATCAAGCAAGATCGAAGAACCAGCCAAGACAAAGACTTAAACAAGACTACAAGCACTAGAACTATAACTGACTATAGTCTAAACAAGATATAGTTGCAACTAGAATAAAGTAGAAGCAAGATATAAATGACAAAGGCAAAGTGATAAAGATAACTATATTGATAACTCAAAGTCTTACAAAAGGAAAAGTAAAAGATACAAGAGCTATTACCAGAGCTTCTGAAGACGACTCCGGAACCTCCGAGGCAAAGCTCGACTCAACTCTAACTCCCAACTAAACTATCACATATAACTTTCGAATTACCTTAACAAATTTGCTGAATTGTTCGTCCACCATCGGCTTATGGCATCTTCTGGGGAATGGTAGCACATTTGGTTCGTAAAATTCATGAGGGGCCGCCTTTGCTTCCTT
>OAMR01000466.1:79873-125217 GCA_900205405.1 Echinochloa crus-galli | reverse complement strand
TTACCATGTAGTTTACTATGTTGGCATACCACGGATCACCAGTGGTGACTTTCTGCTAGCCCCAGCTCGTTCCGGTTGAGCGGCGGGACGAGGACTTTTCCGTACCCTCCTCCCGGGATGCGTTCTCCCTTGACGACGAAACGCGGTGGGCTTTCTGGCGTGTAGTCCGGCTCCTCCTCGGCCTTCTCCTTGGGCAGCAACAATGCCAGATCCGACACCCTCGAGGAGGATATTGACCTTGGGCGTAGCTGCCCTTCGTTCGGCCTTGGTGATGGCGAACGAGGCGGTTTCTTGATCCCTTTTAGTGGGGCGAGGAGCTCGTTGAGTGCTGAGCGGTGAGGGGAGTTGCCGCGCCTCACCGGGCTACGGCCCGGTGTCCTCCCCCGGTGCACGTCTCCCGCTGCGTCGACGTCGGAGATGTGGAAGGCGTGCTCCTGCCGGGAGGAGTTGCCGTTCCGGCTACTGCTGCTCGAGCCCTGGGCTGATGTTGTGCCCTTGGAGGAAAAGGAGGCCATGGTGGCTATGTTCTATGGGATGGAGTTGGCTTAGATGAGATGGGAAACATCGACAGAGAGTCTCTGTTTTTATCGGGGATTTCAGATCGGGAAAACGGATTTTCCCGACGATTCCCTCACGACTCTCGGGATATCTTTAACTGCAGATGTATATGGGCGAGCATATCTGTCCCTGGGGCCTGGGAGGCCAATTCGCCCGAACCAGCTGGTTCAGCCGAACTGGGCCTGTTCGCCCGAACAGGTCCCTGGGCCCCTAGGTGTGTGGCCCGTGTCGTGGTTCGGGGTTTTGGTCATGGGAGATTTGGGTCGAGGAGGTTTTCAAGGTTCAAGAGGTTTTGGCCCAGAAGGATTTGAAAATGACGGATTCGGGCCGGGGTTCCACGGACGGGGTTCAGAGTTCTATGAACTCGACGACGTCTAATTCATCGAGTGTCGGAGGTTCTGGTTCTAGGAAAATCTTCAAACTTGTCTGTTACTCTGGAAGGTGTTTCCCGTCCTCGCTTTGCAAAGTGATGGCCCCATGAGATGCAGCATTGATTACTGTGAATGGGCCGTCCCACTTGCTCCTCAATTTCCCGTGACCGAAAAGTTTGACATGGGAGTTGAAGACGAGAACCTTGTCTCCCGGCTTGAACGTTTTGACCTTAATTCTCTTATCATGCCATCTCTTGTTCCGTTCTTTGTATAGCCGGGAGCTGTGGTATGCTCTCTCCCTCATCTCATCTAGCTCGGCCAGCTGGATCTTCCGTTTAAAGCCGGCAGCTGAAAGGTCCATACCCCACTTCCTAATGGCCCAGTGAGCTCTAAACTCCATTTCTACAGGTAAATGACAGGTTTTGCCATAGACTAGTTGATATGGGGTCATGCCTATGGGCATCTTATAGGCCGTGCGGTAAGCCCAGAGTGCATCTGGAAGTTTATCCTTCCATTGCTTGCCCATCTCATTTACGGTCTTTTGCAGAATGTTTTTGATTTGCTTATTGGAAGTTTCTACTTGACCGCTAGTTTGGGGGTGATAGGGTGTGGCTACGTTATGCTGCACCCTCAAACTTGAGAGATACTTACGGAAGGCTGAATCTATGAAGTGGGAGCCGTCATCACTAATGACTATTCTAGGAACGCCAAAACGGGGGAATATACAATTCAAACTTTATTTATTCAACGAACTAAGATTGGAAACAAATATTTGGAAGGGAAATTTCAGAGCACCCTAAACATTGATCTAAATGAAATAAATGAATCAATCAAACAACTAGCAAACCTAAACTAATGGTGCTCTATCTAAAAACGAGACGACCGAAAGCTTGTTGGAAGTTTCTGCTTGACCGCTAGTTTGGGGGTGATAGGGTGTGGCTACGTTATGCTGCACCCCCAAACTTGAGAGATACTTACGGAAGGCTGAATCTATGAAGTGGGAGCCGCCATCACTAATGACTATTATAGGAACGCCAAAACGTGGGAATATAACCTCATGAAACATTCGTCTCACGTTATTAGAGTCAGCAGCTAAGCAAGGCAAGGCTTCTACCCACTTAGAGACGTAATCCACTGATACTAGGATGAATTGACAACCCTCGGAGTTTGGGAAGGGACCCATCTCGGTCCGTCGTGCCATGCGTTCCTGTGTCGTTCCTGTACTCGTGCAACTCTCTGTTAGACAGGGCATTCTCCGGTCGGCTCAAATGCACCGACCGGAGCGACAATTTTATCTTCTTTCTTGCAAACAATTCAAACTTTATTTATTCAACGAACTAAGATTGGAAACAAATATTTGGAAGGGAAATTTCAGAGCACCCTAAACATTGATCTAAACAAATAAATGAATCAAGCAACTAGCAAACCAAACTAAACTAACGGTGCTCTATCTAAAAACGGAACGACCGCGGGACACTATTCTGAAGGCGGTCCATAGAGATAGGCAAAGGTCAATGCTTAGTTGTGTAGTATATGCTCTATAGTGACTTTCATAAGGTGCTGCATGATATCTCTCCCAGGTTTTATGTGCCTCAGGTGCAGGTATGCATCGTCTGAGTCCATTTTGTATCTAGAAGAGATACGGGTTGTCCCATAGGTGATGTCTGCTCTCATAAACCAATCTTTTCCTATTTTCACCTGATGGGACGTACCCTAACACCATGAAGTCAACTATGGTGGCGTACCACGGCTCTAGTGTTGTGGCTTTGAGGAGCGTATCACCCCGTAAGAAAATCGCTGATGGGAAGATCAAACGGGGCTTGTACCCGAGACAGACCCAACGAATGAGTCTTGGGTTCGCATCCTTTTTGGTCAAAAGGTACTTCAAAGCTGCATGGTCTGAATAGACTATGACCTTTGCCCTAACTTGGTAGGACCGGAATTTGTCTATAACAAACATAGTTGCTAAGAGTTCCTTTTCCGTGGTTGCGTAGTTGAGCTGGGGGCCAGTGAGCGTTTTGCTAGCATACGAGATAGCGTAATGCTTCTTGTCCTTAGTTTGGCCCAACACAGCTCCTTCAGCATAGTCGCTCGCATCGCACATGATTTCTAATGGGATGCTATAGTCGCGAGACTGGATGATGGGAGCAGAATTGAGTGCTTTCTTAGGGTGTGAAAGGAAGCATATCACTCTTGACTAGAGACGAGAGGGGTTTCCTTGGCTAAGTGATTGGTCAACGACCGGGCTATTTGAGAGAAATTTTTGATGAGACACCTATAAAGCCCGGTGTGGCCAAGGAACTACGAATCCCCTTTACTCGTGGGAGGTGTACGCATAGGGTCGTATTTGGGAGTATGACAGGAGAAGATGATGGCTTTAGGCTTTGAATCTAGTCTTTCCCCGATCAAGGATGAATCTCTGTGACACTTTCCTAGCGACCCCAAGGTAAGATGGGATAGGGATATGATGAGTATGGAGGTTAGGAGTAATCCCTTTGAAGTCTTGGATTGAGTGTCCAAAGACTGACCGATCTTTCTCCAGGACCGTGAAAGTCTGTTGGGTTTCAATGTCAGAGAGCTGGTCACTGATGGTAACTGGAGTGTGTTCATCTTATCTCGGAGTTTTCACCCTTTTGTGAAAAGATAAATTGTTCCTCATTGGCTCACTCAATCGCTCAAGTGTATTTGAATCCTCACCAAAGGCTTTGCCTTCTTTTCATCCTAACATATAATTTGGCTTTTTGTGTGGCTCAGGGACAAACGATGAAGGCATACAAGCATCTTATATTTTACTAAGTCAAAGACCGGATCTCTGAGGAAACAAATCATACCTTAAGATCGAGAAGTGCAAGTGTGTGGAATTTATGATGTGGAATATGTGGAGTGGAATTTGGCGGAATGGAATATGTGGAGTGGAATTTGGCGGAATGGAATATGTGGAGTGGAATTTGGCGGAATGGAATATGTGGAGTGGAATTTGGCGGAATGGAATATGTGGAGTGGAATTTGGCGGAATGGAATATGTGGAGTGGAATTTGGCGGAATGGAATATGTGGAGTGGAATTTGGCGGAATGGAATATGTGGAGTGGAATTTGGCGGAATGGAATATGTGGAGTGGAATTTGGCGGAATGGAATATGTGGAGTGGAATTTGGCGGAATGGAATATGTGGAGTGGAATTTGGCGGAATGGAATATGTGGAGTGGAATTTGGCGGAATGGAATATGTGGAGTGGAATTTGGCGGAATGGAATATGTGGAGTGGAATTTGACGGAATTTCATGGAATGATTCTTCCTCTCCTTGATTTATTTTTCGAGAGCATGGGCTATCTTTTATTCAATATATTTGCTACTAGAATAAAGTAGAAGCAAGATATAAATGACAAAGGCAATAAGATAAAGATAACTATATTGATAAACTATCCTCGCTTCACTGGGAGTCAAATGAAAAAACGACCCTTTTGACGCAGAGTCCAAGAAAGTGGTGGCTACGGGACAGAGGCCAAGGCTGAAGTGTTGTAAAACAACAGGTTCTGGTAGGCTTAGGTCTGGTCCGGATGCCAAGATTTGCTTGAAATGAGCCCAAGCAGCTCCTAACGACTCTCCCTCTAATTGCTTAAAGGTAAGAACTTCGATTCGGAGGCTGGCTACCTTGGAAATTGGGAAGAAATTTAGGCAGAATTTCTCTCTGAGAGTTTCCCAACTCCCTTCCATAGTACTGATAGCCAGAGAGTACCATTTCTTCGCTCCTCCCGTTAATGAGAACGGGAATAGCTTCCATTTGAGTGTCTCTTGTGTCATGCCCGCAATGGTCAGGCACGAATAGAGTTGCTCAAACTCGTGCAAATGCGCGTATGGACTCTCGGCCTTCGTTCCTGAGAACGATTGCTCACGAACCATGGCTATGAAGCCGGGACGTAGCTCATAGCCGGGTGTGGATATGGGATGTGATGATGGTGGTGGCTCCAAACAGTCGCCCTTTGGAGCCGAGTGTTGGCGTAAGGTGAGAGTGGAATCCATGTGGTTGGTGGATAGTGGTGGGGGACAACATGGGTTCGGAATCAGAACAGCTACCGCTCCCCGGCAACGGCGCCAGAAAGCTTGTTGGCACTCCTTACGGCCTACAGATAAATCCGCAAGCGGACGGATACCGATGTAGCTTTCACCCGGGAGTATTCCAAGGTATCGATTTCCACGGAGGAAGTCACCATTGGCACCTCGTTGTCGACTGGAACACCGCTTACCACTTAACGCATAGCGCCGGAAAATCCTGGCACCTCGTTGTCGACGGGAACACCCTTACCACTTAACGCATAGCGCCGGAAAATACTGGAAAAATCTCAGGAAAAGGTGCGAGCACCAGGATTGGAACCCTGGTGGGTAGCGTCCCACTGGACCGTCCTATGTCGACTGTCCATGATTGGCGGCGTAGCGGTGCCAACATAACTTGTCATGAAGAAACCTGCTACCTAGAGTGCAGTATACATTATACTCTCTCATAATCTCATAGCATTAAAGCTAGAAGTAGTTTCCAAAATAGATACAAAGGTGCATTTCTTAAAAATACACATGTCTTCGCCTGCACTCTACTCTTGTGTTGTGTGTTTTGCAGGTGAAACCGGGCCTCTATTTATAGCAGGGAAGGACGGTGGAGGCAGAGTAGCAGCCAAGGCAGCTGGGAGGCGGTGCCGGGCCGTTCGGGCGAAATCCCCGGTTCGGCCGAACTGCCCAGTTCGCCCGAACCAGTGGATCCACCGCCTCAGCAGCCAAAGGCCAGGATTGCACCCTGGAGGCGGTTCCTGCCTTTGGCCGAACGGGCCACTTCGGCCGAAGTGGGCCCGACCCAGTACTGCACCACCTCTGCTTTGCACATGTGTTAGTCCAGCTCCTGAGGTCGGTTGGCAGGTCGGTTCGCGTCTTGGGCTGGCCTGGAGGGCCTCCGGTGGACTCGTGGGCTCCGTCGGGATGGCTATGGGCCACCAGTCTTCTGGATATGGGTTGAGCCGGCCCAGAGTGGCGTGGTCGTGGTCCACAAGTCTTGTCCAGCTCGGGGCCAACCGGCCGAACGGAGTCGTTCGGCCGAAACGGTCATTTCTGACCCTTATAGCACGTGTTTCTCCATTTTGTACCTGCACAGAGGACAATCACCAAAACTTGTGGAAATAGTCGGTGATAATATAGTTAGTGATAAGCCCTATAGCTATGGTGTGTGTCCCCATTGTGTTTGTTTTATACTCGGTTGGAGGTCGGAAATCGGTCTGTAACGACCGCCAACAATGCTCTGTAATACTCCCGGGTGAAATGCTACAGCGGTAATTTTATGTGCTTGCAGAATATTTATATATTTTATTGAGCTATAAGAAAAATCAACAAAACACTCCTTGCACCGTTACCGGGACCACAAATCCTGATAGCGGTCATAAAAAGTGTCAATAGTGATCGTCTTTCCATTGATGTGGAATGAGATTTCTCTCGCATCCATATCAATTTTATCCCTGGCGGTGTTTAAAATGGTCGGCCCAAAACAAAAGGAAACGAGTGATCGTTCCCTATGTCCAGGACAACGAAATCCATAGCGACATAACATCCCCATATTCGGACGGGTACATCCTCAACCACCCTCTCAGGGTATCGGATTGACTAGTTAGCAAGTTGTACCTGGGTATTTGTAAATGACAGAATAGGGTAGTGTAACTTGTCAAATAGTAACTTGGACATAATGTTCAAGCTAGCTCCTAGATCCAGAGGGCGTCTTCAATGAGCTGATTCCAAATCGAGCACTTGATGAGCGGCACTCCGAGATTTTCCTTCCTTTCCGTAGAGGTCCTTAGGACCACCTTCTTTCCCGCTCTTGGAAGGTGCAGTCCATTGGGTGTTTGAACTTTGGTGTACGAGAGCTTACCTACATGATTAGTGACCGCCGCACCACGGGGCGTCTTACCCTATCTCGTGGTCATTGCCATAATTAATAGTTTCAATGGGAGGTTCGGGTTGCCCGGGAATCTTCCCTAATTCAGATGTAGGAACAGAAGTAGCTAACTGAGCAACTTGAGTTCCTACCATTTTGTAAAGCTCAATTTATTTTTCATAGCAAAAGAGAATGATTCCATTTTAGCATGTGTGCTTTCCATGATTTTGTCGGTTGCAACAGACTTTTTACTGATATTTTCATCAATTTTAACCTGAGCTAGCACAAGATCTTTGATTGACGGCTGATTATTAAAATTGATGCAATTAAAATTGTTACCTCCTTGTGGTTTCTCAAATGAGAGATGTGGGCATGAATTCCAGCCTTCATTGTCATAGTTGTTCAAAAGGTACGCATTGTTGTTTGAATTATTGATGTAGTAGCCATCTTCTCACATTTTGGGGCAGTCATTTCGTGAATGGCCAGCATTGCCATAGACCTCGCAAATCATGCGAGCGTCCAAGGCTTGGGATTCTTGAGATGGGTCCTCCATCTTCTTCATCAGGAGGTCCATCTTGGCAGCGAGCATGTCCAAGCCTTCAACTTGATGGACTCCTCGGTTCCGTGGTTGGGTGCGCTAATCACTACAACCTTGCTTTTCCACCATCTTCTCGATGAGGGCCTCGGCTTGGCTTTCCTCAAGCCAGAAAAAATATCCTCCAGCAGCAGCATCCAGATACTCACGGGCAAAGCTCTTAAACCCATGGTAAAAAGTTTGGATTATGAACCAATTCTGCATATCATGGTGAGGACAAGCAGAAATATAGTCTTGAAGGTGTTCCCATGCTTCTGGGACTACTTCATCCTTAAACTATTGGAAACTAGCTATTTTGTTCTGGAGGGCAATGGTTTTCCCAACCGGAAAGAACTTTACGAGGAAGGAGTCACCCTAGTTTTAATTTTGCAAGGATTTTATAATTTTTCTAAAAATTGATAGAATTAATTAGGAAGTGCGTGCATAATTATTTGCAAATAAAATTATTTCTGAGTAAAATTTAAAGAAACATAGGTTATAAAACTTGTGTGTTGTATCCATGCCAGCATGCATAGTGTTCATTGTGTGATAAAAGAATTTCAAACCAATTTTTCAAACTCGAATAGGTTTTGGGTTAGTGTTGAGCTCGATTCCTGTAGCTCCTAAACCCTGGTCGACCCGTTTGACCTTTATATCACACAAGCCCACGTACAAAGGCCCAAGCCATCCCAACCCAACCCACACATCTCCCACAGTCCCACCCCACCTGGGCCCGTGCACCCCTCTGCCACCAGAAAAAACAGAGAACCAGCCCTCTCCTGTATAACCCCTCTCCTTGTGTTGCAGCCCTCCACCCGATGTCGCCACCCCTTCCCCTACCGGCCTCCATTGATGCAAAAATGGAAGGATTCAATCCCCTCCCCTTATAGCTCCTGGTTTACTCCTTTTGTTTGCTCGACAGTAACAATGGCCGGCCATGACCTCTCTTTTCCCCTCCTCTATGGCTGCCCCCTCCCCTTAACCATCTCTTCTTTACCTATAAAATGGAGTGCCCAAACCTCCTCCTTCTCCTTTTACCCCTTTGCAATCCATTCTGAGCACCTGTGCGCCTCTGTTGCACGGACACTTCCCCAAAGTTGTGTGTTGGTGCCCCACACCGTGTCCGATATCGACATGTGTCGAGGGAGTATTGTCCAAATAAATAATAAAAATAAATATATTTAATTTTTGACACGCCATCAATACTTCATCGACTCATTCTCGCCCGGCCCAATAAGCCACCACTCCCTCAACGGATAACCCTACCTATAAAAGAGCAAGCAACACAGGGAAACTTGGAGCAGTCTGTTTGCTCTGTTGTCATGTGTTGTTTGGATTCTAACTTAGAATCATGCTTTAATTTGGTTGGTTAGCCAATTTTTTCCATTTTATTTGCCTAGTTGATATATATGTATGTGCGATGTCGCCCTATCGATGCAAAACGGTGAATCGTGTGTCCTGCACATATATATCATGTTCGACACACGTGTCGGAATTGGTGCAAGATAGGTGAGCGCTATCATGTTTTTTAGGGCAAACTTAAAGCTTTCATTCATTGATCGGATCATTACAATCCGGAAGGGCAGCCTCCCTTTTTTTTGGGAACTTAGCTTCTTTATTAATTAAGCAGCATCATTACAATCATTGAGCAGACACGTCTGCAAGAAACTAGGGGGTTGTTCCACCCAAACAGAAGCTAAACCAGACACATAAGCAAATCTAGCACATAGATGAGTAGCACTGTTGGCCGATCTCCGCACATGGCCAATGGAGAAGGAGGTGAAACCAGTTGACAGTTCTTCAATTTCATCTAGGATTGTGGCTATTTCTGATCTATCATTCCGACGTGATCGCCAAAGGGCCACCAACTCCTGACAATCCGTCTCGGCTACAACTTGGCCTGGTGTACCATGAGGTAGGAGGCGCAAACCATCTCGGAGTGCTTCAGCTTCTGCCATCAGGGCAGACGCAACAGAGTCAAGGCGACGAGCTGATATTGCCACAAAAGAGCCACCCGCTGTGCGAATCACTGTCCCTGTGGCCCCAGTGAAATCATCAGCCACAAAAGCTCCATCGGTGTTTACTTTGACAGAGCCTTGGGCCGTTCGACACCACTTCACAACTGGCCGAGCTGTCACTGCATTTGCACTGGCCTTTTTATCCGATAGTAGCGAAGCACATGCATCCATTGCCCATTCTATCGCCAGTCTTGGCTCAATTGGATTTTTACCATGTCTTATGTCATTTCGACTGTTCCATAAGGACCACATGCCACACAAAATGATGTTTCGGTCCTCCTCTTTGCAGAACGAGTCGTCCAAGAGGTCTACTGTCCAGGTGCGTGGGCATAACCTAGGGAGTTTGATGCCTTTCATCTCCTTCAACTTCCTCCAAAAGATACCAGCATAAGTACATTCTAGCAGGGCATGAAAAATGGTTTCATTACAAGCCCCGCAAAACTCACATGTGCCAAGTTGATCAATGTGCTGATAGTGGAGATTAGCTCTAGATGGCAGGAAGTTATGCACTACTCTCCACCAAAATGCTCTGACCTTCAGTGGCACCTTCAAGGACCACAGTTGTGCCATAGAGGGTCATTGTTTCCTGCAGAGTGCGATGACTGGCCAGTTGCAAAGTCTCGATCTTGGGCCTCCTTCTTTGCTAAAATGCGATAGGTCGAGCGCACGGTGTATAGCCTGTGTCGTTCGCCTTCCCATGCCCAGAAGTCGTCACGTGTCCTGCCCAATGGTATACGTCTAACAGCTTGTGCGTCCATAGGAAGTAGGTTTTGCTCCAGTGCGTGCACGTTCCAGTCACCTCCATTTGCTTCAATCAGGTCACTAACATGAACTGACATTGCACCCTGTCTTGGGCATATCGGCTTGCATCCAATTGCCCCTGGTATCCAGCGATCCGTCCAGACATTAGTGGTGCGACCATCACCGATACGGCGGATCAGACCCATGTGTGAGATGAGTTCCGCTTGTTTCTAGCTGTCAAAAAGTCCCCATTAGGAAAATATTTTCCCTTTAAAACTCTAGCACATAAGGATTCTTGGTTGGTCATCAGTCTCCGTCCTTGCTTGCCTAGCATGGTGATGTTGAAATGTTTGATGTCTCGGAATCCCATCCCTTCATTGCATTTGGGAAGGGTGAGTTCTGAGCGCCTCCGGTGTATACCTCGGTGATCAACTTTACTGCTCCACCAATAGTTAGTGATGGCTGATGTGACCCTCTTGCAAGTAGATAGCGCCTATAGAAAGCAACTCATAGAATATGTAGGAATTGCTTGTGCTACCGATTTGATCAGTGTCTCACGAGCAGCGCAGCTTAGCATCTTCTCCCCCCAACCTCCCATCAGGCCTCTAATCTTACCAAGAATCGGTTCAAAACATTCTTTGGTGTTGCGACCTACTTCTGTTGGTAGTCCTAGATATTTTTCGCACAAAGCCTCAGTCATGATGCCGGTTCATTGTTTCATCTCTTCTTTCATCTGGTCATCACAATTGGCGCTGAAGAAAATAGCTGATTTTGCCATATTAACCATCTGACCTGAGCCTTGCTGGTAAGTGCGACTGAGGCATATATCCTAACTAGGAATGTGACGGAGAGGAGATAGAGGCAATCTTAGCACAGGCATGAGCCACCTCGTTCCCCTCCCTACGGACTACAGACACTCGGAAGTTTACAAATGAAGAAGATAACTCTTATATCATGCTAAACCCCAGCTATTGTGCTATGGCTGCCATCCCCTGAACGAAGAAGGGCCACAACCGAAGTGTTGTCCATCTCCAGGCACACCTGACCACCACCATTATCCACCGCCAGTTTCACACCATCTCTAGCTGCCAATGCTTCAGCCATGAGCACGTCAGGAATTCTTGAATAGGCCTGCGCCGAAGCCGCCACGAATTCTCCACGATCATTCAGCATGACTGCTCCACTCACACCATTTTCAGTTGCTGCATCGAACGCAGCATCAGTGTTCACCTTCACCCAACCTTGTTCCGGTTTCTGCCAACGCACCAGCTCTCTAGCTTGTGCAACAGTAGCTGGCTGGTTATTGGCTATGCAGATCATGTCTTCCATGATGGCTGAGATATGACGCACTGCGGCGACGTGATCCCAATGGACCTTGCCATGTTTGCGAGCATTATGGCCTGTCCACAAGGACCAAACCCCGCGTACTAAAATTTCTGCTTCTCTTCCTGAGCACCGTTCACCAGCAAGAACGTCCTTCACCCATGAAACTGGATGCAAGTCTGGCACTTTGAAACCCAGCAGCCATTCCACTGTCTGCCAGAATCGCCGCGCCAGAGGGCATACAAAAGCCACATGGTATAATGTTTCAGCTTCAGCTCCGCATGACGGGCAAAACGCCTCCTGCTCAACATGCCTCCGGTTCAGCTCAACCTTTGTTGGCAAGAAATTATTCACCACCCTCCACAAGAAGATACGTATTTTTGGAGGTACACGCAACTTCCAGAGCCGCTTCCATATAATCCCATCAGACGATGAACTAGTTTCATTTAACTTGCCTGCCTCAATCTGACTTTGCTCCGCCTTCAGTAAACATACACCGACCTGACGGAGTAAAAGCCATTCCTCTCAAAATTCCATGCAACTATGTCCTCCTCCCTCCAGAATCCAGGCCGTAATTTCAGAATCTCATCAGCATCACACGCCACAAACGATGCCCTGATAAGATCCTGATTATGACCGACTCCCCAACCGGTCTGACCGATTCTGACTGGGAGCTGGTCCTAATTCTCCATTCTTTCTTATGTGGAATCATGGGCATGTACTTGTTGAATGCTTCATCTCTCTGCTTCTCTAGTTCTTTCTCCTTCATCTCCCGAAACCTCAAGCGCTGGAGCTTCCTCCTTTGAGTATGAGATAAACCGGGAGGACACCATCTTGGCAAGAAGTACTTGGAGTTGGAACTACTTCCACTGGCCTCATGATCATTAGCAGCAACAGATCCCTCCTGAATAGGTGTCTTAACCTTATCGTCTATGACAATCGGTCCTTTGCCACCGTCTCCAAGGGGAACGTTCATCAACCCAATCTGAATAATATCTTGATTTGTAGTCCTCTCTGGGTCAATATCCATCTTATGCACCTCCTCTCTCCGTTTTGGCTTGTATACTTGCTTCATAGGAGGTGTTGCCGATTTTCTAGGGAAACCGGTCTGACCGGTCTGACCGCTTGGGTCTGGTGACCCTGACCAGATTGGCGAGGTGTCAAATGGTCCTGTTTAGGCCTTGAGATTCTATCCAATGCTGGCCTCCATCGTCCTCCCCATCCAGGCTGGAAAGGCTGCTGATACGGCACCCACATCATTCCATTGTTATCATAAATTGGACGAGGTGGATATGAACTTGATACCTCCCACCGCGGAGTACAGTTCTTATTTGGTTGAGAAGGTTCTTCTTGGCGTGGAGGTGACCTCATTCTCTTTTTTACCGGCCGATCGCTCGTAACGACCTTTTGTTTGGAGTACTTGTCAAATAGCATATCAAAAGTGACCTTTGGCTTAAGAGCACTCCCTTTATTCTTTGCAATATTGAGCTTCCAGTTTCCAATCTCCGGTCGGCTTGGTTTAATCATCCTTGGACGGCTCTGGGGAAAACCGGTCTGACCGCTTTCCCCAACCGGTCTGACCGGTTTGGCCTGGATAGGCTCAAACGGTCTTTGCTCGGTTGGAATGGATGACCCTTGCCCCCCATGTCCAGAGGCTCTCACAGTAACTTTGAACGTTTCACTGCCATCTGGAGTTTTCTCACATGCAACTTCTCGAGTCAACTCTTTTCCCCTCAAATCGGATTTGTCTTCACCAATCACAACATTCTTTCCTTTGGTTGCTTCGGCTTGATGTGGCCGAACCAACACCTTGGGCTGCTGTAGATCCATGGTATTGACAGGAAAAGGAGCTTTGTCCACTTGCATCTCATGAAATGTCAAACGACCTTCATTTATGGCCGATTGAACCTGTCGGCGAAACACATTGCAATCATTAGTGGCATGAGAATAAGTATTATGAAACTTGCAATATGCACGCCTTTTCAATTCATCAAGTGGAGGCAATTTATGAGACAGTTTAATGTTTCCTGATTTAAGCAATTCATCAAAAATGTGGTCACACTTGGAAACATCAAATGTAAACTTAACTTCTTCTTGCCGACCTTTACTAGCCGGCTTAAGTGATGTACAAGAATAAGTCGTTTCTTTAGAGGGTCATACAAATTCAGCAGCAAAAACGTTTTTATCACTATCACTCGAACTATCAGATTCACAATCAATCATATGAACATTAGAACGACGTGATCTAGAAGTATCTCTATCTTTTTCCTTATTCATTCGGTTTTCAACAACTAAAGCTCTAATTTGAACTAAAGCTCTAATCAGAACCCTTTATTCTATCTCTAATAGATGACCTTAAACCTTTTAAGCAAATATCAGCAAGGTCCATATCAGTGATTGACAAATTGAAACAACGGTTCTTAGTTTCTTTAAACCTTTTAATGTAAGCAGAAACAGTTTCATCTCTACTTTGCCTAACTGATGTCAAGTCTGTCAATTTCAATTGCAAGCTCCCACTATAAAAGTGATCATGAAATTTACGCTCTAACATATCCCAAGATATAATAGAACCAGGAGCAAGCGAAGAAAACCAAGCAAAAGCGGTACCAGTTAAAGATAAAGAGAATAAACGCACTTTAAGAGCATTATAAGCACCCGCTTCCCCCAGTTGAGCTATGTATTGACTAATATGTTCCCACGTGGTTCGGTCATCATCTCCACTAAATTTAATCAAATCGGGCATACGCCACCCACGTGGAAGAGGGAAATTATCAAATCTTTTGGCAGGTTATCATGGACATGTGATTGGTTTGCGTTGCTGATGGGGAAGGACATCCATGTAAATATATCGTTCAAACTGCCGGGGGTAGTAGGTGCCCGAAAATGGCGTGATAGTACGTCGAATACATTCTCCAAATTCATCTTATTCAAGTAGGGAGCAATCTTAGCTTGAGCTAGCCTATAACTTTCAAACACATCATCAGGTGTAATGTTTCTTTGAGCAGATGTGTTAACCATTGTACTAAATTGAGGCTTAGCAGTACTCAAAGTATTAGTGTGAGCATAAACCATCGAGTCAGGCATAACAGAAAGTGGCACAGGTTGCTCACGCACTAATTCAAGCGCGCTGGTCAGACCGGTCTGACCGGTTCCCTGATCCGGTCTGACCGGTTTGGCCATGTTTGGCCCGGTCGGTTGGAACGGCAGGGATTGACCAACGGCAAACTCAGGTGGCATACCATACATATATCTTTCAGTAGTTGCAACAAGCATGGGGGACTAGCTAGGAAAAACTACCCAACTAGCATTAATTTTAGGAACGCTACTACTAGTCTCATTATTGTTAAAGCAAGCAGCGGTCCTATCTTTCTCAAGATCCTCTAATCTTTCTAAACAAGCAATATATGAGGCAAGTAATTCATCACCTTCTACACTATTTTGAGGAACTGTAGTAGAAGGGGCTTTTGAGGTTTTACTTACAGTGGGTATTACCTCACTCGATTGTCGTTTAACTTGATCGCCGGTAGCTAAAATTCTTTCAATCTTGCTACCTTGCCATGACGATCCTTCTTGACGCCAGCCAAAAATTGTGTCTTCATGTAATCTTGCAGCGCCTCGAACTTCTTCTGCTCCTCCGGGGTGAGATCTTCCAATGAAGTTGTGATGATATTATCCATGTCGAGATCACACCGAGCTCCCATCTTGACCGGGGTTAGATTGAACGGTTTTTGAAAATCAGATCTTCTAATTTTCCCCGGCGCAGTCGCCAAAAGTATGTTGACACTTTTTCTGGTCAACACACACGAACGCTAGATCGCGTAACGCAGGAAAACTTGCACTCGCCACAGCCTCAGCCCCAACCGGTCAGACCGGTTTGAGGATCCGGTCAGACCGGATTCGTTAGGGTTACGAGAAAAACCTAGAATCACCACCTCGGGAGGGACCCCGTCGGAGATGGCGCACCTAGGGTTGCTCTGAGATCGGTCAGGCCACTCAAAACCTCCTTGATCGCCGTCGAGACAAGCAAGGAAAGCAAAGGGGTTGGAAAAGCTAGGGTTTGGAGATAAAAAGTAGAAAATAGTATTTGATCGATTGTATGATAGGTCTCAATCGGCCACGGCCCTTTATATTTATAGGGTGGGGAGGTCTTACCCCGCAAGGAATCCTTTCACAATTACAAACCGACTAGGACTCCTAATTCTACTCCAAGTCGGAGTAAACCGGTCAGACCGGACAGGCAAACCGGTCAGACCAGTTGCGGCTGTTGCCAGATCGGCTACAGGCAAACCGGTCTGACCGACCTCCAGAACCGGTCTGACCGGTTGCCTTCGACCCAATAGGCAACTGCCAGTTTTGGGTGCGAACAGAAACCTTTGTAAATAAAATATGACTAGGTGTAAATTCCATTTTTTCAAATTTAAATATAATTTGAATTAATTCCAAACTTATGTGTGTTTTAATAATTAAAATAAATACAGCTTACAGTCTCTTTTATTTCGTTAACTATTTAAAATATTTGATAGCCGTCCCTTGCAACCGTAGCCTCTTTTTAGTGTTGCTCGTCCTCTTGCGCTTGTTGTAGCTAGTGTAGCGATTTTCTAAAACTGTTTTATTCCTATGGTGTATGGCTCTTAGTAGTATTATTGTGTCGTTCCAGTTTATTTATTTGCGCTGAGGATCGACGCTTCCTGCAAGTGGGAACCTTGAATTTATTTTGAGGAAGTGGTTCCTTGATCATTCTCCTGGTACCTACCTAGCACCCACTATAAATGTTAAAATCCATGTCAATGATGATGCCTAACCTGAGATGAAAACTAAGAAAATTAGATCATAGTGGACTAAATGCACTGTATAGAGTGGCAGATATTTTCAATTGCAATGTTGGTACTCTTACTATGAAATATTTGGGAATATTGGTCAGTGACACACACATGACCACTTCTGACCTGGCTTATGTGTACCAAAAGTTAGAGAAAAGATTACCTACCTGGCAGAGTTGTAACCTATCATCTGGAGGGAAGATGATCTTATTAGAATATTGCTTAAGCTCTATTCCAACATATACCATGGGGGTATATTTTCTACAGCGTGAAATTCACCACAAAATGGACACAGCTAGGGCCAATTTCTTCTGGCATGGGCCAGGACTGAAAAGAAAATACCATATGGCTAAGTGGGATATTCTAGCCTGTCCAAAAGAGGGAGGAGGCTTAGGTTTTACTGACACAAAAGCAATGAATAAGTGTCTATTAGCTAAATGGATTTCAAGCTAGAGAGGGGGAATAATACTCTATGCCGTGGCCTTCTTCGAAAAAATATTTAGGGGATAAAGGATTTTACAGTACTACATATAGAGGGGTTTCCCAGTTTTGGAAAGGGTTACACAAATGTAAGGAGTCCTGCCTGAGAGGTCTAACTGGAAATGGAAAGAAGACTCATTTCTGGGAGGATGTATGGGTTGGAGAATGTCCTATGAAGATTTTATTCCCCAAATTATTTGATATCTGTTATCAACAAACCGCATTGGTGTTTGATGTATTCAATGATGGAGTAGTAGACTTGACATTTAGAAGGAATTTTGGACCATTAGAATTAATGGAGTGGGATAAACTATTGGAGATGGTTGCTAACTTTACTCTCACAGATGCTAGTGATTCAGTAACCTGGGCTTTAGAGAAATCAGGAAATTTTTAGGGGTTACCAACTCTTTGATGATGATGATCTGGAAAGATAAAATTCCCCTAAAAGTTAGAGTTTTCCTATGGCAAATCTTTAATGATAGAATACAATCTTTGGAATAGTTGGTGAAAAGAAATTAGCCTGGTAATATTAATTGCAAAATGTGTGGCATTTTTGAGTCGTGTGATCATCTTCTGTTTACATGTGCTATCCCACAGTTTGTGTGGTGTACTTGTAGGAATATCTTTGAGTAGGATACTGCTCCAATAGGAGTGGCTGACTTTGAAGAATAGATATTAGATAAAGTTAACAGAAAACAGAAGAAACATCTTATTTTTGTGTTGGGTGCTATAACTTGGAACCTTTGGCTCATTAGAAATAATTTTGTCTTTAACAATATTGTACCCTCAACTCCTATAATACCTTTGTATCGTATCCTTTCTTGTATGCAGAAGTGGAAGGTGCTGAGCAAAGGGGGAGGGCTCATCAAGATTCAGGAGACGGTGGATCGTTTCAGCAATCAAAAGCTATTGCTGCAGCAGGATAACTAGAGGTAACTAGAGGGGGTGTGGAGCGCAACTGTTGAGGGTGGAAGGGCAGAAGAAATCATCAACAAAAAGTCTAATATTTTCCTGTTATTTCCTTTAGTAGTTGGAGTGTTTTGGTTTCTGGTTGAGGTTGTACCTTGGTTTCTGAGTGGTCTTTGAACCTATGTGAATCTTGCTTGTAAGCTGGTTCTTCCAGCATTACCATGTTTAAGCTTCCAATGAAAAGCAGGGTTGAGGCCTATTATCGAAATGAACCGATTAATCCTTGCACCAGTTCTTCAAATACTCCCTCCGTCCCATAATATTAGGTCTTAGAGGGTTTAAATTTTATACCAAAATATAAGATCCTGGAGGGATAGGACAAACTAAATGAGGTTGGTGGGTGGGTGGAGAGTTGGTGGGTAGTGTAAAATGAGGGATATAGAGGTCATTTCCTCTCACTGTTGTTTCTTGAGTTTGAACCCTTCAGGACCTTATATTTTGGGACAGAGGGAGTAATAGATCAATCATAGCACAGTTATGCCAAGAATAGATCAATGATCACGGCAAGGAACATGACTAGGATTGGAATGACATGTGGTGCGGAACGCGCGTGTTTAGGAAGACTAGGTCATATATGAAAGTATGTCATTTCTCCCTCTATTCGACGACCTTGGCAATTGGTATGAACACTGACCAGCCATGGGATAAGATGGGAAGCAGTTCAAGGTCCCCAATCTCCATGCTTGCCAAGATAAAAATAAAGAAAGAGATGGATGATGGATGGGCAACGACGTACCCCCGTTGAAATTACCAGCACCCAAAACTACAGAAGGACGTGTGGAGTGGCAATGTGGAGGAGTCGGTCGGGCACGACAAGAAGATTGAGGATTGAGGATCCGACCAGGCGGCAGCGGCGAGGAACCAGGAACGACGGATCACGGAGCCCCAACACGGCTGCATTCACCAATGACTAGGGCATGATGTGGAAGGGAGAGGCGACCGCGGGCGAGCAAGGTCGTGTCACACCCGGTTTTAGAAAACAAACTAAGTGTATACTCTATATGTGTGTCAGGATCAAGTTTCACACATACAGTGTACACTTGGTTTGTTTGAAGTGGTATCAGAGCAACGAGGTCGACGACAGCGGCAAAAGGCAGAGCGCAAGCTAGGGCATCGACGCGTGGAGGCGTTTGGCTCGAGTTCAGACGGTGGCGGCGGCGGCTCGTAGAGGAACTAGGGTACATAGAGACAGAGTAGGGATTGACGTCGGCTTCAACTATATATAGGCTGCTCGCGTCGGGTGGGACCGATTTGCTTCTGCCGTGAGGGTTTGACTTTGACGCTGACGGGTCGGACTTGAGCTCCTGCCTGAGCTCTTAGGGGCTCAACATGACGTTGAAGCCTGCTGTCAGGCCGTCTGGCAGTAGAATGAGAAGGAAGGAGCTGGAGGCATAATTCTTCACGCCGTTGCTTGGGCTGTGCTTAAGTACAAGGAGAAAAAGAAATGCATGCGGAAAGGATAGGAGAGAGAGAAAGAACTACCTTTTCCTGGTACGCAAACATTTCTTTAAATCAAACTGAAACCCCAAAACAACCGAACTATACTAGTCATAAAGAAATAGTATGCCTCGCCATGGATGCAAAACACAATATTTAAACCTATGTTTATTTAATTAATTAAAAAACTAATTTCTTATACTAAATTTCTTGTTAATTATATAAATCTGAAAAAAATAGAAATTTACAAAAATCATTGTATTAATTAAGCTTATTATTCATATCCTAAAATTTGGAAATTTTAGGGTGTGACACGTCGTCACGTTGGGCCGTGGGCGGGCGATCTCTTCATTGAGGCGGCCGCCCACAGAAGGGCAAGGTCGAGGCGGCGGCGGTGGAGACAGCAGTTAGGCGAGGTTGTTGCAGCCGCAGGACAGAACTCACTGATGGAGTGATGGAGCTGACGACGGGCGCGGCGTGGATGAGGCGAAGGGCCTACTTTGTTCCCCGTAAAATCTTGGGCGTTGTTAAGATGATTAAGGGAAATCCTAACGCGCCATGCTGGCTGGTAGCCCGAAGTTCTACGCAGGCTAAGAGCCTGCAAAAGAAGCAGTTGCGGTGGTGGCTCTGCAGAGGTGCAGAGAGAAGCCTGTAGAAGAAGCAGTTACTCCATGTGACAAAAGCTAGAAGAACCCTTTGAAGCATAGGGTTGGGATGAATGGGTCATCATACTCGTCCGATAAAATCTGCAAAAGCAAAAGTAAACTACTCCAAAGAAACAGAAGTAGCAGGGCCCTAATGGGCAGGCCCAATGCACCACGGTGGAGTGCTGCCCCAAGTACCACATCGGCGCCTTGCATCCATTTCACGGTGAACGATAGCCTCGCAGAGGCTTAGAGATACATGTAGAAGGAGCAGTGGTTCTATCTGACAAAAGGACGGGGCAGCAGTTCAAGTCTGCGTTGAGAGAACGAGTTGCTCTAGCCTCTGACAGAAGGGTGATGCATGAGAGAAAGCCACGGAAATAGACAAAAGCGTAGGGTCAGGAAGTAAATCAATAGAAGTTAGCATGCGTTGTAAAGATGGAGGTTTTAACTTATCGGTTTCAACTTATCTGGATCTACGTGGAACATGCTTTTGAGCTTAGGTCACTCCTATTATTAGCTTGCGTTGGGCTTGCCCTAAAGGCGCCATCGTTGGTTTGGTTGGGAGCTCGGAGGCCACCATCCTTTTCCCTCCGTATTGGACCTGCCCTAATAGGCTGCGCATGCTTCAGGTCTCTAGCTTGCAGCCAGTTCATTTTCCCGCCGCAGATGTGGCTTCAAAAATTGACGCCGCAAGTGTGACACCACCACATACTTGGCGTGGCAACCTATGGCTTGGCTGGTAACAAAGGAGGCCCAAGAGTCGTGGAGGGCAGAGTGGGGAACGTGGAGACAATCGGTTTGCTTTTTTACGCGGATAGGAGGGGGTTACGAAAGCATTTTCTTTGACGGTGGGAGGAGCGGGTTACCAAAGAGATCGGCACGACGAACCATTTTGGCAGAACCGGGAAATATATTTTAGATAGAAGATAAATTCAATTCATTGTACGCAAGGGGATATCATCTTTCCACTTGTACGAAGCAAATGCCTCTATGATGCAGGAACAAATATGATACAAGGTGTTACTATAGGAGTAATACTGTCAGTTCAACTGTCAAATTCATATACATCGCACGATATTACATAACATCCTATAACCTTCAGAATTTTGATCTAAGCAAAGTATGACGAGGATGATGATGTGTCACGAAGAACCTGCATGAGCAAAGTGGGCGAAACCGTGAGAATGCTTATCGTAGAGCAGTAACAAATGGATAGTCAACGGGAAGATTACGAGCTTGCCTCCAGTTCGTCTTCCGTGAAAGCGTCCTTCTGGATGCTCCATGTGTCGGCATGGGTGCGCTTAAACTCCGCAACAGCTTTTGTGACAGTTGATCTTACGGGGGAAGGCTCACGGATGAAGCGAGCAAGTAGCGTGACATGAGCAGGAAGCCAGCTGCAAAGACCACAAAACCATATGCAAAGTCAAGAGAATGGTAGTTGGAACTTAAAATTATAAGATGGCTCTAGTTAAGATCTACAGGATTAATCATGCAGACAAGACATGGTACGTCTGCTTGTATAATTAGAAGCATCTGACATCTACCATGCATAAAATGTACATAACACAGTGTACCTAGGCATGTCATACGGGACAGAAAGGACCGAAGCTGTCAAAGCAAGGACTGCACCATGGATGGTAGCAACAGAGTGGCCCGACTTTGCATTTCTGTAACCAATAACAGAACTATTAGTGGTCTAGTCAACAAATCAATGTAACGTAGGCACTATTGGTCCATGACAAAAGTCACACTGAGAAAGATTACCTTCTCCGTGCAACAATAATACGCTGAGCTTGTGCATATGACCGATCACGGAAATCCTTTGATAGATCTTCATCTATACCCTTCATTAAGCTTGCAAGAACACCAGCAGCATGTTCCCTAACCTGAATGTATAAGAACAAATTTCATACTACTCACAGAAGAAGCATCCACAAAGAGGACCTTCAGGTGAAATATACTTTCATATGTATTCCCTCCATCCCATGAAAAGTTTTTTTCACACAGATTAGTGTCATAGGCAAAAGACCATACTACCCTTAATAACTCTCAATCCTATTAATTTAGGCATGGAGATTGTTAGCGCATGCAGATAATTATCTATTTTAAGGAATAAGACAGGTAGTTACCGCCAGAATTGCATTCTTTTGTGGGATTTTTTTTTATCTCAGAATTGCACTCTTCATGGACAGAGGAGTACACTGATAGTACATGTTTTCATAAGGCAAAGGTCACAATATAGGGGTGTTTATTTACAGATTTATCTGGAGTGCACCAAGACTACACATTTTTTAGAGAAAGACGGTACAGGAAAATAAAATATTCGATTATACAGGTCAAAGGAACATAGACTTGCCTCAACTTGGTTGTCCACGAGTAGCTTCTCTATTGTTTGCCAGATTTGTGATTTCTCTGAGCCAGAAAGGATGAATGTGTGCCTGTAAAAAAGGTAGTGTAGTGCATTCATTTTCCATTGGCTCCATGGTACAGTGAAAAAATCAGAGGCATGTAATACTTTTGGACGCTACCACGTATAAGGTTGTAGTCTTGTAGTCTGTTAAATTACAAGCTATGTTTCTGTTGGTCTTAGTATTTCTTTATCTAGCTTTACCACTATTCTCTTATGGTTTGTAAACTCTACAACAATTTTTCTGTTAGAGGCACCAGGAAAGGTTATCCTTGTTGAAAAAATGTTTCTGCTAGTCTTGATGACAATACGTGCAACAGTAACACCTCACAAGTCATGGCACTCTGCCATAACAGAAATAAAAATAGTGTGCTGTTTGTAGCAAGGACCAAATATTGGCATTCATAATGTAATATTAAGGTAATCCTTTCATACTGAATATATCACGCAAGGAAAAGAAATATTCATGGTGAAGCAAAACCACTGTCATAAAAATGGGTACAGAGGCAACAAAGTGAGTAATCGAACCTGTATGTAAAGGTCCTGAGGTATGATAACATTGCAGATCTGGTACGCCAGTTAGGATCATTAACTGAAGAAAGAATAGACGAAACAGCAGTTTCAAGGAAAGGCCGATGTAGAATCCTCCACTTCAGCAGCTCAAAAGCTGATTTAGCGAGCAATGATAAATCCTTATTTGAGGTTTCCTGAAAATTAAAAAAAAATCAGTAAATGCAAGCGACTATTGATTGTAATAAAATTCACAAATTTCTGGCCATGTCTTTGGAATAAACCCTTTAACAACTGCTAAAGTTTAACAGCCCAAATCAACTTATCATAACAAGGTGATCAAACAGCCTGAAGAGAAACAGCCTAAGTTAACAAGCAAATGAAATGAGGAATTTCCTCACGCTCAACATTTATATTTCATCATAAGAAACAATAAAATTAAGATGACATGTAATAACAAGAGAGCAAGCAAAATACTCCTTTCACCGCTATAAGTTATCCAAATTGTTTACCTGTAGTGAGAGAACAGGGTACACGAGCCCAATAATAATGTCATGTAGAACAGACGATCTCCCACTCTTCAAAGATGCGATCATGAAATGAAATATCTGCAAAGAACAAAAAAAGGGAAGACGTTATTCAGAAATGAAGCAAGTGGATGTGGCACCTTAAACTTGGAGAAAGGCATAAAATAAGCACCGTTTCCATCCTTTTAGCATCAGCCTCCTCTCTATGATCCACGCTATTTTCAGTAGCCGAATCTGATGTTGACTCCAGTTGCTTAGATTTAATGCTGTTTTGTATACTTACAGCTAATTCTTTAGCTCCATCTGTCAAACATTTAGACCAATATTCATTTCCGGTTTGCTCAGTCATGCTTACATCCCCATCACAATGCTGTTCCAGTGAACAACCAGAGCCAGATGATCCAGAAAGTCTCATATTTGAGAATGTCACACACATGGCAACACCAATTGCTTCTCTTACCTGAACTCAAAATGATAAAGAAAAGGAAAACAATTGAGAAAAAATGCTGTTGCAAAGACAGTAAACATTTCCTTGCAGATATACGTTCCTTTCAACAATGTTAATTTGCCAAAAAGTTTATGAATGGCATCTTAATTATAGACAAGTTCTAAAGTGCTGATACATTCAAGCTAAGCTTTGATGTACTGTTCCATACATTCTAACTAACTTGAGTTTATTCAAGAAATGGGCCAAAGAACTGGAAATGCTATCAGACTCATTAATTGACACCATATTTGTATCTTTTGCTTATTGCTAACTTCTAGTGCCTACTGGCAACTATTGACACAAGTTCCTAATCAACTTCCAACCAAGAATGATCAATGGAAAAGAGGTCAGTACAAAGCATCCCTTGCCAATCAAATGGAACCAAACTAAGGAAACATGTCAACAAACTGAGTGCCATAATCTCAAACTCAACAATTATATGGAGAATGATATTATACATGATACTTAACAATATTTACTTATGCTAAATATTTCTGAACTTTACCTAAGTGCGGGATTTGATGAAACAAAACGTTTTGCTTGTTCAATCCATAAAATAGCATTTTAATTCCAAATCTTCTTAATTCAATGCAAACTAGGTAAGGACAATCTTTTTTCGTTCTCTCTTCTTTTTTTTGTTTGGGGGGTGGGGGTGGAGTTGTTGAGCTTGTCAAAGAAATGAATATATAAAATTGACATGTAAAAGAGTGTTGTTATGTACTGTGGTAGCCTGCATCGTAAGTATGGACATGTGCAACAAGTATTGCCCGTCACCACCAGAAAATAGCATATGCTTGAACGTAGTATAAGCCAGATCCAGTTTATAGGTACTAAGCAATGATGGCATAAGCTACCTGAACAACAGGCCCTAGACCAAGCATCAAAACCTAGTGGCAGGGACTAAAATGTGATGATATACTTTATAATTGTCAAAGAAACAGACTGAGATCTACAAAATTCTAGGAAATGCTCTTCAGATGTGATAGCATTATATTCTCAACATAAGAAGAGTGAAATAAAAGGAATGCGACTCATAGACACGCGCACACTGGAACCATTTAGTTTACCTGTGCAGATGAATGGTTCATGTTGTCAAGTAGTTCATCAATGATTTTAAGATGGTATTGCTTCTCGGCTGGAGACATTTTCGGTGGAGATATTTCTATTAGAGCAACAGACAGAAAAGCATATCTCTTGGCAAGTACACTAGTTGCCACGGATTGAGGAACAGGACTACATAAGCACTCTAATACTTTTTGCCTGAGAACAGGAGCACGAGTTCCAGATCTTTCTTTTCCTGTAACAGCATATCGAATGCAAGCTGCCCATTCAGGAGCTGACTCCACAGATGGTGCTAACATAATCTTCTGCAGTTGAACCATCAACCAGTTGTTCCCAGACTCCAAAGTCTCAGTGATATCAGAGTGGAGGATCCCTGCCATGGCTTCAGCAGCCACACATTGCCTCGATCTCTCTTTTGAACTTAGAAAATCTTCGAGTGCGGTCTGAAGAGAAGACATTACTGGCATGCCACATTGTTGTATAAGCCTTTTGAATATCCTAGCAAAGCTGGAATAGAATGTGTGACCACCCACTAAAGAAATCCAACTAGGAGTGCGTGGCCACGAGGCAGAGAAATCAAAATAGAAGTAAGTGATTGCTTTGTCAGATCCACTTTGAAAAGATGAAGCCCCATAACTCGCTTTTGAGGAACCATCATTATCAGAAATAATATGGACATGAGATAAACTGTTCAGTGTTTCATTCATGAATCCTTCCTCCTGAATTATCTCATTCAAAATTTCTCTTGTCGATGAAACATTGCAATCTTCAGGGTGATCTAGTGATTGCTGTGAACCTTCTGGATATGCCTTGTGAGGTGATCCTTGCAATAATGTGTTCAGCGCAGATATTGCAAGCATTCTCGAGTGGGGCAGCTGACTCTTTAAATTCCTTAAGAAATGACCTAACATAAAGCATTTATTTTGAATAATGAAGCTCAATTAATAAATTGTCAAAGTTGGCCTTTTCAAACATTAAGATAAAGGCATGATAGCCAAAAATGTGTTCCATATTGACAAGAAGCTAAAAATAGGAGGCATGCCGTCCATACCAGCAGTCTCTGCCAGCATTTGTGAATATATGCCAGATTCACTTCTGGATGCCAAAATTAACAGCAGGAGTACTCTGTTGGCCATCAAATTATACCTGAAATTACACAGCTGCAAGTTTTATGTACATATGTATGTTAATGACTACAAGATAGTAAAAGTAAGTTCAAGTGTATTATGACTAAGAACAATCGGCAAAGAAGATTATTTTGTACATCCTGCATGCTCTGGTTGTGGTGCAAATTCAATTCTAGTATTATTTTGCAGTGAGCATATATAACATGCAGACAAGGACAGAGCATGGCTTCAAGGCGTCTATTGAAATGAAAGAATTCAGGTTGACAAAAGACCAAACCATCCTTGCTTGATTAACAAAGAGACAATTCTATCCCAATCTCACTAAGCTAATAAGCAACCTATAATTAAGGAAAATGCACTAATATGAGGAAATGGATGACTATGAAATATGGAGGTAAGAAATATATAACTAAGCACTGGTTGAATCCTTGGAACAGTTGCCAGAACAATGGTATAGGATAGAAGAATTGACAAACGACAATTCAGTTGGCAAACATCATTAGAGAATCAAATCTTTGCCTAAGCACAGTGTTCAGTTTCTATGTAAAATGAAAAAATAGTAGAATTGAGTGTGTCCTTGCCCTTTGTACAAATCACCCATTGCTACTACCAAATGGTCTAAATGTTGGAATGACGGCAACAAAAGTGGTTAGCCGCCCCAGATCGATGTTGCAAGAAATCCATTGAAATCATTTAGAGGAAGAGATCCTAACAAGGTATCCATAGGTGAACCTGAGATCATTGCCATGACCCTTAAACAAACACCCATGCCACCAGTCTCCAGCCCGGCCAAGGCACGCGACCATTATTCTGAAGGGGCGATGCTGCAACAGAATCCACAGTGTCGCAGGTGTCGAGAAAAAAATGGTATTCCGCTTCCAGTTCTTTTAAATATTTTTTTCTTGAAAACGCAAGAGAGCTGTGTTTCATTATATTAAAAAGAAAAGGCGGGACAAGAACCCAACACCCACACGCGCATGCACACACTCTACACACCGAACAGAGGTTATCTAAATTACATACGCGCATGTAAAACCTATAGGGCGAGCAAAAACCAGAATACCAGGACACTCTAAGCTAGAGATGCCAGGGCAGTCAAGGAAGAGAGGCTTCGTGCGCCTGCTATCTCCCAAAGATGTCACTCCTCGCTGGTAATGCTAACAGCCCTCGCGATGCTAGGGGCAGTTCTTTTAAATATGATACAAGCATAGCCCTATGTTGTACTCTTAACAATTTTCAGTTAAGAGTAACTGTAAAGCAGTATAGCTTGGGTTGCGAGAAAAAATAGAAAACAAAAACCTTACTCACTAGTCATTATCAATTGAAAAAATAAAAGTGCTTAAATACTTGGGCTATGCTGCCATATCATGTGGGTAAAAAAACATAAAGAAAAACATACACATCAATCATTGGTGACCATGGGTTCCAGCATCCTTATTAGCAAAAATAAGGTAAGCCAACATGTTGCAATGTTATAAAATATTCCATAAAGATCATGTATATATTACAAGCAAGTTTCCTCACAAAAAAATACCAGCAAGTTTATGTAAACCTTCAAAAAATTCAATTTGAAATGCCCATGATTGTGCTTTTTTTATAGAGTAAATTGCACCCACCATACATCAAGTTGTAGTCTTGTATCATTTTAGTACAACAAAATGCAAAACGTGCAATTATATACAACAAATGGTTTGCAGCGTGCATATACGGTTCAAATACGCCATGCTGATGTATTTGCCACAATGGCCGTATGACGTAGCAGCATGACGTGATCTAGTTTATCAGTTTTACCTTCTTTTAGTGGAGTCTGAGTTTTATCTGATAACACTTGTGTCTGTCCGCAATTTTTAACCGAGGCCTATCTCAGTCAACGTTCCTATTGGTCTGGCTACCGAACACTCCCCACCGTACTAATCCTATCTAGTTTCTCTGTTGCCCGTCCTCCCAGCAGATGGCCACCTATCATGGCGTGCGCCGCCGCGAGATCGATGAGCACCAACGAGCACACAAACGGAACAGCGGCGTCACCCTCTCCCGAATCCCATGTGCGCTGCCTAGCCTCCATCCCAATCCAACATGCACCGGCAACCCGACCGCCCAGAGTCGTTGGCCATGGGCAGATCGAGTTCTGTACCTCCATGGCATCCCTTGCCGCCGACGAACAACTTCCTGCCCCTCGTGGATGGGCCTAATGTCGCTGCCCGCCCCAGCTTGCAGATAGTGGCGAGGCCTCCTCCGCCAGCCGCTCCGCATATATGCCGTTGGTAATAGTTTGCTCTTCGTGCTGTGATTCCCCCACCCAATTTATCAGTTAACTAGTACTCCAAAAAATGTTCAAATCAAAGAAGGCTTAGAACAAGAGATTTCTGCTGGATATGAATATCCAATGGAAATTTTGTAATGCTACATTCATCGCAACTGTGACAACTGTCAGGCTGGACTACGATTTCCCCTCGCGCTACGATTTCCCCTCGTCACAACTGTCAAAGTTTGTTGCAATGCTACATTCTGTTACGTAAATTGCATCCATTAGGGTCACTTTTATGCACATAACCCCCTTACGTCAGTTTTGTTGCTTCATCTGAGGCTTACTCCAACCGTTTTGATCGTGGCGAACAAGACGGAAGCAGCGGCGGCGTGGTGCGTGTGAGGCGATCGGCGGCTGGAGGTGTCAGTGTAAGGCGAATACACAGAAGTCGGCACCTGCTTCCCTTGCGGCGACCGTGATGGAACCACAACGACGTTCGCCAGGCAGCCTCCCTCCAGAATACGGTGAGTCTTTGTTCCCTTCTTTTGGTCCTTTCGAATTGTAGATGAAATTTGAGTAATTCGATCCCTTGCTACTATCACTGCTACTGTTCTTGTTGATTGGTCAATGGAAAATTTCTGTTCCTGATGGGATACAGGTTATACTATATCTTGTTTAGACATGAGATTGTTTCTGGGATTTTTTGCCATCAGCGAAAGACAAATCTGTCCACACTGATGTTGTGGTTGACCAATTGAATTACATATCGATTGTCCTTGGTTACCTGCTGCTAGAAGAAAATCTCGCCATATTTGCTTTTGCATTATTATCTCTTATTCAGAATATGACATATCATATCCTAGATTGAAGAGGACTAAAATCAATTAAGAGATTTTTCTGTTGAAAATGTGATCAAGTTCAGTATTCTTTTTGCATGTTCTCAAAGGAATGTCCATTGTACAATAACTGAATACTCCAATTTATTCTGACAAGTATATGTGTGGTGTGTTGTTGTTTGTAGGATCATCTGAAGAGTTTTTCAGTGTGGAGATCCATCACTCAGGGTTCTTTTGTGGAATTGGAAAGAACATGATATACGTAAATCAGAAGGTTGATTGGTTTGATCACTGCAGCAATGATACTTGGTCTCTTTTGTATGTGGAGGACTTTCTGAAACAGCTAAAGATTGTTTTTGCTGGAAATGTGAGGGTGTACTGGTGTTTGCCAAATGAGTCAATTGAAGAAGCATTGCAGCCTCTGAATTGTGATGCTCACATTGTGGCGATGAACAATGCCAGTCAGTCTGAGAAAAACATACTGTTGTATGTTGATCATCATAGTTTTGTGGAGTCACAACGCAATAAAATGGGGGATTATCTCTTGGTTAAAGGACACAAAAAGATGCCAGAAAAGCAGGGAACAAGTGGTGGTCCAACTGATGAAATAGTGGTTGAAGAAAAAAGCTATTTTTCAGATGACTCTGAGGGAACATATGTTGAGTTTGTGGACTCGGGCTATGAGATAGCTGTAGATGATGATGACCTTTATGAGCACAACATTGATGATCAGGTCGAAGAAGAAATGCTTCCAAACAAAGGAAAGGAGGTCATAGTTGTACCCAATGATGTAGATGACATTGGAATCCCTGAGCATGAAGACCTGAATCTACCTGTTGATGATGATGAGGAGAGCATAAATTTTGGTTTCAAAACATTTAGAGCAGATGCTGACATGCAAAATCCAATATTCAGAGTTGGAATGATATTTGGTGATGTAAAAGAGCTTAGAAAGGCTGTTGACACCTATGGCATCAAGAATAGACGCCTTATACGAAAGATAAGGAATGGGAGGAAGAAGCTTGAAGTAGTATGTGTGCAGGGCTGTCCTTGGAAGCTAAAGGCAGGATATGACAGTAGGAGTCAAAGCATGCTAGTGAAAGAATATGTGGATATACACACTTGCAATAAAGTATGGGATCTGAAGTCTTTTACTGCACCATTTCTTGCCAAGAGATATTTGGAACACTTTAGAGATGATGAGAAGTTAAGCATTGCATCTTTTAGGAAGATTGTTCAAAGGGAGTTCAAACTAAATATTTCAAGGTGCAAGTTGAGTAGGGCAAGAAGCGCAGCTCTAAAAGAGATCCATGGTGAAGTGTTGGAGCAGTACAACTTGCTCTGGGACTATGGGCAAGAAATTAGAACTTCTAATCCTGGGAGCACATTTTGGCTAAGTCTGAAAAGTATTCTACATCCAACTCCACCACCACCAAGAACACTACAACATTTGAACACTTCGTACTACTCCCTAGATGCCTGCAAGAGAGGTTTCCTGGAAGGATGCAGACCCATTATTTGTGTTGATGCTTGTCATGTGAAAACAAAATATGGAGGTCAGTTGTTCACCGCTGTTGGTATAGATGGCAATGACTCTATATATCCTATAGCTTGGACAATTTGTGAAGTTGAGTCGACCAATACATGGAAATGGTTCTTGAGCACATTCAAGAATGATCTCAATATTCTCAACACTGGGCCATACACTATTATGAGTGACAAACAAAAGGTCAGTTCTGATTATCTTTTTGTTTTTAATTAGGTTACTGCTATCCTCTTATCGATAAAAAGGTTACTGCTATCCTTGTCCTCTAACTATTACTTGTGTAAATGTCATAGGGACTTATCAATGCTGTGAGTGCTACATTCCCTGATGCTGAACATAGATTCTGTGTGCGCCACATGTATCAAAACTTCCATGCTACGCACAAGGGTGAGACCCTGAAAAATGATGTGTGGGCGATTGCGAGGTCAAGCAACATTCCTAGATGGGAGAAGAACATGGCCCAATTAAAAAAGGACAGTGCGGAAGCATATGCATGGATAGAAGAGCTCCCTCCCAACACTTGGGTCAGGGCTTTTTTTAGTGAATTTTTGAAATGTGATATGCTATTGAACAATAACTGTGAAGTATTCAACAAGTAAGATTTTGCTATCTTGTCCAACAGCTTATATCATTTTTCTTGATCATTCTTAACAAATATACCATTCTATGGTGCAACAGATACATATTGGATGCTAGGGATATGCCCATTCTCACAATGTTTGAGAAAATAAGATGCCAGCTCATGAACAGGTTCTACATGAAGAAAAAAGAGGCTATTGAAAAGTGGACAGGTACAATTTGTCCAAAAGTGAGAAAGAAGGTAGAAAGACATGCTGATTATTCAGGTTGTGTTGATGTAAATCCTTCTGGTGGAGGAATCTTTGCTGTGAAAGATAGGGAAGAAATACACGTGGTTGATATCAATGTCTCAAGGTGTGACTGCAGGCGATGGCAATTAACTGGTATCCCATGCTCACATGACATAGCTTGTTTCAGACTAGACAATATTATACCAGAAGATAGAGTGCATGACTGCTATTCTATTGCCACTTACCTGAGAGCTTACGGGCACAATATCATGCCAATAAGAGGCAAGGAGCACTGGGAAAAGACGAATGGTGTTGAAGTGCACCCTCCCGTGTATGAGAAGAAGGTTGGGAGGCCAAAAAAGACAAGAAAGAAGGCGCCGGTTGAGCTTGAGGGAGGGACCAAGATCAGCAAACATGGAGTCACCATGCATTGTAGTATCTGCAAGTCTGATAACCACAATAAGAGGGGACACTACAAATATGCACAGCAGAACCAAGGTGTTGAAGGAGCAACTATGGAGGCTACTAATGCTACTACGGAGGACGAAGAAGATGATCCAATAGTCCTTCAGGTATAATGAGCATACAGTGTGCATTGCCAAATTCCCCTGACTTTTTCATAACTGATAGAATCCTTGTGGTATTGTAGAACATATTACCAGCAACATTGAACTTATCAAATGATCCAAGTCAGACAACTAGGAGCATGGTCTTCAAGTTTTTGAATGAGGTTAGTACCTTTTGCACTAACTCCTAATTTTTTTGTACATAAGTGAATGTTATCCCTTGATTTATTTCTTTCTACTGTAGGATCCACTACAAGACAACTTTAGGCAGCCACCTGGTCCACTACCAGAGTCTTTTTTTGTTGAAAAGGAAAGGGATGCAATGCCCACTGCAAGAGTGACCACAGCAATGACAAGAGGTAGACCAAGGAGGGCGAGAGCGGCGACTAGAGGTGGCAAAAGAGCTACAATAGTTGACACAGGTGGCACAAGGGCTAGGGGAATGAAACGACATGGTTCAACAAGGGACACAGAGGACAAGACCGTTGGTAGGGCTAGTAGGGCTAAGAACGCCAGAGGACGTGGTCGGATAAGGGCTACAAGGGATGATGCTAGTACGGTAGAACCAGCTTCTGAGGAGGCTGACATGAGACAGAATGCTCTGGCAAACCTCAGCCAAAACCAATCTCAAGTATAGTTCCATATTTACTTCATGCAAGAACCTTAGTAACTACTGTGCACTACCTTTTCTTTTAGGAATTATTCCACTTTTTTTTATCTGACTCAATTTTGGATTATCATTTTTTGAGGATTTATTCATGGTTAATTTGGATCACAAATTCTCATTGTATTCATTTCTTCACATGTTTAATTAGTTGTCTCTCATGGACGAGTTGAATACCTTCACCATTCATAAACCATCCAGTAGACGTTGGTGGTGTTATTTACGTAAAATAGACAGCCCATTGGCTAGATCACGGACAAAACCCATATGCAAACTGACTAAACCATCCGACAAAAACTGATCCGACTAAACCGTCCGACAAAAACTATCGGCAATCCAAGTCATACTACCGAGTCATACTACCGACGTGGCAGAAATACATTACCTGGCGTATCTGGGACCGTATATGCACACAACAATCTAGTTGTTGCATAGATTTACACGTTTTACAAGTTAATGGACTAAAATGATACAAGACTACAACTTGATGTATGGTGGGTGCAATTTACTCTTTTTTATATCATCTTAAATTTATTGTTAAATAATATGACCTGAGATGGATTCAGTTCAAGCATTCGAAAGGGAAGGGTAGTTTCATGACATCTAGGTGAATTTGGGGTCAATTAATCAATGAACAAAGTCCATACTGAAAACAGGGCTCAGTACAGAAATGGTATATGCCTAAAGGTAGAGAACAGTAGAAAAATAAGATAGAATAACTGGTTCAGCATATACATATGGGATGACAAAAATCTTAAAATTTGAGGTAGCAAAAAAATGTAATTGCATTATGTCACTAACGGTGTGCCAAGCTTCTCGCGATGGACCAGTTAGAGCGTTGAACTCCGGGAGAAACTCCCGTCCCGATCCACGTTCGAAGCACGGCACCTTCTTAGAACAAAGCCTGGTGGGAGTCTCCCACCATGGTAGTTTTTTTCACTAACGGTGTGTTATTTATGTCAGAATAGCTCACCTCCAATGTAGGCCATTAGTCTCAAAGCCCATAGCATTAATTTGAGGAACTAAACTTAGAAATCCCGGCTTGTCGACTTGACTTTCAGAATTTTTAAAGAAACTCCTTGATATTCCAGAGAAACGTATATTATACATTACAAAGAGCTGTAAACATCATATACAAAATTCTTCAGTGCCACATTTACCTTACAATTTTATTTAGTTTCTCTTTTTTTAACAGAGATTGAGATTTGCTATTGAACTGTACCTCAGTAATAGCTTTCTGACACTTCAACGATTCATGATGAGAGCTACAGAATAAAGTATTGGAGTTAGTAACATACTGATCGGCTCTCCTATTTCAACAAAAACAAATTGCACCCATTTCCATTCCCTACTTATCAAATGCTCATTGTTTTTGTTTGTTTAAGTGTGATGTGCAATAAAACATACTCATAGTGCAGAATGTAGAAATGTCGAGTCTACCTTTGCAGAATTCCCATAATAAATGAAGAGAGGGAAACAGAATCCTGTATGGAACAAACATGTTAATACTGTGCACATTATGGAACTAACTTAAGTCTGAAGCATATAAGTAGTGAAATACACATACAGTGGTCAAGTGTCTTAAAACAGTCTGTGATGACAGGATGCTGCAAGAACCAAGCACCACATGTTCAGGAGCTTTTGGGTCGCGCAAATTTCCAGTAAGTGTGAGAACACAGTTAGAAATTAGAGAAGGCCAGCGCTTCAACAATTTTGTTAGGGATCTTCCAGCATACCTGCATATGAATGTACAGAAACAGAAGCAAGATGGTCATTACTGGAAGAGAACTAATAAACAACAACAATTGTATGATGCCCGTATCCCATATGCAGACATAATATACAAATACTTAGGCACACTAATCTTCTCCTCAAAGAAAAGGTATGCTGACAAAAACACATAAGGTTTAGTTGGTTGAGAGTGCACATAAACCACCCAAGTTCAAGTCCTCATAGAGGTAAATTTGAGTGCCACCCTGTTCCTCCTAGGTTGGTTTAGTTTTTTGTTTTTATATGGCTTTTCAGACAAAAAAAAATGGTATAGCGACATGCGGAGGTAAAATCTGTTATCTGAAACATCATTTAAATCTGACTGAAGAGAGTACTACATTTTCAACTGATAACCAAAGGGAGAGAGAGAACTTACGAGCGAACAGTTTCATAGTTGTGTACTGAGAGATCTAAGAGATCATTCATCAAATCAGTCATGAGGCCAGATGGAGATACATCTGTATTCGTTCTGTATCTGTGATATGATGATTGAGAACATCTCGATGTACCATGCAGGTTTGCTTTGTCAACAAGCGCCCATCTAGGTCTAGTGGAAACAAAATTAAGAACTGCTATCATAATCCATATAGCAGAATCAGAATCCAAAAATCCAGACAGGCATACCTCTTTTTTCCTTCTGCATGAAATGGAATAATGAAGTTGCATGGAGGCTCAATTATAGAAGCAGACTCTAGTTTCCAAGCTTGAACGTGGCTTGACCATTCTAGATATTCCAAGCTGCCTACACCAGTAAATTGTCACATAATAAACAGGAAAAAATACTCAGCTTGAGTCTTTGAGCCTAGTTAACATACCATAGTTTACCAAAGCATCAATGACGCGCACAACAAGTGCTAGGAGAATACTGTCATCAGTTCTTTCCTTCAGTAAGTACCTGTTGGTAGAAATGCAATTGGTGAGACTAAATATTAATATTAAATGTTATAAATGATAAGGGTGAATTAAAACGAAATTTTCTTCTTAATTAATGATACGCAGTTCTCCTGCGTGTTCGAGAAAAAAAAAACTAAAACAAAAATTCACCTGCAAGCTATGTGCACAAATTCTGCAGCCTTTTCACGCATTTCTGAGCTGCCAACAGTGCTACCAGAAGATCCTGCTATGAAGAATATGGGCTCCACTTCCTTCAACCTCCCATCTTTATATGATGGGCGCATTTCTGGTAAGCAAGACATTACACCATGCAATGTAGAGAGGATGCGTAACAGAGTTACTTTTAGGTGCTCCTTCTCATCTCCTGCTAAAATAAAAACAAAGAAATTATCAAGTAGGCACTTAAGCAAATAACGAAATACATAAAGCTGATGGTGTATGATAAAATTATCAAAATCAGCATCCAGTCAAGATACACTGCCACAATATCAACTTCAATGTACTTGAAAAGGCATGTCCTGATTTTTCTTATATGCCACATTATATTTAGTGGCCTCCAAATGAGTAATAAAACAACATGAAAATTGAAGGTTGTTTCAATGACCAGAACACTTCTACCTGTCTCGGAATGAACTTTTGCCTGACAAATACAACATAACCTGTTGTCGGTGTGCCCTCAAAAGATGACATGATAGTCATTAAGATTGGTTTTACAAGGTAGACTGAAGCCTCCTCAGGATAGGAATGAACACAGGCACAACAAAGAAGCCCAACTTCTGACGTAGCACCAGGGAGGATATTTCCATTAACAAACTTGGCAATTCTCTTCAGGGACTGTCAATTGCAAAAGAAGGAAACGTGTAAACTGGGATCATGCCACTTTGGAGGGAAATTAAGCATTTCAACCTCCCTATTCTGATGAGCTTTTGAACAACCCCATTGTTCAATAATATTACCAATAGGCTGACAAGTGAATGGCCTACAAAAAATTTGAAAAAAATAAGGATAATATATTGATTCTTGGGTAAACACATTATAGATCAAATGAAGAAACCATCAAGTGTACAAGACGTAAGCATACTTGTACTGATCTATTGGATAATAGGAAACCAAATTTCCTAGCAGAGAGCGAAGGAGATGATCCCCAGCTCCATTGACCTAGTCATTCCAAAGGAAAAGGAAATTTGTCATCTAAAAATATTATATATATAACAGGGAATTGGGAATATTATCTATCCTAATGTATGGAAAGATAGAAGAAAAATATAACCTTCCATGAAGGAGCCTGGAAGGCAGATGTTATTATGTGATTTAATTCTTCCTTATAATTGAGTAACACTGGACCAGCATAACTGATGGCTATGGCCAAAACCCTCAGATAGTAGTCTAATGCTGTTTCCAGGGCAGGAGAAAGTGCAGCCTGCATGTCATGAAATGCAAGTGGTATGTAACACATGGAATAGCTCAAGCAATACTGTAGTAGACATTTTATATTTGAACAAACCTTTTTAGACGTTTTGTCAGGAACTACTCTTCCAACATAACCTGTTGTCGGTGTGCCCTCAAAAGATGACATGATAGTCATTAAGATTGGTTTTACAAGGTAGACTGAAGCCTCCTCAGGATAGGAATGAACACAGGCACAACAAAGAAGCCCAACTTCTGACGTAGCACCAGGGAGGATATTTCCATTAACAAACTTGGCAATTCTCTTCAGGGACTGTCAATTGCAAAAGAAGGAAACGTGTAAATGATGGGAAATTCATGTCTATGAACAAGGAAGTGGAGCAACATTTGAATAAGGACGCAATACCTGATTAAATAAGGGTTGTGATAACTTCCCTAGAAGAATTTCAAGCATGCAAAAGTAATATGAGCTGTCCTCAACAAGAAAAGTCCCTGACATGAATGAGGTTTGGTAACCCTCATTACTGCAATCACCAAATGAAATAATGTCATTGCAATGCTGTGACAAGTACTTCAACAGTAAAAAGACTCAAATGCGAACCTCTACAGCTTACATTGGACTAGTTGATTCCAAATTTTGAAGCACAGAAAACAGCCGGGAAAAGAATTCATCTAGCCAGTTTGATAGTGTGGCAGATTGGAGAAATGCAGGCACATCATCATTAACACCAACTGTAGCCAGCTATATACACCATAGGATGGTTAGCATAGCAGTACTCTTTACCACAAACCAGCATTGCAAAAGAAAAGGTAAAAGAAAAGACTTACGTTTGAAAATATGGAACCAATTAACTGCATTGTAGCTATAGTTTTGGGTGGATCGTTAGCATCCATGCCCAGTAATGCGTTTGAAAGGGAAGTGACAATAAGATCACTGAATGAATCGATAACACTACTATCATCAGACTGAGACGAACATAAAGAAGACAGAAGAAGAGCACGTCCAGAAAACGCAACAGATGTGACAGCATTCTTTAATTGATGGGTAGCTGTAGTCTGTTAGAAAACAATTGAAATGATTAGCAAGTAACTTAAGTATGCTCTTGAAAGAGCACACCAATTGAAAACTAAACAGATTGCAGGGTTTTCATGGGTCACAACTACAGAAAAAAATACATATAAAACAAAATGAAGTCAATGCATATTTGTTGTTGAACTTACTGTCTCTAAGGCTAGCTGGAAGTTTGTTGCAACAAACGGAAGCACAAGGGTTGGCTCAACATAAGACAGGATGGAAGTTGCAATGGAAACTGTTTCAGCTAGAGAACTATCCTTGCTGTACTGACCACGATCCAGTAATTTCAAGATAACTTTGATAAAAACAACCCTTTCTTCCTTTCCAAGACAAGGTGGATCATGTCCGTCAATCGCTGTATCACTAGTGTGCATATTGAAACACATGAACTGCAGTCAATAAGATGATGATCTTTTTTAAGCTGCACGTACAAGTGAAGATTTTGATCCCTTACAATTGTTCCTGTTGAAGGCGTTTTTCAAAGTACACAACAAGATGCCGCAGGAATCGCTCCAATGAGTAGGTCCATCGACCCCCATTTGATGGATGATAGAACCTAAAAACCAAAAATAGTTGAGTTAAAACAAAATTAATAGCCACTGCATCAATCTCAACGAAGACTGGTCAGAAGGCATACTGTTCCAAAAAATTAATGAGCTTCTCAAAATACTCGAATGCTAAGCTTTTAGGCTTCAAAAGGTATACCTGCAAAAGGTAGAAACAAAAATGGGTGACTCTTTTTCTCACTTGTTGAACAATGCAATGTAACAATTATGAAGTAACATAAATATATCATCTCCTTGTTTCGTTTGCCAAGCTTCTTTTATATGAATATACAGGACAGTAACAATTATGAAGGTTGGTCTGCAGACTTTGCCCCCTCAACCTGAGGATTATTCCTTCGACAATTGGTGGGCAGGAGTGAACAATAAAGTAGATGGTCAAGTTAAAAAAAGACTCAACTCCGTCATTATTTCAGGTTCTTGGTCAGTTTGGAATCATCTGAATCGTTGTGTTTTTATGGGATTCGGCCTGATGTAAACGGAATCTTGTCTCGAGGAGTATCTCACCTCCTCACTCTATTGCCAACTAATGTTTAGGTTCAGGTCAGGGTTTTGGGAGGATTTTATATCTGTAAAGGCGCGTAGACTAACGGTTTTTCTGTGTGGGTGTGGTGCTGTACAGGTTTCAGAACCCTTTTTCTTCTTAATATATTGGTACGCAGCTCTCCTGTGTGTTCAAGAAAAAAAGGCCAGTAACAATTTTATCATTGGAGTGTACAAAACTTTATCAGGCTACTGACTCGATAAGTCATCCTTCTTAAAGTGGAGGTAGTAATAATTTTATCATTGGAGTATACAAAACTTTAACAGGCTACAGACTGGATAAGTGATCCTTATTAAAGTGGAGCCATTACTTATTGGTATATTCTACCCATACAAGGCATCAGAGATTCATAATAAATAAGCTTCTTTAATGAGCTTGTCAGATCAAAAACAAATAAAAGCTGAAAGGATGTCAATAACTTACAACGGACTTTGCAATTGCCTTGGAAAGTGTTCTTGTCTTACTGGAAAATAAAAATCTTGTGTTCCCAGGAACCTCCACTGGAAAGGGATATGACCCGTTCCCACTTGATATAGGAACCTAGACATGTATAAAGAAGAAAAGAAATATATAGATGATTTGGTAACAACAATTTTTAATCCACCAACTTTCGCACAACTCAAAGTATCTACCAATTACCAAATAATGGTATTTTAAATAAATCAATTGAATAGCATACGTACTTTTTTCTAGTGTGTTAACAATATTATATAGATCATTCACCAAGAGATGCACAAGCATATATCTTTTACAGACAGACAAAGATTATGGAATTTTCTATAGCTCCAACAAAGCATTGTACAAACCTTGATTTTTGATATAGCGAATTACAGTGCTGGTATCGGGGACAAGGTTGGGTTGGCAGTACACTGGGGTTAATTTTAGCTCTTATTTGCAAATGCACTTTTCTATAGTTGGCCCACTATGTGCCAGCAGCATCACTGCAGCAGAAACATTCCAGATTCTTATTTAGCCATTTACTGCATATTTTCTAGTGAATGAACCTATCATATCCTTAACAGCAGGGAGTAGCATTTTGAAATCCTCTTAGGGCCTTTTCAAAAAAAAATTACAAAAACACAAATTTTGGCTACAATGCAAGTGCAAAACGCATGAAAACCAAAAAAAATGATAATTTAAAAGCACAAAGGAATTATTCTATGATATTGGACTTCATGTTAAAACCCCTTCGAAATTCATATGGACCAATCGTCTCTAAAGAATTTTTCAATAGGAACTCTAGAGGTCCATTCATTGTTCCAAAGGAATCCATAATTGATTTGTCCACATGATTTAATACATCTTCAAAATTCCTCCATTTTTGCTATATTGGAAAGGAGATTAATAGTTGGAAAACTTTTAGCAAAAATACAAGGACAACAGACAAGAACGACCCTACAAGAAAGAAAAGGAGTGTTCCGCCTTCCCTTATATGGCCTCCTACTTTAATTTTCCTATCCAATTTATGCATGCAAACTAGTTAGGAAGCAACTTTATCTCAACTGGTTGGGGATCAGTGAGGAAATCAGTCTTTGGATTCAGGCAGAACCACGGAAGCTTGATAAACCATTCCTGCAGTTCCCGCGTCAGTAGCGTCTCTCACATAGATTGTGTCCAATTTCGTTCTTTTTGTTGTTGTTCTAGTTTCTTTACCATAAGAGTACTTAATGCAATGGTGAGCGTTTTCTTTAGCATATGCATACTTCATGTAGTAGTGAGCGTCTCACAGCAACTCCTGTTGTATTAATTCTTAAACAGTTTACTCCTTAGTTTAAAAGGATACACGGCCCCTCTGTGTGTTGTCAAAAAGAGTGCATGTGAACTCAATACAGTTCACTTGCTTACCTACCTTCATATACTTCTAAAAAAACTCAGCTGGAGAGGAAAGATTGCCCCACGTTATTGCAATAAGAAGAATCTCTCAGAAACTACCCCTAAGGGCCACAGCGTCACCTTCAGATACTTTTTCCTACTATTTATGTTTGAACATGTTCTATAGATTCTCTTAATTTTGAGAAAACACATTAAGGGGGCACAAAACAGCCTTACAGGTAATAATTTTCTTGTTTTCAGGGGGTTTCACAAATCATGATATTGAGATAAAAATTGGATGGAAACTAACAAGGAAATTTCAAGAAATACCAAACTAATACCGGCTTCATTTTTACAATAATAGAATAGAATACATATTCCTATCCATCAAGAAAATTGAGCAATGGGAAAAAACAGTTGTGCAGCAAGACATAAGATTTTATGCAAATTGTTGTCCCCTCTGCCTAAGAACAGAACTGAAAGAAGCAACATACCTCAAACATGTTCAAGTATCTTGTGAATAACAACGGCAAAAAATCATCCCAGTTCACCGATGTAAAATGTTTTATACATCGTGCTATGATGGAAACCCATTGATTATTCCAGAAGTTACAGTTTGTGACAGAATCCCATATGTCAAGGCACTGTGCGATCCAATCACTACAACAGTGCAAAATTAGTTGAAAGATAAAGTACAACAATGCTCTGTTGCAGAAGAGAGAAGGGATCTTATCAATCAAATATTTAATTACATGGTAAAGTGATCCTGATTCCTTGAGTTCGCAGGAAGAAAGAGCCTAAGAAATCCAACACCTTCAAATGCTGAGTTATGCCATGGATTATCCAGCAAGGGCCTGTAGTTCCAATACAGCACAAGGTAAGGTACTTCAATGTTTGCAGTGTATTATGAGGCAATTTCCAATTATGATCTGTGCTGATTTTCTGCCCTATTTTTCCAAATACTAACAACAATAATGCAAGGAGCAACTAAAGGATGAGCTAGCCTAAACTTGTCTACATTAGGCTAGCCCATCACAAATGCTCCAGAAGATATGAAATAGACATTGAATATGTGGGATTAGCACATAAGACATGTATATCCAATTTACGCTCCCAAATGGCCAAATTGCTCCCAAATGGCCAAATGGCCCAGGCTCCAGTTTTTTGAAGACAAACAGTATGGGTTTTCTTTATATTGCACTACAGGTGATTAGATACCTTTGTTATTGCAAACCCACAATAGAAGTAAAATGATTCCGACCATTCCAAAATGTAAGAGGTTTTATTTTTGCCGTAAGTCAAAGCTTTCTAACTTTGACCAACTTTATGAAAAAAAATATTAACATCTACAATACCATATAAGTGCACTACCAAATTATATTTCATAATGAGTTTAATAAAACTAATTTATGTTAGCTCTCAACTCTCCAACAACAGGATAAACACACACTGGATTTTGCGCTGTAAAGATACAGCTTCTCTGTATATTAGCTCCTTATTAATAGGCTTGATAACAGCCTTGCGTACATGGCCTGAGTGGCCCCTAACTTCTAGGACATGATCAACTAGTGGAGCACTGAACGGCTAAAACAACCCTAAAGACTAGGACTCAATACTAACCAACTTAACCAGCTCAGCCGTCTGCTAACTGGAAGCCTTTTAGGGGGGTGGATAACGCAGATTATTAAAAAAAATAAAACCAGCAAAACAGTTCGAAAAATATGAATGAGATGGAAACAAGTAGCAATTCAGAAGCCACCAGACCTGAATTCTGACCAAATCTCAGCAGCCGCACCTTCAGGAAAGAAATTCCTAGATGCACGAACCAAAGAGGTAACAGTTTCAAAGTGTTGCTTCCTTACTTTCCAGCCCTCAGGTCCCATATTTCTGAAAAAGACATGACATTAGCCCGGCTATTTGTCATGCTTTCATTGTTGGAAAAGGTGTACATGGTCACACTTTACCTCTTGAAATGAGTCTTTGTCAATGTATCATACAGCGGCCTCCATTGCACACCAAGTGAAAGCCTCTTCCCATGCTTTCTTAAAAGCCTGACAAGCAACCCTCCCCACTTAATCTGATCATCACTCATTTAACAAGAAAAGAATGTGTCAACAAAGAGCAAATAGATGAACTATCCATATACGGATCATCAATTACTTACCTGGACAACAAATTTGTTCTGCGATGCATGAAATATCTCCAATCCAAGCTTTACAACAGCCTGTACATCCTCCGGACTAATATCACTCTTCGCTTTAATAAAACTAAATCCATTGAAGAAACAAACACCAACATCAATACATCCCCAAACTATTAAACCATATCATTTACAAATTCCATGGTAATTAGAGGCTCAGAGAAAGCATAAAAGAACAAATGTTTCTATCAATAATATGCAACTGTTTCTCAGCTGTTATGCAGCAGAAATAAGCTGCATCTTTCCCATTGTAGCATTATATCAATTAAAAAACTTTAAACAAGATTGTTCAAACAAAATCTACCTTCTAATGGAATGCATCGAAATGTCACAAACAGATAAAAATTCAAATGTACAAAATAAAAGGACAACCCTAGTGTTAATCCATCTTTTGGTTACTAACATCTGAAGTCGTGATGTGCGGTCCAAGGCCACTAAATGATATTCAAGTGAATCTAAGTCAAAGAGATATAAGGCCACATAAGTAAATATTTGCAAACAATCCCCTAAAAAATCTAGAAATGATTTATGATGGTTTCACTTGTTTGCGTTCCTTTGAATCAGATCCACCAATCACTCATGATGGACCACATGAGGGTTTTTTTGTTAACACCCAAAGATGGGTTCGCACAAGACACCCAGTACATCAAAAAAGAAATTAACCAATCAACTAGCACAAATGGAAGAGAGATTTTTCAAAAATACTACTCAAAGCATTGTTGAAATTGCTACATTAAACGAATTTGGTCGATGAATGGCCACTGAAAAGGTGGAAAACAATGATGTACTACTTTGTTGTGTTTCGATCTATAAAACCAATGTTCCTTTTCACCTTTTATTAATGCCGAATATTCAGAATGTTCTTATGCATCTTCTCTAATTCCAGCACCAAATGACAAGCCAAGAAGCAATCATTGCTCCCCGTGGCATACATGTTGTACTAGTACCTACTGACTCCATTTCCGTGCAGCCAACTTATGGCTGTGCACAGTGGCTTTTTCATAAAATGGGTTGTACACAGTGCCTTGGCAGAAAGGCCAGCTGCTAGAAGCAGTGGAGGGAATGGACTTGGTGGTAGCTTGAACTGTGCCACCGTCACTAGCACTATCATACAATTTCAATAAACGAATAATGCAAAAGTCATTGCCACTCTAAAGCATTGCCACCAACATTGCCTTCCCGTGGAGTGCAGATCTGTGTTCAGTTGCTCACAAAGCAGTACCGCAGAAGAGTTCGCCAAACCAGGACGAGAAGTATTTATCCATTTGGATCATACCCCATAAATCCTGGCTGAATTAAGAAACCTGTATCAACTTAGTTGAGCTTTGCGGCCATTTTTGTCCACGGGGTGTGTTTAGTTCCACCAAACTTCCCAAACTTGCCAAACTTTCCATCACATCGACATCACATCGAAACATTGAAAATAGCAAATGACGCATGCATGGAGCATTAAATGTAGGTAAATAAAAAAAACTAAGTGCATAGTTTTGATGTACACGATGAGACAAATCTTTTGAGCCTAGTTATGGCATGGTAGGACAACAATTACCACAAACAAACGAAAAGTGCTACATTGCGCTACAGTGTCCGATGTGCCTTTTCGACCAACTTTTCCAGGGATCTAAACACACCCATGGATGGAGTCACTGGGTACGGATATAATCTTTTGATATAAACTGTAAAATTGAGTTATGTTCAGAGGGACTGGAAAAGGGACCTAGGGAAGTTCTGGTCATTCTACGTTAAGAAAATGGGAAAGTTGGGTGGAAATGCAAAAATGCAGCAAAACTGGCATACTATCAACTTTGTAGTGCCATTTTACTAACCACATTCTTTAGGGTGGTGTTTCATATGAAAGCACAATCTAGCACATGGTATTTTCTGAAAAACAATTTCCCGAAATTCGGGGACATTTTTATGGAACACAAAATTCAAACATATTCAGCAAACATACAGCCATGCATTTGACTGTATGGTGAATCTAACGACAGTTCAGCATATTTCTGACCATCTAGCCTATGAAGGCAGCTCTCTGAAATCACTCATTCGATGGCCTAATTCTCAATGTGAACTGTAGTTCAGAAAACTAAGCAGAGAACTATAGAACATCATTAAAAAGCCTTTTGCAGAATACCTAAATTTTTAACGAAAAAACAGACAATATGAGATGTGAACTATCAAAACGACAAAAACAAGCACCAGAAAATTGAGATAACATTGCAACAACCTGAAATTCCCCTACCCCAAACGCGATCGCGCCAATCAAACATAAGCACCCAGCCAAACATTGACCATACTACTAGCCTAATTCTGCACTCCCTTTTCCGCTAGTACATAAACCGGATTGCTAAGTCAACAGCACTCCAGGCAACACCAACCGGAGCAAGCCGTACCCGCACACCAAAGCAATCATCGAAACGCGGCGGGGAGGAGGGGGTGAGAGT
>OAMR01000466.1:61646-78620 GCA_900205405.1 Echinochloa crus-galli | reverse complement strand
ACATATATATTTTAAAAGTATGAGGTCCCCCGCCGGCTGCTCCCCGTCGGCGGAGGAGGGTGGCGCGGAGGTGAGCAAGGAGGAAGGCGGCGCGAAGGCGGCCTCTCTCGGACAGCGGCGGAGTCCGACCGGGAAGTGGCAGAGAAGGAGGTTGGGAGGGTAGCGTGAGATGCATCAGAGGAGAGGGGGAATGCATATTTAGCTCTCCTCTCTCCTCCTAGGCAAAATGCCTGCTCTGTATGCATGCTCTTTTGGTGAGTAATTCAGTGATGCACATTGTGTTAGGAGATGCATAAATGGATTTGCATATCCTTGTTGGAGTCAGCCTAAGCAAGTCATGTGGAGCATTTCTTATGATTATATCATGTCTTCTATTTTTTGTGAGACCTTAGCTGTCATTGACAAAGAGTCCAAATCGCCAGTTGATTTAGACGTGGGGAATAAAAGAGCATCTCTAGCAGCATATATGTATATAGAAACCTAAAAAAATACTTTTAGATATAAAAAGAGAAAATTTTAGGTATTTAAAAGTTGTCTTCTCCAACAGTATATGTATATTCTGAGACATATTCTCAGGATGCATGATAATAAAAGGTGAGGTCCACGAGTCAATTACATGGCCTTGTCTCCTTTCCCCCTTCGCTTCGTCTTGTGAGCCGCCACCGCTACTTGTGTCGCCACTCTCGCCATTGAGAGAGCTCCAACGTACACGACAGCGCACACCCGCACCTCAGGCTGGTGGCAAGCGGGACGGTACGGCCACAACTGGGCTCAGATGTCGGCCGACGGGGCCGAACAGCGGTCCGAGCTAGCGAGTTAAGCGTCGAGCAGCGGTGAACTGGGAGGAAGAGGCTGATAGTTGGGTGACGACGTCGGTTTTAAGCTATGACCTATTTTGACTAGTTGGATTGGTATATTTGGATCACGGAGAGAAAAATTATGTTATAGCCTATTGACATCCTTCGGATAACTATCGAGATAGTGCGCAACAATACTAGGCCAAGTGTAACTTTTGTGGCTATAATGACGGCTTTGATCATGGGAAAAAGTGTGCTCTGCTCACCTTGGAGCACATCCAAGGATTTCGGACATCATTATCATTATAAAGAAAAAGATTTGGGACATGACGCCACTGAGCAATATTTTTGCTAAAGGTTAGCAACAGCATGATATCACGACATGACGGTGGTGAAAACGAGTAGAGTATTCGGCCAATATCACTAGTGTCGTTTGAATTAGGCTATCTCCAACAGAACATGCAAAGGGAGACCCAAACCCATTTTTTGGTCGCCACAGTGTTTTAGGTCGCATGAAACAGCCTCCAACGGAAGACCCAACCACAACACCGATTTTGCCTCCTGCCTCCCACACGACGCAAAGCTGCGTTCTCTCTCCCATGCGACGCAAACCGTGCAGGCGTCGACGGCCAGCACGGGCGGAGCCGCGGAGGAGTGGGGCGGGGCGGCGGCGCGGCCGGCCGGGCGGAGCGTCCGCGAGCGCGCGCGCGTGACGGCCGCCGGCGAACTCCAGCCCGGTGGGCGGGCGTATGCGGCGAGCGGGGCGGCCAGCACGGGCGGAGGAGTGGAGCGGGCGGCGGCGGCGGCCGGGGAGAGGAGTGGAGTCGGCATCGGCGGCCAGCACGGGCGGAGGAGTGGAGCGGGCGCCAGGCGGAGGAGTGGAGCCGGGCGGAGCGCTTGGCACACGGCGCCGCTCGACGCCGAGCTCCGCTTCCGCGGCCACCCCTCGCCGGGTGGAGACGGATCGCGCGCGGAGGCGGAGGTGCACCGCGTGGTGTCCGCGCCGAGCGCGCCCGTGGAGCTCGGGAGCAACAGGGTGGCCGAGTTCGCCAGGGAGCGCGCCGCCGTATCTCAGGCGTAGCTCCCGGAGCAGCCTGCCGCCCTCCGTGCGCACCCCCTCGCCACCAACTAGCGCCGGCGCGTGACGTCGAGGTCGTCGCGGTGGCCTCCCCGGCCGCCAACAGCAGCGGGGAGAGGTACGCCGGCGAGCGTCGATGTGTTCAGAGAGCGACGGCGGCGGAGCGTGCAGGCGTCGGAGGTCGGCCGCGAACGCGAAGGTGCCCGCGCCGGAGCACGACGCGGTCGGCCACGTCCATCGCCGCAGACGACGAGGTGGAGGGAGAGCCCGGTGCGCTGGCGGATGTGGGGAGCGGGGTGGCGGCGGCGGCCCGGCGGAGTGGAGTGAAGGCGGCGCAGTGGAGCGGATGGGCGGAGGCGGCGGCCGGGCGAAGCTGATGTGCGGCGCGCTCGCACGAAGGGGAGGGGAGATGGATTTGGGTCATCCGTTGGAGTGGATAAGATTTGGGTGGTCACTCTTTTTACTGTGCAGGACTCATATGGTGAGATGGATCTTGTATTTGAGTCTTTGTCGTTGGAGATAGCCTTACAGCCGTGCGAAACACCCGACCCGAGTGATCCATCCCCATCCTCACTCCTCACCTCAATTAGCCACGTACCTCGTTTTGCTTACTTTGTTGTAAAAATTATCAATGAGTGTCTTACCTGGACATGTACTCCTGTAGTCGTAAACATAAACATTATTGGATCGAAAATGTGAAGTGATATATCGATCACCGAGACGCATGTGCTATTTCAAAAGTTCTTTTGTGTTATATAATTTTGGACATGGTCCCAGTATATCACCGTATCATTACAATAATTATAATAGTATCTAAAACTATTTAAATAATAGTCTCATTGAACAATCATTCAATGGCAAGTGATTAGTTTATAGGGGAAAATTACCTATGTACATTGATGCGAGCCATATAAAACCCAGTGTTCAAGCGTTGGCCAAAACAAATTGATGGATTGAAAATTATGGACTACGACCACAATTGCTGCAGATTTGTATGGTTGTTCTTTTTTTATTCTTTCTTAAACTCGACCTGCGGAGGTAAGACAGCCCCGGGCATTTTGCTAAGAGAAGACCTTCTCACGCAAGTCGAGAAAACCCCCGAACTCCTGCCCCACCCTTACACAGCGGCACCGTTGCCCGTATGAGACGACCAACGACCTGGGTCGGGCCTTAGACCTGTGCTTTGGCCCCACCCTGAAATTCGCTCCCACGGAGAGTCGAACCCAGGACCTGAGGAGTGCTACTGAGACCATCTAACCAGTCCAGCTAGAGGCCCTTTCGCCTTTTTTATTTTGTGATAGAAGTTTATTTGATATCCTGATACCGATTATTTTGCAGTCTCCCTTGCCATAGGTATTTAATAAAAACTTTATGTTGTATGTGATAGTCCAAGAGAGCAAAAACGTTATCATAAATTACACCCAACCTATACGGGATTGTTTTAAAGATAAGTCATGGAAACGATATATTTTAAGACCGGTAGACATTATTTCAACGTATAGATCTGCCATGAGAATACATCAGCCTAAACGGGAAGAACATCTTTTCGAGTGGATGCATTTACCTGCAGATGGAATCCCAAAGAACATTCCTAGATAACTTCCTTTGAATTTTTCATCCTATTGGCTAGAAACATATATATTTTAAAAGTATGTGGGTTGACAACTGATTTTGCAACAAACATCTAACTGGATATATCATTCTTCAATATATGTCCTCGATTCACATTGCAAAGCCACTCCAATTTATACGGTAAGTATTTTTGGTATATTGATATGTATTTTTTACTCAAATCACATACCATAGTATTACAAATTTATATATCCATGCTCCTTATATATCGGATGACAAGACACTGCATCAAAACTTTTTGATAAACATATTACGGTGGAGGGGGAACGAAAGAGACTTCCAAAAGGTGTATAAAACTATCTTGCTCGCATCACAGGCAAACATATTTGAAATAGAGATGTTGGGGAAAACTATAATATTATGAACTTATGTGTATCAACTCATTGATGCGTTACTCTAAGGTCATTATGTATATTTTTCTATTCTTTGCGATTCTACGGAGTTTACATAAATATTTATGTAATAAATTAACATGGTATTTGAGTGTTAGTGTTCCGATTATGTGTATCGCAATTCGTAATATAGTTATTAGAAGAGGAATGGGCAAAAGGTGGAAATTGCAAGGCAGCCTGAGAGAAAATCGAAGTAATTGAAAGGGATATGATTAAAAAGAAATGGTTAATCTAGATGAATCAATCTAGACCTTTTATTTTAAAAAATGGTTTATACAAACGTAAACATGTATAAGGTAACTTGTTAGGATTGAAGTGCGTGCATCACAAGAAAGGAAATTAGAGAAAGAGGGAGAATAAGAAAAAACAATTCAAACTGCAAAGCAGGCCCCTTGCCGTCGTTCACCCGAGCTGAGGCAGCCAACTCCCCAGCCCACAAAGATAAGGCTTCATCAGTATCCTCTCCCCCAATAGAGCCCACTATGAGGCAGCCCACTGGGATAAGGCTCCCCGTTTCCCACGTGCTCCGGTCGCCGCCGCCGAGCACGAAGAAAACAGCCGCGTCGCAGCTCGTGCCAGCGACCAACCCAACCAACGACTTCCGCACCACTTCGAGGTCGGAACAGGAAGCGGCGTCTCCATTCCGCACGATCCGCGGCCGCGCTGCTAGAGTTCCGAGCAAACCCCCGCCCTCTCGCGACGGTGCCGCAGGCGCCAGCGCAGCGAGCCCCGCTGGGCGGCACACCGATGGCGGCTGTGCAGATCCGCGGATCCGCCGCGCTGGCGACGGCGGCGGCTACGGCGAAGCGGTGGCCCAGCGCCCGGACCCTCCGCTTCGCGCCGCTGGCCCTCTCTACCGTCCCGGCGTCTCTTCGCCGGGGATCGTTCGGTGGCCTTGCCGCTGGTGCCGCGGGGTCCAAGGTGAGTTTCCTGCTTCGGTTCTGTCAGCTGCCTCCCTTACCTGGATCTAGATTTTAGAAATGTCGGTCCTTGTGCCGGATTGCTACGGACGGATTCATGGGTTCTGCGTGGTGCACCGGGTGAGCTTATCCGGAGTGGTTTAGGGACTTGGAAGATCTAGTGCCAGGGAATGGCTTGTCCGAAATTGGCATTGGAAGGGGCATGGAGTAACTCTAGAATTAGTGCATGGGTGATGTTACATTAGTTTAGGAAAAGAATGGTAAATGTGAGCCTCCTAAGCAAATATATGTTGAATTGTACACCATTTTCGTCACGGGCACAATTATTTTTGTGTTTGTGTGAGGGGCAGCATGGCTAGTTAACATCGATTTGTATGAGTTCAAAGCTAAAGCAAATATTGGATCACATATCATATCCTTCATACCTAGAATGTTTATCAATTTTCTTGTGCTCCTATTCTCTTTGGTTAATATTTCCTGCTCTGATGACATATGTATCACACTGCAGCCATTGACTACAATGTGCATGAAGGCAGACTATACCACTCCTGTTGATTCCGTCACCACTGAAGAGGCAACCATTGTGTCAGCTGCTAATGAAGAGATAAATACAGAGCAGGAGGTTGCCCCTCAACAAAAGTGTGCAAAGATACACGATTTTTGTCTAGGAATCCCTTTTGGTATGATTTCAACTTTGTTTCTTGCAAATTTTAGTGTCAGTGCCTTTAAGCAGAAGTTTGTCATTACTTAAAATCTTACTGATATAGTAACACGGTTTGTTTCTTTTACTTGTGTATGATGTCTCCCGTTACTTCTGTAGTTCTGTTTTACAATGCACCTGAATATATCTTTAAATAGGGGTCATAGGGAACTTGTGGACATTTTGTCATTAGATCTACGAGTAGTTGGGAAAGATATACATATCTCAACCTTTTTGTGAGTCTGTTAATTTCTCTAATACTTTATCCTTCTTTGTTCAATATTGTCTCCTAAAAAATTTATTACGGGGCACTAACAACATGCAATTTCTCTCATTCAGGTGGATTTTTATTTTCCATGGGCCTTATTGGATTTCTATTTTGGAGGAGCCCTGTGAGTCTTACTTTTGGTGTCGCACCTGGCCTTGCTATATTAGCCCTTGGTGTGTTTAGCCTTAAGGTTTGGAGGAGTGGACAATCCAGCTTGCCGTTCATACTGGCACAAGCAGGTAGTTTATTTTCCCCTACATAACACATCTTATCAGATTTCATTGAATGAGAGAGAATAGTTCTTGTGCAAGTTGACTATCTGCTAGGTCTTATTCTCCAAAGAAAAGACTATCTGCTTGGTCTTCCTAGATGCATTTCTGAGCAGGCAATATCATGACTTCCCTTAAAACTTGGCCCTGCTGATAATCTGCTATCATAGGCCTGAATGAAGTTTCGCTTATGGAAAATTGTGAGTATTTAATCTACGGTGCTCTTTATTTGCAGGTGTTGCTGCTGCGGTAACATGGAAGCACTATCAGGCATACACCACAGTAAGCAAGACTGTAGTTCGGTTCACTTTATGATAACGTTCATTCACATTCTGATCTATTTTACTCTCTTGTGATAGACAAAGAAGTTGCTTCCCTGGGGCTTCTATGCTGCACTCAGGTACCCTATTATCTTGCTGTCTTATTTCAAGGCATTTCATACCTCCATTGCCCTTCTGAAAACTCGTTTCTTTCACCAGTGCTGCAATGATCTGCTTCTACTCCTACGTTCTACTTGCTGGAGGGAATCCACCCCCAAAGAAGGCAAAGGTTGCTGCTTGATTCAATCTTGAAGGCCTTTGGTTGAAGCTTCTTGTAATTGTACTGATGTTGATGATAGGGTTACGTCTTTCTTTATTTCATTTCTGTTGGTGGACTGGTGGACTGAATACCGAATACAAATTGTGTTGTAGCATCTGTAACTAAGTTAAAGACCGAGCGTAGATAAACTTTTTATCAATTTTACATGACTGTTATTCATTTATACATCAATAATATCACCCTTTACTCGCTCCCTCAGGCCATGAAAAAATCGTACTTTTCTAGAAGACGGCCCATTTTACTCCATAAATTTCTTTTTTATTGTTTCAGATAGACTTAAAGTTCTTTCCCGTACCGTTGTACCCCTGAATTACTAAGCATAGTGCTATAAAGGTAAAATATCATAGCTAGTTCTCCATGCACAAACAGGGGTCTAATTTGAAGTGCAATGCTATTTACCAATAATATGCAATGCAATATATATCACTGGTCATTTCCACCTTTTTACTTGTCATTCAAAATTAATCAGCATGCAGCACACGATGAAGTTTATTTTCCCCTGCTTCTAACTGAACATGAAGCTCCTAGCACGCGTGACTGGAGAAAGAAACGCAGTATTAGTCTCATTAGCGGGGAACCATATGTGACTATATATGTATATGTATACAACCATGTTTACATGTATCAGGAAGTCGATGTACTAAAGTTGTGAATGGTCATGTGAGTGAACACAGAGCACGGGGGAGGCGAGATGTCAGATAAGCAGAGGAAGACTGTAGAACAGAACACTGCACAAAAAACGTTTCGGAATAGACGCATAGCGGCATAGGATGGCTGATGAGTGATGAGCTGCCAACAGCTCATTGCAAGAATCCAGACTCTAGAAATTAAACATTTGGAAGTACTCTAAGAAAAAAGGAGAATAAATCAGAGTATAAGCAGAATTTCTAGCGAGCTTTATATAACATAACATACAGTATTTTTCCGATAACGTACAGTGGCACAGTACAAGTTTGTACACGCGGGAGGTGTTAGTTTCGTGAGCTGCTCTCTCGATAATCCAACAAATAATTCAGATTCTCGTCAAAGCTATACATGACACCAAGTCTCTGTCGGATTGGCGCCCGGCAGTGGCTTTCCGATTCCGAATCCGAGGCCTACTCGACTGGCAGCAGCTCCGGCAGATATCACGCACCTCATGCGCGAGCCCGATGGATTTTCGAGTCCGACCTCGATCACCAGCAGTGTATCCTCCATGGCTCCATATAAGCCCCCCCGAGCCTCCCTTGTTGATTTGTGTGATCTCGAGTTCCCAAGCGCCCAGCTGCATACACGATCAAACCTCGGCGTCCTCATCGTGTCGTGTCCGCCGCCGCCAAAGAAGTTGACACCGTCGCCGGCTCCATGGCCAACACCAGCGCCGCCGATGGCGCCGTCCCTGCGGAAACGACCGCCGCCGTCTCCACCCGTGTCGCGGCCATCTGCGACATGATCCACGCGCACCGCGTCTCCGGAGCGCCGATCAGCGCCAGACGAGCCGCCGCCATCTCCGCGATGATCGACGACGTCGCGGCCACCGCCGCCGAGGGGAGGCCGAGGGCCTGCCGGCGGAAGCGGCGGATGGCCAGCGCCAAGGCTTACAAGCAGGAGGGCCGCAGGCTCGGGCAGCAGGGCGGCGGCCACGGCGTCGTCGTCAGGGCGCGCCACCGCGCCACGGGCCGCGCCGTGGCCGTCAAGTCCCTCCACCGCAGGAGCGGCGGGAGCTACGTCGGCGATGTCCTGCGCGAGGCCTGCTTCGCGGCGGCCGGCGCGGGGCACGCCTCGCTCATCGCGTTCCGCACCGTCGCGCGCAGGCCCGGCACCATGGACTACTCCATCGTCACGGACTTCGTCGGGCCGAGCCTTCGGGCAGCCATGGCGGACCGCGGCGGCGACCGGCCGTTCACGGAGGCCGAGGTGCGCCACATCATGCGGCGGCTGCTGGCCGGCGCCGAGGCGATGCACGGGCGCGGCGTCGTGCACCGGGACATCAGGCCCGAGAACATCCTCGTCGGCGACGGCGGCGCCGGCGCCGTCAAGCTCTGCAACTACGGGATGGCCAAGTCCATGGCCGAGAAGGATCCGCCGCCGCGCTGCTACGACGACACGGCCGGGACGACGAGCGCTTATTACGCCGCGCCGGAGGTGCTGGTGAGGAACGCCGACCACGACGGGCTCGTGGACGCGTGGTCGCTCGGCTGCGTGATGGCGGAGCTCCTCACCGGCAAGCCGCCGTTCGCCGCCGGGGCGGAGGACGAGGCGCGCCAGCTGTTCAAGATCTTCGACGTGCTCGCCTGCTCGGCGTGCCGTGCAGGAGTGCGTGGCAGGCACTGAAGCCCCAGGTGCACGACGACAAGGTGGAGGTGTGGCGAGCGCGGCAGATCCGGGCGGGGCGCCGCCGCAGCCGGCTGCGCGAGCTGGTGCCGGAGGAGGTGCTGTCGAGGGAAGGATTCCAGGTTCTGAAAGGGCTCTTGACGTGTGATCCCGAGAAGCGGATGACGGCGGCCTCCGCGCTCCAGTGCCCGTGGTTCACCGAGAACGACGAAGACGACGATCCTGTCTCGGGGAGGAGGGTCACGGTCACCAAGATCACGGCCATGGCCAGCAGGTCGTGCTCACTGGCCATGTCTTTCGTTGGATGTGCACTTGGTTTACTCAGGCCCAAGGCGTTGCAGCCGTGATTGTCCTGTGTTATATGAACGAGTTGTTTTAGTGATTTTTTACCCTCTTCCTTTATTGTAAACGAGTAGTTTATTGTAACGGAGCATTATCTTTAGGCTTATTGTAAGAGAGGGCCAAATTTTTGAGGAGACAGTAAAATTTATTGGATGAAGCTAACGCAAAATAATTCACAATTGATGTTCCATGAGGCCATGAGTTACACGGCTTCGACAGGACCTGTGATATACTGCACTATCAAGGATTCACCTACTTGACTCATGGCTAAAACAAAAGATAAACAAGTCCACATGCAAAACCTAGCCTGCGCAAGTAATAGGGCCATGGCTAAGTATTGTGTTCTGTAGGGGAAAAAAACCATGATCGTGGATATCTTTTTTGTTTGTTTATATATGTTAACCATTGTAGAATTTTTTTTGATACTTTGTAGAAGGTTCTTAATATCGTCATTGCTCACTGGTGTGGTACACGTACTCCTTACAGCACGGGTTTTTATCAACACATAAGGTTTGTCATATTCAATCAAAGAGTTTTCGAAGCCGTTGTGGTGACTAGATGATCATAGTAGCTTTCCCCCCTGACAGAACTAAATCCATCTATGATGATGTATTGACCCAGTGTGTACGTTGCACAACACAAGACAAACGCGCAACTAAGCTATTTCTTTTCCTTTTCATTGGCCGTGTTTCTTTGGGGTTGGAGAAATTTCTCCAGCCCTTTTGACCAATATTTTATTAGGGTATTAAATCAAGTCAGTTTACAAAACTATCTTCACAGCATTGCATTATTTCACGAGACCTATCTAATAAGATCTTTGACCGCACAATTAGAGGATAGTTACTGTAGCATTACTGTAGCAAATCATGGACTAATTAGGCTCATTAGATTCGTCGCGCAAAGTTGCACCCATCCCTAAAAGGGTTTTGCAAATAGACTTCGTTTATACAAGATTCCCTTGGGAGATTTTTCTCCTGGGAGTTGTGAAACACGGCCACTGTGTCTTCGAGATGTTTTGGGTTTTTTCATTAAACTTTTCTAATTAGTTAGTTTGCATATTACATGGCTAACAATTATTAAGGTTCCCATGTTGTATTACATGGCTAACATTTTTTAGGGTTTCCATGCTTTTAACTATTTTTGTTGATTTTTTAAAATTTGATTGACATTAAATGCATGCTCTCTCCCGTTCTTAGAATTTTTTTAGTTCATATGTTTCGTCTATCACTTTCCGATCTCTCTTATCTTTTTGTTTGTATATATAGATTTGTTTTGGATAAATTTATATGTGAAAAAGCTTCAGAAAAATTTGTGTGAACAAGTTTTCATTTTCGCAAATAATGTTTGTAAAAACGATCAAGTGTTTTATTCAAATTTACTTCACAAACGTTTTCATAATTTATCTCAAACAAGAAATTCTGCATATCATGATAAAATAGAAAAGAAAAAAAATGCATTCTTGCGAGTAGATAAGCAGAACCCCAAGCATGTTAATTGTCTTGTTAGTGGGCTCGCTACCTTGTCAGGTCTTATTAGGAGTGGAGTATTCTAAAAAAACTTACAAAGGAATACAATTTCTATAGATTTGTCTAAGTGTTTGGAACTGAGGAATATCCCTTTATTTCCAGAGAAAAGGTTTCTACATCAAGAGAAAAAAGAGAATCCACCCCAAACACCTCTATTTATTTGCTATTTGTGTGTTTTCTCCCATTTCTCCCTTTTGCATTTCTTCTGTTTCAAATGGACCCTTACTTCCTATGATCACAAATATAAAATTATAGATCCATTTAGATTAGTTTTTTTAACTTTGATTACCAATATTAATTACGCTGATTTTTTGTGAGAGAAAAATACTGTTGGCTGGCTGGTGCTGATTTGTGAAGCGAACAGGTTTTCACAATGACAAATGCTTCCTAATATATTATTTTTTTCACTTAAGATAATGACTTTTTACTGATATTCATTTAATTAAAATATTGTATTAGAGATCATATCAATACCCTAATGAACTTATATTTGCAAATGGAGAAGTAATCAACAGACCGTGTAATATACTAATATTTGGGTTTTATCTTGATCATCTTCCACTCCACGTGTCTCGTGCACGTGTGGGCCTCTCATTGGCCCGAGGCACGTCACCGTACACCTCATTCTTCCACGTCTCAGGTCCACCAGCATTGGCCTTCCTCCTCCTCCTGTTGTTTCTTCCCCAAAATCTGTTCTTCTGATTCCTACACCCCTGTTGTATCTTCTCCCAATCCCTGATTCTAGCTATCAAATTCTACCCTTCGGTGCTTGAATCCATCGAGGATTTGGAGTATTTCCCATGTGTTCGTGTTGATTCGGTGATTGGGTATCTAGGGCCGTGCCAATTTTCTGCGGGCGGCGCCGGCGCCGGCGCCGGAGGCGAAGATGATCCGTCTTCAGACGTACGCGGCGTTCAGCCTGCTGGCGATGACGTCGGCAGTGTACTACGCCTTCAGCAGCCGGGAGCAGTTCTACCCGGCGATGGTCTACCTCTCCACCTCGAAGATCTGCTTCGTGCTGCTTCTCAACACGGGCCTCGTCGCCATGTGCGTCGCCTGGCAGCTCGTCAAGCGCCTCTTCCTGGGGTCGCTCCGGGAGGCCGAGGTCGAGCGCCTCAACGAGCAGTCCTGGCGGGAGGTCGTCGAGATCCTCTTCGCGGTCACCATCTTCCGCCAGGACTTCTCGGTCCCCTTCCTCGCCATGGTCGCCGCGCTGCTCCTCGTCAAGGCGCTGCACTGGCTGGCGCAGAAGAGGGTCGAGTACATCGAGACCACGCCCTCCGTGCCCATGCTCTCGCACATCAGGATTGTCTCCTTCTTGGCGTTCCTGTTCATCGTCGACTGCCTCTTCCTGTCCAACTCGCTCAGGCCCCTCATTCAGAAGGGGGAGGCGTCCGTTGCCATCTTCTTCTCATTTGAGTAAGTTTAAGCTTTCATTTTCCTGTACTACTTTTTTTGGTCGCCATCTGGTCGTGGAAATGCTTATCTCTGTATCAATATGATATGCTACAGATATTTGTCCTCTTTCCCAACACTAGAGTTCGGATGGAGACTGATTACAGTGAACAAACATTGTGAAACCATAATTCCAAAACAGCTATAGAACAATGGCTTGAGTCTCTAGTGTAATCCTTCCCACTTTCCCCCCTCTTTTGCTTGTACATAACTCTGTTTGCTTACTTTTTTCAATATAAATATAATCAGTAGGGGGTAAAAGCACCTGCCGTGCTCGGTCGGACCCCCACCCTGAGCGCAACAACGTAGGAGTACGATACAAAGCAAACTTTAGATGATGGGGACAGTTTATGTTTAATTCAGCTCGTTCCATTCAGCCACCAGCTGTGACGCTGTGTGCCGTTATTGGCCTTATCTTCAAAAAGACGGGGACAGGATAGAAAGACGTGGCACTTGGGTTACTTTTGCCCATGCATGAAAACATAGTTCTTTAATTCACTAAATGTATACTAATTATTAAACCACGAATATATCTTATTATTAAATGTTCACTACTTGAACTGCCCCAAGATTGGTAATCTGTTCATGCTCTGGTTATTACAGGATGCTAGCCTAGCATTTTGTGCAATTATGTCTGTTTAGGTTTGAGCAATACGTTCAGTCATAGCACTGCAAAGTATTAGGTCCATTCATCATGAAACTACAGATATAGATTTCTTCTTTGCTTGTTGCTTCCAAAGCAAGGGGCATGCCTTCCAGGCAAGGTAACACTCCTAGGCTAACCTTAAGATGGCCTGAAGTTATGATTCTATTATTATGGTTTTTAAATGCCAGGAAAATTGAGAATTTCAAGATCCAAAATACTCTTAGTAGCTCTAACATGTACAGATCATGTTTCAGGTATATGATACTAGCGACATCCACAGTATCAACATTTGTGAAGTATATATTCTATGTCAGTGACATGCTAATGGAAGGTCAATGGGAGAGGAAGGCAGTGTATACATTTTACTTGGAGCTCATCAGTGACCTTGTGCACTTGTCGCTATACATGCTGTTCTTCGTAGCTATTTTCATGTGAGTTCTCTTATTATGGTACTACCCCTCTGAAACTGTAGTATAAAGCATTGCTGTTGATCCGTTATACTGATATCAGGAACTATGGTGTCCCGCTGCACTTGATCCGTGAGCTATACGAGACCTTCCGCAACTTCAGAATTCGCATTGCAGATTATGTGCGCTACAGAAAAATCACTTCCAACATGAATGAACGCTTTCCAGATGCTACAGCAGAAGAGCTCAATGCGTGAGTTTGAAATTGTTCTATTGGCACTATTTAGTTGACTCCACTACAAAAAATGTCGTTATTGATTTTATTGTATCCAGGAGCGATGCTACATGTATTATTTGCCGTGAGGAGATGACTACAGCAAAGAAGCTGCTTTGTGGGCATCTATTCCATGTGCATTGTCTAAGGTCATGGCTAGAGCGCCAACACACTTGCCCCACATGCAGAGCTCCAATCATTCCCCCAGATAATGGACGTGCTGCATCAGCTCGACAACAAGGAGCTCAGCCTGGAGTTCAGCCTGGTGAGCTTCATTTTATTGATGTGATCTTGTTGTGTCACATATTTGTATTTCAATCTTCTAGCTTACCCCAACTTTCATGGGACTACAAGGCTTTGTATATTCCAATTTTAATCTTACGTATCAATGAGTACTTCACTGTGTAATCAGTTCTATTTGTGATTGCTGATTTGATCTGAAAAAAAGCAGGTGCAGGTACTGGGACTCCTGCCTCAGAAGGAGGACCAGGTGAGAACATGAGCAGGCGCCAAGCAAAACTTGAAGCGGCTGCAGCAGCTGCTTCTTTATATGGAAGATCTTTTGCTTATCCTACATCAAACACCCTAAATAGGTATCTTTCTGTTACAATCTAAACACAATTTTCCATTACTTTGCTTACATATCTTGCTGAAATGGGTGGTTAACCATACTTGTGTGCTTTTAGGTGCCTTGTATTCACTGTATTTGATTATTACTACATTGATAGGATAAAAGGTAGGGGCCTTTTGTTCTGATATATAAGTGTAATACTAATAAGCATGTCATATTTTTTTTATCAGGTCAGTTCCTCCCCAGTCTGCATCAAGTACACCACAATCTGAAGCAAGTAGCTCCAATCAATCTCAGAAAGACCAAGAACTGCAGTTCCAAAACGCCAGCAATGGTTTAGCAACTCTGCCTTTTAATGCACATGGTGCTGTTGGTTCAGGAACAACCACCAGGGATCTTGAAAATTCACTGCAAAAGGCACAGGAAAATTTTATAAAGAGCCAGATAGAGGTAAGAGAGAATCTTGATTCCAAAAGCACTCAGCTTACATCTTTCTACATTACTCAAGCAGCGTATGAGATTATGAGCTATAAGGTGCTAGATAATTATACATTGATTGCCTGCAAGTTGGAAAGCTGTAGATATTTCTGTTTGACATCATAGCTATAAGGTGCTTCCTATCTTCATATGTACCATTAGACCAGACGGGTAGATTAAATTCATGGCGACTTATGTGACATGGATGGGCAGCCTCTGAATCACACAATTGGGTATTTCAAAACCGATAGCGAAGGCTACTCCTGTACATGACTTATAAATCTCTGTCCACTCAACTCTCATCTATCTACCGACTTGACATGATTGCACACGAAGATTAGTTGGTTGAACTTGGTATTTCTGTGTGCTGTTTTTATTGCCTGTGCCGACAAATGTAGCAGTTTGCTTGTCATGGCCATATGCAAACATGTAATATATAATAATGCATATTAGTTATCATTGATTCCTATAAAATAGGGCATATCATGTGAGTACCTTTACTATCTCTTTTAACAATTATGATATGTTTGGCATCTATGATCGCCATTTGGTATAGACTGTAAGTCCGCATCTTTGAACAGCTAGTCTTCGGCATTGCTACCGCATTACATAATCTGCATTTTCTTTTCTCAAGTTGCAAATGCTTCTCTGGTAATTAGCACACGAGCCTGTTGTTGCATTCATGCATGTACGATAATTGTTATTACTTTCACTTTAGTTTCCAGTGACATGCTTAACGTAATGTATGGCTTTCTTTCGTTGATATCATGAATCTATATCCAACAGAACTCATAGTTCTACCTCTTCTTCCCAGATGTTGCGAATTCAACTACAGATGGTTCAGCGTGGCGCTGCTGCATTGGCAACTAACAATGACAATGTCGAGCACTCAAAGAATGACTGAAGCTGTAGATAGGTGGAGATGAGGATGGGACAAACAAAGACAAGAATTTGTGATACCTGAGGGGAAACAGTTTACATGATGCCTCGCCTTGATTTTGGTAGGCTTGTTCATTTAAACCTCCCTGTTAGACTGTTAGTGCCTTATTGCCAACACCGAATGTTTCTTCTCTTTGTGGGGTGATCTCTGTAGTTTGGCTCTGACAAACCATATAATACCCTTTGACGGAGAGGTTGTGGTGTTGTAACAACGAGGAGTTTCACTGTAATTATGAGATTAAACAGAATCCATCTACCGAGGGAAAATAGAAATGACTTTTTCTTGGCCTATCTATGATATCAGAAAAATGTTTGTTGTTGCTTTTATGACATTTAACTCGGGGTATGGGTGTTAAATTGTGTGGTAATTTTGGATCTGTCCTTTTTGTGGTGATTAGAGAGGTTTTTAAAATAAGTGTGATGGTGCTGCAAAACCTGCTTGCAAAATTTGCTTGATTGGTTTGTTTCCGCTGCTTTCTTCAAATTTGATGGGTTAGAGAGCTTCAACAAATACTTACCATTACCAACTTCTGGTGTTGTTTGATCTTATCTTCTTTTTATTTTTGCTAGCGTGTTTAAATACTTTCCTTTCCTTCAGAAATAAATCATGTTTTGGGATATCTGCATCTTGTAGCTTTGTCACTAAAAAATGCCCTATTACAGAATTTATTGGTCGGATTTGAAACGGTGTTTATATGTTGTCATCCATCGGATTTGAACGGTAGCTTTTGGAGCTTTTTTAAAAACTGTTTTTTTGTTTTAAAAAGTCAATGATAATTTTTAGAATAGTTTTTGATTCTTTGAGTTCGGAAAGCTCAAACAGACCTTAAGTGATACTCCCTCCGTCCCGATATGTTAGTATTTCTAGGATTCAAAATTTGTGCAAAAATGTAAGCACTTCTAGGGATATGACAAAATCAAATGGGTTGGTGGGGTAGGTGGAGAGTTGGTGAGTAGTGTAAAACGAGAGGTATTGAGTTGTTTTTGTCATTTGAATGCTTCGAATGCTTAAGCTGAACGCAGTGGTAAACGGTAAAGGAGACTGAAGTTTGTACTGAAGTAAAAAAACCCTGCAGCGGGGTACTGAAAAGGAGACTGAATGCTTCCGTTCGGCTCTGCATACATCCAATTAAGCGCACCTAGCGAAGCAACGCTACCGCGCCACGTCGGACGCGGGGGCCCACGCACCAACCACCCCGCCGTCGCCCTCGCCCCCGCCGACCGCCGCTCGCCCGCGGCCGCCGACGCCCGCCCGCGCCAAGGAGAGGAAGAGGACGCTGCCACGAAGGAGAGGGGCGTGACGCCCACCGACCGCGCCGCCCACGCGCCTCCGGCCCGCCGCTCGCCGAGGCCGCGGAGCTCGAGGCG
>OAMR01000466.1:35825-61626 GCA_900205405.1 Echinochloa crus-galli | reverse complement strand
AAGGCCGCCGGCCGCCCGCCGTGCTGGCGCCCGCCTCCGCGCGCAGGCCGCCGACGCCGCCGTCTGCTCGACTCCGCCGCCGGGACTGCTGCGCTGCCCGCCTCGCTCGTCGCCGCCGCTGGCCGCCCGCCGCCGCCGCTGGTCTCCTGCGGGGAGGAGAAGGAGCGGAGTGGGCGGGGAAGGCGGGGGGAAGTGGAGGGGACGGGTGCGGAGTCGAATTGGGCGGTGGGGAGATCTCGCCGGCGGGAGGCGGAGGGAGGGGAACCGACGCCGGCGGCCACCGCGACTGGAGGGGAGAGGGAAGAGAGAGGGAGGAGAGAAAAGAGAGATGGCGTGGGTGGGAGGGGAGGAGAGAGAGAAAGAGGGGAAGGTAAAAAGGTAAGGAAAAAAAGAGAAAAGTGGGCCCCATGTAGCGGTAGTTGGTGTAGAGGATGAGTTATGGAGTATGACGAGTGCGGAAGAAAGTGGTTTAGAGTACAGAATCTCGATGACTAGGTAGGAATATTTCTTTTAAAGGATGGAAACGGCGTATGACGAGTGCGAATAGCCTTATATTGTGAGACGGAGGGAGCAGTGACTTCAGCTGCTCAGCGAGCGCGTGCGCTACCACCGTGCACAGCCGCTGCGAGAAGACAGCTGAGAGCCCAACCCATCTTCTAGAAGCGGGGTCCCCTCCCCCATCCATATCGCCCCCAAACCAAGCAAAAGCACCTGCCGTGCTCGGTCGGACCCCCACCCTGAGCGCAACAACGTAGGAGTACGATACAAAGCAAACTTTAGATGATGGGGACAGTTTATGTTTAATTCAGCTCGTTCCATTCAGCCACCAGCTGTGACGCTGTGTGCCGTTATTGGCCTTATCTTCAAAAAGACGGGGACAGGATAGAAAGACGTGGCACTTGGGTTACTTTTGCCCATGCATGAAAACATAGTATTCGTTTGGTGAAACGGAGTCGATTTGACGGGGGCCTTTGTCAAAAAAACGAATAGAACTCATTCAGGGCAAGTCTGCTGCTGCGGTGGTGGTATTGTTGTGTTGCGCAACGTCTTTCACATAAGGGGGTGGATGGATCCATGGGCAAATGGCAAATGGCAACTATTTTGCCTTTTTTTTTGCCATTTGCCTCAAAACACCCCCATGACAAAAGGGTAAATCAAAAATGAGATGACAAAATTCTTTTGGGTCAATCTTGTGGTAAAATTGGGCAAAAGGGCAAAACTTTTGCCATTTGGGGTTTAAATGGGTTTTTGCCAAAACTTTTGCCATTGGATCCAAACACCCCTAATGGCAAAACTTATGCCATCTTTTTTTGAGGGCAAATGTTTTGCTCTTACCATGTGGATCCAAACACCCCCTAAATATATTTGGGAATAATAGTGCACCATTACGAATCAACCAAGTTCTGAAAAATATTGTCACTAACCGTAGCTATCGATCAAAAAACCATTCCGAAATGCCAAATGGAGCATTGAGCAGAGCGGATAAGACTACCAGCTCTGCCCAAGGTGCGCGAGGACACCATCACCTTCTAGAAGCACTGCTGCGTGGGCCACGGCGAGAGGCGCTAAAGAACGAAGCAAAGCAAGCAAAGCCCCGCTGAAACATCCGCGCGGGCCCAACAGACGGCCGCCTCCTGGGCCCACCCTGGTCACCTCCGACGCGCCGGGGCTGCCAGCAGCACAGGACCTGACCAATCAGGCAGCCGCCGAGCCACCCAATCCTTCTAGAAGAAAGCGACGCCGCCACCCCATCCGGCAGCGCCCTCCTCAGCGACGTCCCAACCGGTGACCGGAGCCGGAGAGGCTGCAGGTGGGCCACTGGGCCCCGACCTCCCCGCTTATTATAAACTCGAATCCATCCCACTCCACCTCGACCAAACTATCGCTCGAGTCTCACTCGCCATTCCCTTCCCCAGCTCAGGCAGTGAGGCAGATCGAGGCCGCTTGCTTTGCTCCTCCATCTTCTCGAGAGCCGCCGCCGCCACCACCACCCAGAGGAAGCGAAGCAAAGAAGGCAAGCAGCGGTGGGAGACCTCATGGCGGTGTGACGCTATGTGTCGTTATTGGCCTTATTATCTTCAAGTGGGGAACAGGATAGGAAGACGTGGCATTTGGGTTATTTTTGCCCATACATGAAAACAGAGTATTCGATCGGTGAAACGGAGTCAATTTGGCGGGGCCTTTGTCAAAAAACGAATAGAACCCATTCAGAGCAAGTTTGCTGCTGCGGTGGTATTGTTGATTTGTTGTGCTGCGCGACGTCTTAAACAGAAATATATTTTGCTAATAATACTGCACCATTACGAATCAACAAAGTTCTCAAAGATATTGTCACTAACCGTAGCTATGGATTAAAAAAAAAAACATTCCGAAATGCCAAATGGAGCATTGAGCAGAGCGGATAAGACTACCAGCTCTGCCCAAGGTGCGCGAGGACACCATCACCTTCTAGAAGCACTGCTGCGTGGGCCACGGCGAGAGGCGCTAAAGAACGAAGCAAAGCAAGCAAAGCCCCGCTGAAACATCCGCGCGGGCCCAACAGACGGCCGCCTCCTGGGCCCACCCTGGTCACCTCCGACGCGCCGGGGCTGCCAGCAGCACAGGACCTGACCAATCAGGCAGCCGCCGAGCCACCCAATCCTTCTAGAAGAAAGCGACGCCGCCACCCCATCCGGCAGCGCCCTCCTCAGCGACGTCCCAACCGGCGACCGGAGCCGGAGAGGCTGCAGGTGGGCCACCGGGCCCCCGACCTCCCCGCTTATTATAAACTCGAATCCATCGCACCTCGACCAAACTATCGCTCAGAGTCTCACTCGCCATCCCCCACCCCAGCTCAGGCAGTGAGGCAGCAGATCGAGGCCGCTTGCTCCTCCATCTTCTCGAGGGCCGCCGCCACCACCCAGAGGAAGCGAAGGAAAGAAGGCAACACCAGCGGTGGGCGAGACCTCATGGCGGGAGCCGTGCCCCTGACCGCGCCGCCGGCGCTCGCGGCGGCGGGGGCGGGCCTGTACGAGGCGCTGCGGGTGGGGCAAGCCGCGACAAAGGTGGAGATCAAGGCCGCGTACCGCGCCATGGCCAAGCGCCTCCACCCGGACGCCTCCCGCGCGTCCGGGGCGGCGCCGGCGGCGTTCCTTGAGATCCGGCGGGCCTACGAGACGCTGTCGGACCCGGACGCCCGGGCGCGCTACGACCGCTCGCTTGGGCCGTCGTCCCACCGCCGGCCAGGCCCCGGCGTCGGCAGTGGCGTGCGGGTGCGGAGGTGGGAGACGGATCAGTGCTGGTAGTAACCTTGCCATGCTGTCCCCAGCAGAGAGATGCACTCGCTCAGGAATCAGGATTCTCGACTTGCGTCCTTAGCGCTCTGCAGGCGCTGTTTTGTAAATATATACTGTTTTTATATAGAGAAAAAAAAATCTAATTTACTACCTCAAATATAGGTCCAAATAGCCCCTAAAGTAACAGCTTAACCCCTTGTATTTGCTAAACCGGTTCAAAGTTCACCTTATATGGGTCTTTAAACCGGTTTTGCAGACTAGAGCCAACTGGGAGACAACCCTCCCCTGAGACATTCATACTCAGGCTTCATTCTACAAGAAGCATATATGGATGTCATGTTAATTAAACTGGTGATCTGAGATTTGACTTGTACACTAGACGTGTTAATATGCCTCTGATGATCTTACCATCAATACAAACCCGTAGCAGTTTGGGTATCTTCCAAAGGAACTACGAGTAAATTGACACATGCTAGTCCAATGCAAAATCAAAGAAGTAAAAATCATGGCACTAGGCTACCTTTCAAGTTTTAAATCGAGATATGAAAGGCTGTCAGAATTAACTGTGGGATAACACCATGCATATTATTGTGAGTTTGGGACCTAGCGCTGCCCATAATTTTCACAGCCTACGAAAACAAATACCTGGCTGCCTTGCTTCTCGTCGATTTTCTTTTCTGCTCCTTAATCACTCATCTGGTTGATCTGCAGCCAGCGCGGAAATGAAAGGGACAGAGACGGACACTCTCTATAACCTAAGGTCCAAGAGCAACTCTAGCGGGGGCTTGGCCTCTGCTCTAAAATTTAGAGGCTTGAAGCAAAAACACAACTCCAGCAGGACCTCTAAATGGACCTGCATTTTGCATAGGCCTCCAAATCTCCCCTCCAAGCCTCCATTCCTAGAGGCCCTCCAATTCCCACTCCAACAGTGGGTCCCACCTTTTCTCTCCTTCTCCTTGTCCTCTAGCAACCCGACCGGGGCAGGTCCCCTAGCGGCAGCGGCGCACCTGGCCGTCCGCCGTCGACCACGACGCGGCTGACGCCGACGTCGATCCGTGGGCGGCTCTTCAGCGCGAGCACCGTCGCAGTCCGCGCTCCCGTCCTCGAGGCTTGACTGAATCCTCTGCTTCGTGTTTGCTTTCAGGAGAAGAACCACTGTTTGTCTTTTGGCACCCGCGACAAGAAGCTCATGAAGAGCTCGCTGTGGGTTCACGAGAATTAACCAGAGGCGATTTGATTTCCGTGGCGCAGGAGCAGAAGAAGCTGCGCACCCTGCTGAGCGAGAAGGAGGCGATGCCGCACCTGAAGCGGCCGGGAAGCAGCTTCGGCAGGGCCGCCGAGCCCTGCGCCGCGAACCGGAAGCGGGTCGACGCCGGCGGCAGGCCCTCCGCGGCGTCCGTGCGCAGCGGCGCGTCCTCCAGTGGCAGCGGCAGCGGCAGCAGCGGCGGCGGTTCAAGCGCGGCCGAGCTCGTCAGGCCGCGCTCGTCGGCGGCGGGGGCGGGGCACTGCGGCGAGTTCTTCAAGGGCGCGAGGCGATTCTCGGCGCCGCCGTTCCACAACTACGTCGCCATGTCCAAGGGCGGCGACATGTCCTCGTCGCTGGCGCTGTCTTGATTCTTGAAGACGTACCGAGCGGCCGCCGCCGCCGGAAGCAGATGCGGATGGGGCAGGAGCAACACGATAAAGTCTCTCTCTCCCTGTCAGATGGGGACCATAAGAAAATAGAGGTCCAAGCTGATATCCTTGCTGGAGTTTATTGCTAATTTTGAGTCTCTATTTTTTACATTTAGGCCTGCAAAAGAGGTTTAAAGGCCTTAATTTAGAGGTCTTGCTGGAGTTGCTCTGGACGAGCATCAATGGGAGTGACATACTGAGCGGAGGGGCCGACCTGAACCTAAATGTACCTGCCACGATGGCTGTTGATGTGTCAATCCTAGTCAACAAAACCGGCTTCTAAACCGAGCATTTTGAACCGGTTTAGCAAATATAGGGCGTTAAATAAACCATGTCAATTTAGGGTTATCTACAGCATTTGGAAATACTAGCATAGTACTATCAGTTTACTAATATCACAATATCAGGCTATCAGTCATCAGATCCTCTTATCTCCTAATATCTTTCGTGTGCATAAAGATTGTTATGCCATGTCCTGAAGGCTGGAGCGCACTCAAGTTTGCATTAAAAAAAATCTGAACTTAAAAATCTGAACGTAATTCACGGTCTGAACCAAATCGAATAAACTCTGTTCCATCCATCTTTCCACACAGTGAGCAGCAGTGAACAAACGCAAATAGCGCCCAAAGCATTGGGAACCTCTCCTCACAAGCATTGGGAAGCAGTGATAAACACAGCTTGCACCGAAAACTACAAGCTCCAGAAATTCAGGAAAAACATTGGGAACCTCTGCCCACAAGACCACGACCGGTGGTCCCATTCGAAAGGACCACAGAAGGGCAGATAGAGCACAGAAAGCGCGCACCGGCACAGCCCACACGAGCTCTGTTCACAAATTTGGAACTCGGAATGTAGTTATGAAACTACAGGTAGTATAAGTGTATAACATCTGCCCTGGATGGAACAAATCCATGTAGGCAACACCCAAGATAATGGACCCGACAAATGCTACTCAGTACCATGTCGCAAGTGACCAATTTACACCTGAAGATACCTTCCATATTGCTAACTAGCCTCCTAGTCCTGTCGGGTACAATGTATCACTCCCTTTCTTTCGGCTTCATTTGCTATGCAAAATTTTCTATGTACAAGATGCGATGTCAGAATGCGCCTTACAATCATGAGTTCTGGCTCATCAGCACTGAGGTGATCACATGCATGATCAATCGGATGTTTGTTGCGTCTGATGCATTGGTTGTTGGCAGAGACCGCTGATGCGCCAAGACACCATAGACTTGTTCAAATATTGGCCTCACATGCATAGCGATTATTGGATCTGTCGGTTGTATTGCCACCGCAACATTTGTCATCCATTGAAGCTTACGGGATGTGTCGTTGGCAATGTCACAAGCTAGCTGCTGGAAAAGGGCTAGGAGAACCCCTTGGTTCAGAGGTATGGGAACCATTCCACATAGTGCTTGCAAATCAACCTGAAATGAAGGTGTAAGGCAAAATATCCAAGCAGTAGTATTTATAGTACAGTAAAATGCACAAATAACCTGACAAAATGACTGTTCTGTGTAACGTATGAAGCATGTTCCATTAACCATTTTCTTTCTCGAACTACGCATGTTCCATTAACCATTAATTGGGGGTTTGCATGATGATATTTTTTTTGGCAAAAGATCCAGACCATGCATGTGTCATAGATGACGTAAAGATGATTTTTAAAATGCAAATTTGGTGTTGAATTTACCTGAGAACACAACCAAGAAACTATGGAGACATCACTTCTTTGAAGTGCCATTGTAAATGCCTCGTCGAACTTACGCTCAGCAATCAGTCTGCCTAGTTCTTTCATAGGGTCCGGTGGAGCATCAACCTGAAGCAAATACACCAAATGATCATTCAGTGTGTTCTGTGTTACACTATATTCAATAAGATATCAAAGATGATATCATCACCATCATCATATCAACAACAGTAGAAAGTGTTAAGTTCAAAATATCTCCTACTCCTACCTCAGGGAGATGGGACACTGGTCCGTTACTGGGCTGCAAAGCACCTGTGTTCTGTGATGTTGGGCTCCCTGATGCAAATAGTGACAAAAGTTTGCGCTGGTCATCAAGTAACTCTGATGTAACACCCTGGCTCATTGATGACGCTGAATTGATTGCTTCCTGAGAGAATTGAAATGAGACAGAAGACATGCTGCTCGTCATAAGGGGTGAAAACAGAACATACTGGTTGAAGTGTTTCATCTTTCTGTTGCCTATGTATTGTCTATAACAAAAGATCTGGCAAACTTACCCTTAGAGTTTGGGCTAATGGAGTATGCGCTGTCAGGACCTGCTGCTGGATAGCAGCACTATGCTCAGACATGCCCTTCTGGAATGCACCATCTACTTGCTCAAATATTGTCTTACATGATTGCTCAAACGCTGGAATAACTGATGATTCAAAGCTAGAGCGGAACGCGTCCTACAGTAAAATCAAAAGGACTCAGCTGCTTAGTATCATAAACCCTAAAAAACAAGACAATATTCAGTTTAAGTGTTTAACACGATATAAGTGAACAGATTCCAAATATGGTTGGTTGTACAAGTTTCCGTATTTGCAAGATAATGATAATATTATTGTTCATTTGAAAAAACCAATAACTGATTTGGTGTTTCAAACTTTGGAACACTATACCAGTATGCAGTTATTTTAGGTGATTGAATTCAAAAGCATATTATTTGGAGTGAGGGATGTCTGTCCAAAACAGAACCATGCTGCATCAAATAATGTGACCAATCTGGTCATGGAAGATGATGCAGCATAACACACTTGTTTTGTCTTCTTATCTAAGGATCCATCCATACTTCTCAATCAAATTCCCGAAATCAATGACATGCTGTGTACTGATGAGTTAGTTTAGGCAACCAAGCAACCCTCAGTACATGCCAATGTTTGTGTATATTTAGAGCATCTCCAAGAGTGCCCAAAACAAGTTCCTAAAAGTCTTGTTTTGGGAACCAACCCAAAAATTCCTCCAACAGTTGCCTAACCGGGATCCCAAAATTCCCGCACGCCCAAAACCTGCGTCCGCCCGAGCCAAATTTCCGCCGAAGAACCGGGCTCCCAATCACAAAGATAGCTGTGACGCTGGGTCGCAGAAGGACATCACGTGCGGCACAAATTCAAGTTTCGCAGGAAATTGCCTCTGCCGCCAGCTTCAAGTTTGGCGACCACAGCCTGATCCCCGTTGGGATTAACACATGAGCTCGCCATGTCTCTCCATGACTCCATCCCATGCCTAAACCTGAGTCTCTGCCTAAACCAAGTCCACAGATGAGTTTGTTGCCGTTTGTGCAATCCGTTTTATCAAAACCCATAAAAAACTACTGTCTATAATCCATTCTAGCATGTCTACAGTGCAGTCTGGGCGAGGGCCACCTCTCCGGCCATGGCACATTGGCACCATCATAGGTCACACGAAAAACAACCACCATGGATCAAGCAAAAAGCAGTTCACACAAATAAAATCAAGTGATGGACCCACGTGACGGATAATGTGGCAACAATTAAATCTTTTTAGAGATAAATTTTTAGAAACTGTTGGTGGAACCGTGGAAGGTCTCTTTTTTGAACAATACTTTTTTGGCAAGGTCCCAAATCAGTTTATTGTGACTCTATTTTTCAGTCACTCTTGGAGATGCTCTTATAGCCCATTTGGACTTAACATCTTAATTGACAATGATCATCTGGAAGGAACACAAGTACCAACAATATTACCTGAAGTGTCTGCTTGGCAGATGTTTGGAACTGTGTTTGGATCTGCCTAACAACACTAGCTTCAAGTTTCGTGCTTATAGACTTATCTAGCTGATTAACAACCTTGTCACCCAGCACTTTCTGAAAAAGGAGTTGAACGAGTGAGATGACTAGAAAAAACAAAATACAAAAAGAAAAAAAAATAGTCACAACCTGAAGTGAATCAGACACAGCAGAAGACAATGACTTCTCAATGATAGGTGCTGTTGTCCGAGCAACAGCAGGTCCCAGTGAAGATATTTCTTTCTTTAATGACTTCTCCAGCATAGCAGGAATATCCTTGTTTACAGAAGTTGCGATTAGAGTAGCCATCTGCTGCATTCGTTCTCTTTCTGATTTTTCATGCCTTGCATTTTCCTCCTGGAAACGGGCCCACATGGCATCAATGTTAGCCTTGATGGACTTTTCCATGTTTCGACCTAGTGATGCCTCAATTCTTTTGCCTTCCTTTGCAATTGGAGCAAATTAACCGTCGGCTTATATAAGCAATCACATATTCTATATGTGGCCATAAGCTGCAAAATGGCATGCATAGTATGTAAATGAAAATCGTAATGTCCAACATACAAGCTGAAGGTCTTCATATGAGGATAATTAATTCAATATGAATATTTCCTTACACAGCATCAACAAAAAATAATAGAGACTACTGACATCTATGGTTCAATATGAGAACAAGAATAAGTCAAGATTAGTAACTTCACAGGGAAGTTGAATGTTGATGACACCTGGCAGTTAATGAGCTAGCCACTACTACCGGCGTTCTCTAACTGCCGTTTTCAGAGTTCACGAATACACAGGAGAGCTGCATATTTGTATATTAAGCAGATGAAAGTTCACAATTTCCAATACAGACCTTTGACCGTTGTTTTTGCAAATCACATATCAGCAAACTATAAACATAAAAATACAGGATAGAACTTGCGATGGTGCAATGACTTTATCCTGGAAAAAGATATATTCCAATTTTGACGTGATGACTAAATAGTTAGCTTTTTTCCTGGTCAAACTAATACCAGGCTGGCAATGCTAAGAGAGAATAGAGGGACTATAATTTTAATTATACAATTAACTGATCAAGTGGTAGCATGATGTACACGTCAAAACTATATGATTTCTGGGAGCAATTGAAGAGGTTCCTTGAAAGTAGATCAGATAATGCTTAGTTGCTCCGAAGTTCATGATGCAGCTTGGAAATATTATGCAATGCATGGACAAGATAAACTTTCAACTTCAATGTCACAAAATTATGAACCATATACCCAACATATACACATACATAAACAATCTGCAATTTCTTATTTTGGATTTGGAAAAAAGAACATGAAACTTATATGACAGACAGTGAAGTCTTCTGAATCAAACAAAGGTATCCAGGTGATTCAAAAATTTAAGGCGGCAGTTTGAACTACTCAATTATCTAAAGATGATTTTTCACACCAAAAATGGAGGCGCGGTCATTCCAGTCCAGAAAAGATGCAGAGGATCTCAATTCACACTCCCTAGCATATTTTAAAATTGCCAATAAGAGAATCTACTACATCACAAAGGGCTTTAATATTTAATGCAAAATCACCTGTTGCAGTGTTCCTTGAATAGCTGCAGCTTGCAGGGAGGGATCAATAGGAGGGTTCTCATTGCTTCGAGGTTCATGCAAGGAATCAGTAGAGCTGAATGTGCTTGTGGAAGGAGACAATTGCCCAGACACTTGAGGGTGTATGATTTTCCCCTCTTTGGTAGCTGAGGGTAACGGTAAATCCCTTGAAGCAAAATGGCTGTCAGTTCCTTCAGAAGCTTCTGTTGCTCTCTTCACAACATTTTCATCTCCAGCCCCAGAAGACTGTTTCGAAAGCGCGGGTACTGATCTATCAGCCAAAGGCTGTGAATCTTCTACACTGTACTTGTCAGTTATTATTGTGCGTTCATTTGCAGTGTCTACAGTTTGCTCTGAAGGCTTGACAGGTCTCTCTTTTTTCTCTGGAAGAATTTGGGTCTCCTTACCAGCCTGTTCAACAGTTTGATTTGATTTTCTCCCATCTACATGTTTCGCTTCTGCTTCCACATTTTTCGAGCTGCCACTCACAGCTGTTTCGGCAGAAGTGACCACACCTGAAATGATTTCAGATGGAGTTATCAAGTGTGTAGCATGGCCTCCCGTCTGAAGCACAGGACGAGGATCTGAAATTGCTATACCATCACTCTGGACACCTCTTGACTCTTCCTTTCCGAAGCTATCCTTTCTACCAAAAGATGACTGGTCCACATCACGATCACCTGAAGTGTGTCTACTTAAGACAACTGGAGATCCAGCCTGATTCATCTTTGACGTAGAAGCTACAGATGGAACATGGAGAGAAGAATCAGCCATAACAAGATACCTATATCCTACTAAATACCATCTAAATTAACTGAAACAGATATAAATGAAGTTACTATACATTACCTGTGCCCTGACTGTCATTTGATGGCTTAGCTGAAACGGCAATAGAAGAATCCACGGGAGTAGTCCCTGTAGAAGGCTCCGGTGCTGCCATATCTGGAAGCCTCTCATTTAGATGAGAAATAGCAGGGTCTCTTCCAGACCCAGTATTATCAGCTGTAGGAGGAAGACAGAGCGATAACTCCAACCCATACTGCTGGATAGCCATTGTCTGGACACAATAAACTTGAACGACTTGTTCACCATCAGGTTGGGTTTCATGGGTTCCGGTGAGACTCAAAAATGATGCTAAACAAAAGGCATGATATGAGCTTTCTTTGCTAAACTTTCAAAAGTGAAATACAAAGTTGTAAGTTGTACATAGCAAGGATGAATAGCGGACTATTATCCTTTCAGATATATATCCCCCCTACCAAGGTGCAGCAAGCAATATCAACACAAGAGGCATGGCACCATTTCAAACATTTACATTGAAATAACCAAGTTATGATTATGAAACAATGATTCTTTTCAGATTATTCATTTCTGGATGGTTATTATTACAGGATAGAGATGGTTTTTAGAATATAAATTCGAATTACTCCTAAGCACAAATGCAGAGCATATCTCTAGAATAATATTGCCCATAAACATAAGCCGTATATGACTTCATAGACAACTGTGTTGTTTCCCCCATATCCCTAACAAATATACAGTTTCTACCTTGTACTGCTTCCATGTATACATTGAATAGACCATGAAGATATAGTTGTCTAACATGCAGGATAAAATACACCTTTCAATGGTTGGTGCAGCAGGTAACACTTCTAAATTACTAAGGATCTCCCTCTAAAAATGACAACTTAATAAGAATACTAGGCTTTAATAAGAAAAATCAAATCAAGAATTAGGCTAAAATAAGAAAACAACAAAGTGAAAAGGCACAAGAATGCATACTGCTGTAACAAGATTTATATGATTTGGTCGTTCAGGAGCTGTTAGGAAAGAAACCGAATAAACAGCTTGACCATCATGTGGTTTCAGCACTGACAGAGGGGCTACCCTGTGATCATCCCAGACCTTTACCTGTCACAAACAAAGGGAAAACATTACCTGCATTCAGCAACACTAAATAATGTTCTGTATATCTAATATGGTACCAAACAAATACAATGGTAACCTATGTCCCAACACCCAGAGAAGGAATGGCAATTTTCTTAACAGAGATAGAGGATTTCTCCAAGTGCAGCAGGATCAGCAGTATGATTAATGAAACTACGTTAAACAATTGAAGCATTCATTCTGGTTGCATACCAATTTGCACTGGAACTAGAAAGCAAGGAGAGCATATCAACTATTGAGTAATAGCAGATATAGGCAAAGCATTTTGCATTCCAGAATGTTCTTGGCGCTCTTAGGAAGAAACCAGACTAAATTTGAACACAAATGTGCACAATGAAACAGAAGTTCGTGAAGAAAGTTTTTGTTCTGTATTTTTCCAGGCAGCTTCAAATACTGTGCACTAGTCTATCATGACGTAATTTTCCTAACCAAGAGGATATCCTGTAAAAATTACAAACCGTGCCATCTTTTGATGCTGAAGCCAAACGTGTAGTCATCCATTGAGATATGGAGATATCAGTAATGTCTCCACCATGTTTACCAACTATGCTCACACCATCAATCAGCTTGTCAAGTGGGAATTTTAGAGGCTCTTCCTTATGGAAGTCTCTTCCTCTCCCCACTTTTGTTGTGTCTATTCTTAAGATGCAATTCCCAATTCCAACATACAGAATCTCCTGCAAGATAGAAACTACATGGATCAGTTTGCAGGAATAGAATCAAGACATTTGAGATGGTAGAGTTTTTTTTTTTGCTTTTTTTTTGCGGATTGAGATGGTAGAGGTTAGGTAGATGAAGATTTACTTGCTTATGGGAGTGCCAACATATTCTCGGATGATAGGTTCCAGCGTCTCCTAGAATCTGGATGGCAATTTCAATCTTTCCTGTAATTTGAGATTTATTTTCCTCATCAGGTCCCTCATCAATCTTCCACACGTATACCCTCCCATCTACACTTGCACTGCAGAAGAATAAAATAAAATGGTAAATTTAGGAGGGACAGAGAAAGGTTTATGCTGTGCCAATCTTAAAAATTGTGTGATAGTTTTCGACTAGCAAAAGGAGCAAGTTTATATTGCACCAATAACTGGATGACAAGTGTTAGCCCCACCCAGTTGTCCGCAAGCAAGGAGAAGAAAACTGATACATGTGTCCTAATACATTACACCAAAAAAGAAAAACAAGTCTGAAAAATCATATACGTCAGTACAAAGTACCTTGCTAAACGATGGACATCTTCTGCGAAAAAGGCCATGTCTGTCACCCTCTGCAGCAAACACATATAAGAACATGCAAAACACAAATACGAAAAACCTACTTCATGCTGACTAAACTAAAAAATATCACAGGGAACAGGGAAGGCAACAAATTACCAAATAAATACTGTCTTAAAAGATATTTAATTAAGATAAATTGTCTGTTAATATGCACTTGACGGGCATGCACAGAAAAGGAAAGCTAATTTCAAGGACCATGAAATAAGTAGCTATTAATATTCTTCACTCCTGTAGCACTATGTTCAGGCTCCCTTTGGATTTCTGCTACATGCACATGCAGAAACCATTGCAATTAATTTATAACATCTATTTGAACATAGTTAAATTTCACAGCCTGGAATAAGCCAGAGCATAAAGCCATAAAGGCGATCATACCAAACGCACTGCAGTTACTGAACGACTGAGGTGTTCATGAGCTAAAACAAAAGCAATAGTTCACTTCAGAGCCACTAACACTGGTTCAAGCACCATAAATTAAATACCTACTACTAGTGCTACTCAGTAGCCCGTACAACAACTACAGAAGTCACACACTCACATTCAACCATACCTGTGTGTGCCCACGAAGGAGGGAGCGGAGCGCGGTGTTGATGTTGAGCACACGGATGTTGCCTAGCTTAAGCCCGTACACGATGTACGTCCTGTTCACCGCGATCTGCCTGCCGAGGACCAGCCCGGGGTCCGAGGTGTACTTGGTTATGGGCGTCACCTCCAGCTGTGGCGGCTCTGCCTCCCCTGGCAGCCGCGAGTCCACGTCGTGCACCGCTCGGTCCCCGGGCCCCAGCAGCCTCCCGCGCGGCATCTTGCTGCTGGACATCCTCGCCGGAGGTGCGGACGATGACGCCGGGAGCACCGCCGCCGGAGCCGCGGAGAACTCCGACGAGGGCGGCATGGACGCCGCGGACTCGAGGTGGGTGGGTGCGGTGTTGCCGAGAAGCTGCATCAGCCGCGCCCCCGGATTAGGGCCCGGGATAGGGTTTGCGGTGGGGTTAGCGTTGGCGAAGGCTGCCGCGGCGGGGTGGTGGAAGCCGTGGGGGTCGTTGGGGTACTGGAGGTAGGGGCCGCGGTGGAAGGGCGGGGTGGCCGGCGGGTAGGAGTAGGGCCCCGCGGGCGATGGCCCGGCGACGGGGCCAGGCGCGCCCGGGAAGACGCCGGTGGGGGTCGGAGCGGTGGCGGGGTGGTTAGGGTTTGACGGAGGCCGGAAGAGCTTGCTGAGCTCGAAGGGCGCGCTCGGGGCGGGGTTAGGATTCCCCGAAGGAGACGCCATCTGAGGCGGCGAGGGGCGGTGGTGCTGGTGTGGATCTGCGGCGGGGAAGAAGAGGGAAATGGCGGAGCACCGGAAGAGAAGTGCGCCAGAGACAGAGGAGGACGAAGGGAGTGTGATTTTGCAATTGACCCCTCGTCGTTTTGTGGTTTCAATTGATGGGGATCCGGGAGCAGATGGCAACTTGGTCCGTTTTCCCAAAGCACGATAGTTTTTCCGGAAATTAAGACGTTGGTGTTCATATACGTACGTATGGTTTTTATCTGTCCTCGCAAAAAAATTATAGTAGAAGGATTTTATTTGTATATAACGTAGGTGCATATTTTTGGTCGAGATGAGCTATGATCTAAAAGTAAACAAAGAGGATGACAATATTTGTGTCACTTAGGCATTATCTTCTAGAATATTCATAGAAATTTCAAAAAATAAATAGTGAGAACTCTTAAAGTTTATTTGTTAGGTTTCTGACTCGTTCTAAAATGGTTTTGGTTTTGACTTTAATGGCAAAAAAAGATCTTTTGATGATGTTGAAGCCTGTTAGAAGAACATTTGGCAATAAGCTTCTCATTGGCAATATAGGTAATTTTGGGAAGGAGAAGCCATTAAATCCATAATTTTTTTCTTCCAAATCATTTGGGGCTTCTTGAATATAACTGTTTTGTTTTTACCTGGTTGAAAAGGTATCAAAAGTGGGTAAACAAACACCGGCAAATACATGCTTAATATGAACCGTGATATACCACTTCAAAGAGTGGGTAAATCATGTTGATCACCTTCCATCTCACCCCAATCTACTTTAATTTAGACTCCTGCTGCGGTGAAATAACTGATGCTACGTGCCACATCTCAACACATATACTATACTTAAAAAATTATGGTCCGTTTGGTTTGAGTCTCCGATCCGTTGGATCATCCAACCAAGAGTCTCGTGGGTGCAATCTTACCATCATCAACTTGTACGGTAGGTGTATATTGATCCAACAACTTATAAAATATTCAATTTAATACAGTAACTTGTGTGTGTAAATTGGTCTAACAACTCGTAAAATCTTAGTTTAATGCAATAAGTAGGTAAATTAACGCATCTATAGTCCAAATGTTACAATGGTAACATATTTGTTGATACATTCGGCACCATATGAACTCGATCGGTGAGTTGAGAACATATGTGAGCGTCGGCCACCGGTGCGAGTTGATGGAGAGTACGTCGTCACTGGTCGTGGTGCGCACGAAGAATACTTGCCGTATGTGCTGGCGACGAGTCAGACAATTCACTCATATTGCCACGATCGCCGATGTTGTCATTAAATCGACCGTACGCCCTCCCAATCATCCTCTTTGGTGCTGCGCTCTACATGCTAATGTTATCGCACGACATATGCCAGGCGACAGCAGGAGCGTCACGCTCATGTACTAGAAATGCCAATGCAAGAAGTGGCGGCCGATGGACCTTGCAAGTTCACATGGTGGCCTCGGACTCCCGGCCACTACACTGCATTGTTACACATACGTGAACCATACTTAAAGGATCGATCAGGACTCCAAGAACGGGATGATTAATTATTCAGGTATTTAATTTGCCTTTCGTGCACTACAACAATTGTTGACACAAAGATGCGACAACACACTCGAGATCGCAGCATGGCCGTCACCACGGCCAACACCCGGCCTCCCTTGGGCAAACCGGTCAGACCGGTTCCTAGAACCGGTCAGACCGCTTTCTGGCAGGAGGTCGTGAAGACCTAGAAACTCGAGCTCGGGAGGGACCCCGTCGGAGCTCAAGCAATCTAGGGTTGCTCTAGGGTCGTCAGGCCACCTAGAACGCCTTAGTATCCACCTAGAACGCCCTTGAACGCCGTAGAGATGAGCAAAGAACAGAATATGGGGGTTGGAAATGATTAGGGTTTGAGAGATAAAAAAGTAAAGGATAAACGTGTTTGATTCGATTGGAATACATCTCAATCGGCCTTAGCCTTTATATTTATAGGCCGGGGAAGTCTTACCCCTCATGAGTCGGTTACAATATGGGATCAAACTCAGAATCCTAAACCTACTCGAATTACAGACTCAAACCGGTCAGTCCGGTTTGACAAACCGGTCAGACCGGTTTATCCGGGTGACTGCCAATTTTGGCTGTCAACACATGCCCCCCCTGCGTTTTTAGTGAACTTGAGAACTAAAAAGCAATATACAAGTAATTACAACCCAGGAGCTAAAATTTATGCTAAGGACAATATCAAAAATCTATCGGCCATTAATCTTCATACTTGCCATACGCTTGGGTAATATTTCTTCAAATATCTTCCATTGATAGCTCTAGGCAAATGATCTCCTTGTAATGTCTCCAGCATATAAGAATTCCCAAAAATAACTTTGACAATTCTATATGGCCCTTCCCAACTTGGTGACCACTTCCCGAACTTGTTGCTTTTCGTCCCAATAGGCAAGATTGTCTTCCACACAAGCTCTCCAATCTGAAAATATTTCCCTCGCGGCTTCTTGTTGTAAGCTTTAGCAACCCGAAGCTTATCTTTCTCAATTTCCTTCAAAGCTTTCAATCTTTTGTCGGTTACCTCATCAATATTATCCAACATCAAATTGTGGTAATCAACAGCATCAAGATCATTTTGCCTAGCCAATCTATAGGCGTCCAGATTTACCTCAACAGGTAAAACGGCTTCTTGATCATACACAAGCTTAAAAGGAGTAACTTTAGTAGCACCATGTCTAGATATACGATGAGCCCATAATGCTTCGGATAAAACTTCATGCCATCTTTTAGGATTTTCTTCTATCTTTTTCTTGATTAATCTAATCAAAGTCTTATTACTTGACTCGGCTTGTCCATTAGCCTGAGCATAGTATGGAGATGAATTGAGCAACTTTATTCTATAGGATTCGGCAAATTCACGTACCTCTTTAGACATAAACGAAGTACCTTGATCCGTAGTCAAGGTTTGAGGAATACCGAATCTATGAATAATGTTTTGTGTGATAAATTCAATTACCTCTCTATGTGTCATATTCTTCAATGGAATCGCTTTGGTCCACTTGGTAAAATAATCCGTAGCAACCAACACGAAACGATGTCCCTTTGATGATGAAGGATTAATTTGCCCAATAAAATCCAACCCCCAACCTCGGAACGGCCATGGTTTAATAATAGGATGCATCAATGCAGCAGGTACCATATGTAGATCTCCAAATTTCTGACATTCTTCACACCCTTTATAGTACTTGAAACCATCATAGTAGGCCAATAAAAACTGGCTCGTCTAAGTAACCACTTCATCTTGGGAGCCGATTGATGTGTACCACAAATACCTTCATGAACCTCCCCCATGGCGACTTTAGCCTGATCTGAGTCTAAACATTTCAAAAGCAAATCTTCGGCGGTTCGACGATAAAGTTCATCATCAAGCAATATGTATTTAAATGATAGTCGTCGAATATTTCTTCCTGCACCATGACCAGGATCTTTCAAATAGGTAATAATAGGTACTCTCCAGTCCCGATCTTTAAACTTGGAGCCGTTAACATCATCCAAGACCTTTTTACCGCTGTCAGGAGACAAAGCGGTTTAATATCATCCAAGAACTTTTTACAAAGCGGTCAGACCGGTTTCAAAACCGGTCAGACCGGTTTGTGAAACCGGTTGGACCGGTTCGTCCAGAACCTGAACTCGGCTTTTGATTGCATCGGTTTTGAAGGTAGAAATATTTCTTTGCAACGATATAACCAGATGCTTTCTGAGCCAGAGTATTAGCCTTGCCATTCTCTTCTCTTGGAATATGTTTGATTGTCAATTCATCAACAGCAGCTATGATATCAAGGCATCTATCAAGATATGCATTTAGCGAACCATTATAACATTGGCATACCTTAGATACTTGCTGTACCACCAGGAGTGAATCACCAAAAGCCTCAACATGCTTAATTCCCATGTCTTGAAAAAATTCTAAACCGAATAGAAGAGCTTCATATTCAACTTGATTATTGGTACGCTTTTCTTCTAATCGGTTTGAAAATTCAGAAACGGCACCACTTGGAGAAACTAAAACAACACCAATTCCTTGTCCATCATTGCAAACCGATCCATCAAAATATAACTTCCATGGTGTACAAGCAATATAACCGACGTTGAATTCACAAGTATCATCAATCCGATGCTCAACAATAAAATCAGCTACAATTTGGCCTTTCATAGATTTTAAAGGTTCACAAGCCAAATCATACTCAACTAAAGCATAAGCCCATTTACCGATCCTACCACTTAAAATCGGTTTTTGCAACATATGTTTGATAACATCAGTTTGACACAACACGATGCAAGTACTAGATAATAAATAATGCCTCAACTGAGTACAAACATTATATAATGACAAGCATAACTTCTCAATGAAAGTATACCTCGTTTCTGCATCAATTAACCGTCGGCTTATATAAGCAATCACATATTCTCTAGCATCAATTTCTTGGGTCAAAACAGCTCCAATAACTCTATCTTCAGCTGGCACATAAAGTCTGAACGGATCCCCTCTCTTAGGCGCCCTAAGCACCGGTGGTGAAGACAAGTATTCTTTGATATTCTCAAAAGCTTCTTGATGTTTTGCCCCCAGCTAAAATCGGCTTCATCTTTCAACCGAAGTAAAGGAGTAAAAGCATCTACCTTTCCAGACAAGTTAATTATAAATCTTCTCAAGAAATTCACCTTGCCTAGAAACTTTTGCAAATCCTTTTTGCAAGTAGGAGCTTCAACGTTCTTCATAGCTTCAATTCTCTTGGGATAAACTTCTATGCCATTCTCATGAATAGTAAATTCCAAAAACTTCCCAGAAACACCAAAAGCACATTTGAGTGGATTCATCTTCAAACCATACCGTCGCATCCTCTCAAGAGCAAGTTTTAAATCGGCTAAATGAGAATCCAAACCATCCGATTTAACTACAATGTCATCAATGTAAACTTCCACAATAACACCAAGTAAATCATGAAAGATTAAATTCATAGCCCTTTGATAAGTTGCACCGGCATTCTTCAATCCAAAAGTCATAACCACCCACTCAAATAAACCAATAAATCCCGGACATTGAAAGGCCGTTTTGTGCATATCCTCTTCGGCCATGAAGATTTGATTATATCCAGCATTACCATCAAGGAAACTAACAACACGATGCCCAGAAGACGATGTCCGGATGCTTCATTAATCAAAACATCGGCTATAGGCATAGGATAGGAATCTTTCGGAGTAGCTTTATTTAGATCTCTAAAATCAATGCAAACTTTAAGTTTTCCCAAATCCTTCTTTTCAACGGGAACAATATTAGAAATCCACTCCGCATAACGACAAGTCCGAATAAAACCAGCATCTAGCAAACGATTAACTTCTTCTTTTATTCGGTCATAAATAGTGGGATTAAAACGTCTGGCCGATTGTTTAAACGGTCTAAAACCGGCTTTTATCGGTAAACGATGCTCAACTAAATCACGACTCAAACCGGGCATCTCACGGTACTCCCAAGCAAAACAATCGCCATACTCTTTCAACAAATTTATTAACTCGGCTTTAAACTCAGCCGATAAATTTTTGTTTACAAAAGTTGGCCTAGGAATAGTACCATCACCAATATCTATTTTTTCTAAAGGGTCGGCTGACGTGAAACCCTGACCCAACTTATCCATATCACCGAGATCTTCAATAGCTTCAAACATACCGGCCGAATTTTCTCGAAAATGATCAATTCGCTCTTGAAGCCACTGTCCAGACGTAAACCGGTCTGACCGGTTCCCAGAAGCGATCTGACCGGTTTGGCTCGACTGGCACTGTTCAGTCCTAAACCGGTCTGACCGGTTTCTGGAAGCGGTCTGACCGGTTTGTTTCTGTTGATTTGCTTGCTCCATCAATTACAGCAAGTAATTCAACCGATTCCCCATCGGCTTTAATGTAGCAGTAACGAAACCATCCTTAGTGCAACTGATCAGCTCATAATCGGTCAAATCTAAGCCCGACAAACACTTGATATTATCATTTGCACTATTAGAATCGGAATCGGCCGTTGCAACGAAGGAAGAAGTATCACCATGTACAACTTCAACTTCATCGCCGATCCACTGAATAAGATATTGATGCAAGGTAGAAGGTACGCATTGATTTGCATGAATCCAATCACGCCCAAGAATTAAACTAAAGTTACCTTGCACTTCTGAGACGAAGAAAGCTGTAGCAACGGTCTTGCTTCCCATGGTCAACTCCATAGAAGCCACACCCTTGGCGCCAATAGGATCACCGCCACCAACTCCACTAACCGTCATGTTCGTCTTGATCAATTCTTCGTCCTTTCCGCCAATCTTCTTGTAGAGAGAATAGGGCATAAGATTCACAATCGCCCCACCATCAACCAACATTCGCGAGATTGGCTTCCCATTGATATGACCTCTCATGTATAAAGCCTTCAAGTGATTGTTTGATTCTTGTGGCTTCTGAAATATAGCATCGCGAGGCCCAAGCTGAAGATGAGATATTTCCTCCTCTGGCACCACAATATAATCCAATGATAAATAGACAACATTAACACTCATATTGTTATGCTCTGGAGAAGCTTCGAAATCAACCATCTCTTCATCTTCAACCACTGGAGGATTTTCAAGCGTAATAGCTTCATTTATAATGAGAACAGATGTGCTTTCTGCCTCTGGTTCCAAACCGGTCTGACTGGTTCCAGAAACCGGTCGGACCGCTTCTGTTGTGCCCAAACCGGTCGGATCAGATTCTGAAACCGGTCTGACCGGTTGTGCTACTGGTTGCACAACTGACTTGGCTTGCCAAATTTTCTTCTGAGGAATCATTGGCCTATATTTGTTGAAATGTTCATCTCTTAACTTCTCAGCTTCATGTTCCCTTTTTTCTTTATTTCGCAAGCGCTGCAATTTTCTCTTTTGTGTATGAGTCAAACCAGAAGGACACCACCTTGGTTGAAACACTTTTTTCACAGCCTTGCTACTTTCAGCTTCATGATCATTGGCCATGACATGTTTTTTAACAACCGAATCTCCAATAACTATCGGCTTTTTACCCAACTCTTGCATAGCCACTGGAACATCACCAATCTTAACAAACCCATCAATCTTGGCTTGCTTTGGGTCCTCTGTAAGCTTCACTTCCTCCTTCTTATCCTTGACACGATATTCTTGCTGAGGAGGAGCATATTGCTTCTGTTCAGACCGAACCGGTCTGACCGGTTTGCTGGCTAGCGCGGACCTGATTGATATGAGCTCAATCGGTCATACACTGGAATCCTAGGACCATTGCCCATATAGTTTTGAGGTGGTTGTGGCACAAGGAAACATTGCATCCACATTCCTTGGTCCCATGTTGGATATGGAGAACCTGACGCCGGAGGTGCCCATGGCATAGTAGCATACATCTTCTGTGGAGGAAACACAGTAGTAATATCACCACGACGTTTGTTATTATCTGAAGAACTATCCCAACGCGGTGGTGACCTTGTTCTTTTTGTTGGCCGATTGACTTGAGCGGCCTTTGTGTACTTGTTCAGGAGTTGATTAAAAGTAGGTCCTTGCTTCAGAACCATGCCTTTGACTTTAGGTTCATTCACCTTCCAAGTATCCACTTCCGGGCGTCTAGGTTCAAATAAGATCGCAAGCCTGCAAAAGCTAAATCTGCTAAATCTTTTTCAGAAATTGACAAATTAAAACATCTATTCTTTGTATCCCTAAATCTTTTGAAATAATCTATAACTGATTCCTCTCGGCTCTGCCTAATAGATGTTAAATCAGTTAATTTAGTTTCATTTTCTTCGTTAAAGAAGTGTTCATGAAATTTACGCTCCAATTGGGACCAACTTTGAATAGAATTAGGAGCAAGAGAAGAAAACCAAGAGAAAGCAGTTCCAGTCAAAGTTAATGAAAACAAGCGAACACGCAATGGCTCATAAAAGGCTGCTTCTCCTAGCTGCTTCTCCTAGCTGCAAAATATATTGACTAACATGCTGCCAAGTGGTACGATTACCTTCGCCATCGAATTTAACAAACTCAGGAACACGCCAACCATTAGGATATGTAACTAGATCAAATTCAGGAGGATATGGTTTTTGATATAAACGTGAACTACTCATATCTATCCCAATCTTTGTTCTAATTGTATTAGCCAGATCCTCTTTGAACTTAGAGAAATCAGCTTGATAATTTGTGCTAGTTGTATTCTGAAAACGAGGAGCACCATACATAGTATTATGAGTAGTATTTAGAATCGGTCCAAAAGAGACACTAGATCCCATAGGTGCACTTCCTACAATAGTAGTGCGAGGGGGGTGTAAAAACAGGACCAGAAGTAGCTGTATTGGATAAAACCATTGCATCCATTGCACCTACGCCCATAGAACCGGTTTGTCCAACTGAATTGGGCAAACCGGTCTGACCGGTTGGGAAAACCGGTCTGACTGGTTCTTGGACCAAACTAGGATGAGGTGATCAACTTGATCGTTAGCCAACTTAAAAGCTGGCATGACGAACTCTTCAACTCTCTTGACGAAGCCTCCACGATCCTTCTTGAAGCCCTTCAAGAATTGCGCCTTGAAGTGTTCCTCAGCAATCAGGTACCGCTTCCGCTCCTCGTCCGTGAGCTCTTCCATCGTAGCGGTGATGATGTTGTTCTTGTCGAGCTCACTGGTTGCACCCGACATCTTCAAGGTAGATTAGATCGGTCTTGGAACCAGATTAATCTGTCCCCCGCGGAGTCGCCAAAAAGCGAATATACATAGTATTTTGACAATATCAATATGTGAATACTTTATGTTGACACAAAGATGCGACAACACACTCGAGATCGCAGCACGGCCGTCACCACGGCCAACACCCGGCCTCCCTTGGGCAAACCGGTCAGATCGGTTCCTAGAACCGGTCAGACCGCTTTCTGGCAGGAGGTCGTGAAGACCTAGAAACTCGAGCTCTGGAGGGACCCCGTCGGAGCTCAAGCAATCTATGGTTGCTCTAGGGTCGGCAGGCCACCTAGAACGCCTTAGTACATCGCGGAGACGAGCAAAGGACAGCAATTAGGGTCGGAAAAGTGTTTAGGGTTTGGAGATAAAAAGTAAGGAACAATTGTGTTTGATTCGATTGGAATAACTCTCAATCGGCCTTAGCCTTCATATATATAGGCCGGGAAGCATTGCAATCATTAATAGCATGTGAAAAAGAATTATGCCACTTACAATAAGCATGATTTTTCAATTGATCGGCACTCAAACCGGTCTGACCGGTTTGACAAACCGGTCAGACCGGTTTATCCGGGTGACTGCCAATTTTGGCTGTCAACAACAATGAACGCAACATATTTACGAAACCATGTAATTTGGTTTGATGTGAGTATAACCTCTACTGTGACCTGATACATCGGTAAATACGTTGTGGTTGTAACATTTGAACCGCAAATGCACCAATTGCGAAATTATTGCACTAAATCAAGTATATTATATCTGCGCTGACTTGTGAAGTTATTATACTGAATTAAGCATTTTATATATTGTTAGACTAATCTGTACTCACCTTCCAAGTTATTGTACGGTGAGTATAATTTAAATCATGTTTAAAGTATTTTGGATGATAAAATAAACCACCAAAATAAATGATATTTATACAACTTTTTAAATAAGACGAATGACTAAATATTTTGAGAAAAAAATATAGCCAATAGTAATTTGGGACAAAGAAAGTAGCACTGTTTTCTATATCTAAGAAGCGGCCTGAACCGTAGTCACATATTGAATCACATACTTAGCTTGAAAGAGTTTTTTTTTCAGGGGCCTCATATTTTTAAAAATAAATCTCGGACCTCATATAGTTTACTTATTAGTCGTTATGCTGGCTTTTTGGCATCTAAAATCCATCGAGGCCATATTATAACTTTGGAGCCAATGGTAAAATTTGAGAATTTGGCACTGGCCATATACCACCAAAAGAACTCATCGCTCGATTAGATTGCAATAGAAGATGTGAACTCCCCCCTCTCCAGTGGCTTAGTCAGGACTATGAGAACTATACAAACACAGAAGCATTCTGACTTAAAGTTCAGCTATTATGCACCTAAAAAAAAAGTTGAGCTACTAAGCGTGGGATAGAGAGGAGAATCACTCCAGCAACACCACTCCACAAGAGGTCACCTTCAACTCTTCACGCATGGTTGCCTAACAGTTTGGCTGACAACGACATTGAGACGATGTGGCACACTAGCACATCAGAACTCCAGTCACAGCACGACACGGCGCACCGCCACACACATGAAGACGAGTGCCCTCGTCTCCATGGCACATTGGTACCTAGGAAAAGGATAGCTTAAGTGTGGTTTTTTATGTGATTTCACTTCTCAGCGCAACCACCGTGTCATGCAACATACTCGGTATGCAGCATGCTCTAGTGGCAAAATATTGTGCGACGGCACCAGCTATCATTAGAAACCCCAAAAGCTTCTCGAGTGCATCACAGAAGGATGACAGTATGACACCACCCTAACCATATAATTAATCTATATTATAAAGATCCAAGAAAATTGAAACATTTCTCACTAAAAAACTCCCCCTACCCCTCACAGAGGACCCACTTGCCAGGCTCCATCCGATAAAAAGGGGTAGAACGCGGGGATTTGTGTGGAAGGAGGATGTTTCTGCCACGTGCTGAAATACTTTTGTTACCGCGCCTCTGAGTACCCGCCCGGCGTACCCACCGTTTTTCAACTTGGAAAGTTTCTAATCCCGCCCCCGTCACCTTCACGTCCTTCAGCGTTTCCTGTTATTTGGTTTCTCTCCTCCGGCTGTTCTTCATCTTGATTCTGCGGCGCCCAGGGGCCAGCGTGCGCCCGCGGCCGGCGGGGCCTGCGCCCCCGAGGCCAGAGAGGAGGAGGCGGCGACTGCTGGCAAGGGGAGGAGAGCAGCGGAGGTTGCGGCGCCGGCGGACGGCGCAGAGGCGCCGGCGGCGGAGGAGACTCGCACGGACCGGGAGC
>OAMR01000466.1:10785-35803 GCA_900205405.1 Echinochloa crus-galli | reverse complement strand
CGCGCCTCTGCCTCCACCTCCGCCGCGTCGCCCGCCCCCGCCGCTGCCTCTGCCTCCGCCTCCGCCTCCGCCTCTGCCTCCGCCTCCGCCGTGTCGCCCGCCCCCGCCGCCGCATTGCGCTTCAAGGTGGCCCACCCCTCCTCCGACTCCAACCCGTCGAAGAAGCCCCGTTTGACGTTCGCGGTCCCGGGCCGGGCTCCGTCCTTCGCCGGTGAGGTGGCCGCGGCCATCCACCACCTGTGCGACGCCGACCCCGCCCTCGCCGCCATCATCGACGCGCACGAGGTGCAAGGTGAGAAGAGGTGGCGCTTGATTTAGGGTTCCATACAGATGCAAGATTTTATCCTTTTTGAATTATTTTGTTTCAAGATTCTATAATTAATGCATAAATACTTGGAGTTTCAAGATTGTTATGCGGGTTTGAAGACCAATGCTTAAAACGGCCGGTAATTTTCTTATCTTTTCTTTTTAGATGACTTCTAATGAAACCTGTTGGATTGGTCATCACAAATGTACTTCCAGATTGGGTAGTATTATCTACTTGTGGGATGCAAGCAGTGAGATAAGGTGAGCAAACCAAAGCATTCTAGCATGATTTCTTAACTAAGAATTGAAGGTTAGATTGTGAAAATGTTTTATCAGTGCACAGGTTATCAAGTGATGCAGACTTGGGGGAGGAAAAATGATGTTTGTTCTGTGGGATGGGTGCAGCTTGGCACTCATCCAGCTGTATAAAAAAGACAAGGCACAGTTCAGGTTATATCATGCTCCTATCTTGAATTATTAGATGGCATGTTCTTGATCCTTTAATAACTCTCTTAAGATGAAGTAGGGGGTAGTACACATTAGATTTAGTATGAATCATCTATTATTCCCTAATTTAAAATTTTTTGGCATCTCTTTGATGTACCGCTCACCCTAAGTTACAGTGTTGTCAAAATTCATGGTGTAGTAGTCTTGTAGATAATGTAACCTGTAGATAAATTCTCTGTTACAATGCTGAGAAGAATTTCTTACCTGTGAATTATGAAACAAAAAAAAATGGTATCATATAGTGTAGTTCATAGTTCCATTCACATTTCTTACATGTTTGTTTTTTTTTATTATTTTGAGAGGAAACCTATCGACAAATTCACCTGAGGAAACTTTGTCAAATGAAACATATGTGAGGTCCATGTCGGGTATGGCAGCATCTACCATCTGGCAAGCAAACTGCAGGAAGTGTGGCTCATGAAATGGCAAAGGTATGTACCCTCTTCTGTGAACGAAATCCCTCTTGTGTGCTAGCAGAATGGCACCTCCTTCCCTTTGCCTCACCTTCGCCGGAAGACCATGCAGCTCCCTAGGACGGGCGGCAACGCCAATACGCTGCGCCGGCTGCAACAACGATTTGCGGCTGCTGTACCATCGCCGAGAATGCAATGCGTCAGGCTGGTTTTTATCCAAAGGAGGCAGCGCATGCAGGCGCGGGGTTGGAGATCGGCAACAACAGTTTGTGGTCATTGTAAACCGGTTGTTCTTCTTGCCGTGTGATTCTGAGCAGGCGATGGTATGTTTACTTCTTCATTGTGCTAATTCTTATGATATTTTTAAGATGCTGTTAGGTTACAGAATGTCCGGATACTGAATTATTATATAGCATGCAAAGAAACCTGGATTGCGTGTATCCGTTGATTCAGTTTTAAAATCCTAGGCTCTGATATGTCCTTGCTGCTAGCTTTCTGTGGGATTAGTAACCATTCTTCCTACTGTGTTAATTGCATTTGTCCTACATATTACATACTATTTGATTAGCAAACCAATAAATAATGGAAGAAATATGACAATATATTGTCTGTACTATTTTTCTTCACAACCACAGGTGAATCTGCTTCAACCGTTGTATCAATTGGCACCTGTTTGTTGGCCCAACATCGTAACCGGAATACCAGCATCAGCTGCTTTGCTCTCATCAATTTGAGAAGCATCTTCATCAAGTCTGTAAGTCAAACATATTTTGTATGATCCCTACCTGTCCTCCTTTGACTTAACCATTGCACATGACAGTTAAATTAGGCCTTTTTTCTGTCTCCTTCAATATACACCTTAACACTTGCTCATCATCTGTTTGCAATTTGCAATGTCAGAATTTGTATCCTGATTGGTTTGTAGTGTGTTTAAATTTTCAAGTTTGCTGCTTTAGCCGCACACAGTCAAGCCTGTTCTGATCCGAACATGCATTTCTTAATGGAAGTTCCTTTGTCTATGGCTAAATTTTATGTCAATCTATTGCAGCGTCGTGGGTCTGAATTTTGATTTTCTGGCGCTGAACTTAACAAAGCACTCGTCTTACCTCATATACAATGCGGCGATGTTCTTCAGCCCGTTCATCCAGAGACAGTACCATGAAAAATATGGCGACAAAGAGGTTTGTCCTACTTTCTTCTTTGTGCATTATCTATTCAGGTATGAGTGTCGCATATTAAATTCAGATTTTTATAGTTCATATTGGAAATGAGTAAGCCAATTAATGATGAGGATGTTTGGGCACATTAAGCACGGTAGCAGATCCCAAGCACCTCCTAAGCAAGAAGAATATTGTTGTCTGGGCACAGTAGGGATGCAATTTGTTAATTCACATTGAACCAATAATTGCCAGTCTCTGCTACAGAAGAGACTGTACTCTTGATGATATCAAATGTCTCCTTGGCCGTTGTAACTTCAGGTTGTCATGCTGGACAGAAAAAGTTCAATTTTTAGGTGGAGATAATGCAATTTGCATTTTTTTTTCAGTACAGTTTGTTATTCCTCAAAAGGTACTTTTATCCTCTGTCTGAATGCTCTCCAACGCTCACTCGTTTTCTGATGATGTGGTTCTAAATTAGGTTTTGCATGCATGACAGGAGGCAATATAGGAATATACAGGTTAATCAGTACTTTATAAAACAAATTGCTAACGAAGTCAGTGAAATATCAGACTATCCAAGGTTATTAAGGAGATTATGGCCTATTGCAATTAATTTGGAATGGAAAATAATTATGGAAAGTAGATATTGATAATCCTAGCCTGCTCTAGCAATTATGTTTAGCTTCCTACTATACTTATTATTTACAGTTTATCAGAAAAATTGCAGGATATTATCATAAAAAAGGCTACATTGGTCTGGATGAGAAATGATTATCAAATGGATATACAATAAGTGTAAAAGATGATGTTAAGATATGCTTGTCATTTTTGTTTTGAAGCGTGGCTCCATCAAGCTTATCTGCATGCTTTTAGATTCTGAATTAATGTTACCTCAAGTAGTATCCAATTGTTTTTCTTAAGAGAGCAAGGTAAAATTTTTATCCCCAGTTAATTTCTACTCCTAATCGGTTTCATTAAAATATATCGGTTTCATCAATATTAGAATTTTAGCTGATTGGCCGCTCTTGCTACCAATGCAATAAAGCTTTAATTTGTAGCAGAGTTTTCTTTTACTTCCAATAGTTATAGAACACTCCGTATAAATTGTACTGATGCCGCCATCACCTTTTAGAAATCACAGACGATGGTTATGCTTGTTCAAGTCGTCGCTTATAGCACCTGCTTGACAAGCTTTGAGACTAAGTGAGTGTTTTTCACCTAGATTTCTGCTTATTAAGTGCATCCCTGTTCAATGCATTTGACATAATTATTAAATGTTTTGCTGCATGTTTATTGTCATGAACATTGAGCAGAAATTTAGTTTTCTGCAATTTCCAGTGTACTGATAGTATATTTCCACATCTGACACTTGGTGTTGCCATTGCATGACCATCCGATTTTAATGGTGGTGCAAAGAAGCTTATTACGAAGGCCAAGCTGATGCATGAAAGCTAAATGGTCAACTTATCTGAACTTTTGCATTGTGTGCATAATTGCTAAAGTCACCAGGCTGCAGAACAATGAACAATTCATAGCAAGGTCTGGATTCACAAATTTTTTTATTATGTATTCCACCTTCTTTTAATTCAAATTGATATTGACTTAGTAGCAGGTCTGATTTTTAGGTTCTGTAACATCATGATCTACAGTAAAAAAAGATGCAGCCTTCATTCTTTTTTGAAAGTTCAGTTTTCATTATCTATATTTTCCTTATTTTTATCTGATATACGTGGTTGTCAAAATTCTGATGATGTGGTTCTAAATTAGGTTTTGCATGCTCAAAGTCAAATGAGGATGCTTATATCTAGCGCTAGACCAAGAATGGAGTGTACTCCAAATCAGCCTACTATAAAGCGCTCTTTTTGTCGATAAAGCGCTACATCTAGGAAGCATCCATCCATTTCCTCGGAGCGAGTAGGATTTGGAAGTCGTGAGCTCCCTCGAAACTGAAGTTCCTCGTCTGGTTGGCGTGTCCGCGACGCCTTTGGACTACATATAGAATTTTAGGTCTGTACATGTAAAAAATTGGCTATGTTTGTTTTTTGAATGCATTGATACTCCAAAGTTGCCACTATAAATACATTCTTTGTTCTCAACAAATAGAAAAAAAAATCTATTTACATCGCATATTTCTTTAAATCTAATATCATTGATTAGTATATTTTCATAGTATAAAAATAGTATTACATTATATTGTAATTTTTTGTTATTTTGAAATAGGGGGAACTTGTATTGATGTAATATAACATGTTACGATCGTGATCTAAATATTGTGCACATGAGTTGAGACAAGTTGGGACAAATATGTAGAAGAGAGTTTAGCACGCGCGTGTCGCGCGGGCATTGCGACTAGTATGTAGAAAGACCTAAAAAAATGTATCATGTGAGCAGGCTCAAAGCCGTCCAAGATAATTGCTTGATGCCCACAACTTACTGAAGTCTTGAGGGCTACAGTAGCTATTAGTGCCATGTTTTTATAGCTTTGAGGGGGTAATTTACCATTGTTAAGTCAACCATCAAGAGGAAAAGTCATTGTTATAAAAACAAATGAAGACCGTCAGCATACTTTGTTAACCAACAGCAGAACAACAACATAAATTAATAGCAATGACATAAAACTAATCTTTCATTCGGCAGGACCACCTCAGTTCATCAACAGCAGTTGAGATACCTTAAAAGTATCATGCAAGAGCTATATTTTTTAGATAATGATCATGCAAGCGCTATAGCCATGACTCAGCCGGAAACCGCACAAATGATAGCTAATTTATAGAGGTCTTTTACGGTGCCTTATACCATTAATCAGCGGTATATAGTATGGAGGGAGGATAGTTTAGTAACTTCAATCTCTATTTCAATCACCGATTGATCCGTCGGCCAAGGCGAGCGTTCCCGTGCCGCCCGCCCGCACCTGTCCTGCCGCCGGTCTTAGGCGGCTAGGCGCCTCCTCCACGTGCCGGCGCCGCACGCCTGCTTTCCATCCGCCGCCACCCCTACCCCGGCCGTCAGCCAAAGCACATCCTCCACGTCCCATGCCGCCACTGCCCCTGGCCTGCCGCTGGTGAGTGCCTACTCGACGTCCGGCGACCTCCGTCGTCGAGTGCGGCGCCAGACCGCATCCTGCTCCATGGACCGCGCTGCCGAGTCTGACGGAGGCTACAGCACCTGGCGGAGCATGGGCTGCGCCACAGGGATGCCGCGCTCGACCACATCGAGCAGCACCGCATCCTCGTCTACTTTGCTGACGAGGAGAAGAATTTGCAGATGGTTCAAAACAAATGATGCTTGCAAATTTATACAACTATTAATTACTCTGCTGATAAATAATGGATATCCCGGTGTATTGTATACATGCATGCTCTGGTCTCACATGATTAATGTGCTCAATCAATCAGTTCTTGGAAATGCAACAATGGAAATAGAGATGCATTGCTGGTTAAGTTCCTGACAAAAATCATCAGTTCTTATGTTGGATCAAATCAAACACGGAGGAAGCATATGCATGCAAATAAAAAAAACGATGCTTGCAAATTGATGAGGCTGATAGTTTCTCATTACGTCTACGGCATGCTGATGTGATTGAGCTCGAGTCGACTGTTATATTTGCAGATATACGGGAAACCATCCATCCTTGATAATTGAACCTAAGCTAAGCCATGGCAACCAGGCCCATGGAGCTCACCGCTGTCTCGTTCCTTGTCGCCTCGCTTGTGGGCTTGTGGCCGCCCTCCACCACCAGCTATGGCCTGAATTACATCGTCGGCGTCAAAGGCGGTGACTTCCTGCACCTGCCGACGTTCACCCAAGTGCGCTACGGCCGGCCTGGGACGCATCGCAGCGGCACGGATCGATCGCCGGCCGGCACATATCGACCGCCGGCCGGCAGCTACGAAGCCGCCGCAGGCCAGCCAGAAATTTTAGGCGCTCGCCGCCGGCCGGTTTGCCGTCCAAAGAGACGAGGGAAGAAGAGGAAAAATGTGTCTAAATTACACTGATGCCATTTAAACTCCTTTCAATAATATCCATATACTATCTATACTACTCACCCATACTACCTATACCATTACTTAAGATCACGCTAGTATACAATTATTCTTAGCCGTCGGATGTTTATATACTAGTCCTTTTAATCAGTAGTATAAGGTACCGTAAAAGACCTCGATTTATATTACGACCAAAGACAGTATACCCCCAGAACAGCTACAGAATATCTAGAAAAGTTTGGCAAGGCCGTCAGCAGGCCATTATAATGTCACTATCCCAAGGTTAAAGCCACTAAATTGTTGCCCACACCCAACCAAAGAACCAATCCAAAACCAACGCAAACGTCGGAGTTTGCGTGATCATTTGATTGCATTAACCATCGAGTCACATCATAGGCACATTTGACCATGAATCTCCACCGTCGTATATATATAATTATATATGGACAAGAAAGCCCAGATAGATACTAATAACCTGGCGTGCACGGTGCGCTTGTAAACAACACCAATAAGAATGGAACTAATGGAGGACGAAAGTCCTTTCGCTTTGGACTTCACCGTGATAAGGAATGCAAACAGGAAAATCAGAGACCAACGAGACCAGTCCTTTCAAGCAAAGGCACGTTCTTACTTTTATTTTTTTAAAAGGTGAGCATGAATTTAGCATTAAGCTAGGGCAAAATTAGAAGTTAACCATGCAGCTTCTTATGCACAGTTCAGGCATGGGGCTATTCGTTATAAAAAATCTTTTATTCTGATTAAGGCGTCAAAGGTCATCACGAATGAATTAGGCAGAATGACAGATTTTTGTACGGGAATGGGAGTGAAGAAAGTTCAGATACTTCACTTCCTTATGATGCATCGCAAGTTCGCTACATTGAAGGTGCAATGAGTAAAGCTAGATACCCGTTTAACTAATCTGGATACATCATGGATACTGGCAACCCGAAGGAGTAAACCAGAACAAAGACTTCTGGACTAGGTGGTGCCTCATAGCACCAAAGGTACAATAGGTGAAAATGTACCATGGCTATGTAAACTGATTCGGGCCTGATAGATCTACTTGTGTTTATGCAAGGCCCAATACAACCCACATCAATAGTACAGTCAAGCTAATCCCTGTAATTTCTGAATCCACCTTTCATTTTGGTTCTCCAGGTGAAAGAATCCCAGGAGAGCAATAGGTGGATTGCTAAATAGGCAGCTGCACTGGAACTTGGTTCTATTGCTTTCTTACTCATGGAAGCTCAACCTCAGCTTTGCGGCTCTGATAACAGTCCACTGACATTGACTGCTTCAGTGTCAACTAGAGCACCAGGGTTAGCATCGGAGTTAACATTTTCAACCTGATCATCAGGCTTGTCCTCCTGCATCTCTACATCACGGCTACCAGATGCTTCCTCAGCCTCTGCATCGGCCATCTCTTCATCACCATCTCCTGTTACATGCTCTGTTCCATTTGGTGCTGCTGTGGTATGCTCAGGGGTGCTCTCAGGCTCTTCATCAACCAGCCCAGAATTTTCTGTAATTTGTGTGCAATCCGAACCTTGTGGCCCATGAGCAGCTGGATATGGGTCGGTGCACTTGGCTATTGTAGTTGTGACTAGGAGATTCTGCAAACAAGAGGCACGAATCGGTAATGAATGGTTCAGAACCAATAACAAAATCAATAATGGCTATCATGAAAAGCTGAAAGCATTTTGATGTCAGAACACAACATAATGAATGAACATGATTGTTAGCAGATATACTCTCAATTCAATGTTCACCTATACATGAGAAACTCTGCTTCATCTTTCTTGCTTACAGCAGATCTGCAGCATGCGCACATGTCTAACTCGAGCTACTTGTTATAAAGTTACACTCGATCTCAGAAATTATCCATCAGAAAATGTATGACTTCAAGTGGTAAACCAACTAGTGCAGAAACTTGCACTTCAGATCAATAGGGCAAACTCATATTACATGATAGCATAGCTATGAACCACATGGTACTGATATTCTCTAAACAGTAGTGTAGCTTAGATAACAAACCTTCTCCAACGCCAAAGCGAGCTTTGATAATTTTGTATACGTTCCTTTTGGATTCAACAAAATCTGTTGATGGAAAATTAGAGTGAGACCTTTGCTTCAAAATAGGATGAATGCATGATACAAATGAAACAATGAGTTTACTTTGACGAATAATAGCATCACTAACGTTAAATTATTAGGGCAAGTTTTAGAAGTAAACTGAAAGGGGAAAGTCTCACCTCACAAAGCCTTTGCATTGTGAATGGAGGACCCTCTTCAAACCTCCAGAGGGCTGCAATATAATTCAACAGATAATCACATATACGTAGATAGTCCAAAGAATAGGTATTGCAAATATTCCACAAAAGTAGCTTCTATCCTGATATGTAAGAAATAAACCAATTGATGCACAAGTAGGATCTTGTAAGAGCAGAAATGGAAACCTACCAGTCTACCACCAGCTTCCAAGTGCCTAGTTGGTTCAATATATATCTAAAGTTCTAAACCCTTTTGAAAATTGCAACGCTAAAAACAAGCAAAACATACACATCAACCAAATGCTGCACTCAATTTAACAGTGTTCAACAGAAGTAAAAGATAAGAGGAGTACAATGTCGTAACATGATATAAATATAAAGGCACCATTATTCCAATTATGAGCTAGCAATGCATGCAAGATGTGCTAAACCAATAGTTTCAATAACTTTTTCCAACAATGCCAATTGAATATTTGATCCAGCAATCCGTAAAACACTCAATCTAGATTAGCATCCAGTGTCGAGCTTTCAATGTCATGGAAGAGTTAAGACTATTATTTCAATGTTCCATGTCCTTACTGCTTAGTAACCAAAATAAGCTATACTGATGCATAACTGCAATAGAACTGATGCTTTAGGCTTAACTCAAAGTGCAAACCAATGAATTTGATACTTGCAGAAGGCAAGGATAATAGGACTATTCCAGCTTGAAAATATTCAGAAATGCATATGCCTTACATCAACCAGATATTTGCTGGAACTTGATAGCGCAAACTAATTGTAAACATTAAAGACTGTACCATCACTAAGTCGGCTAAGAAGCTCCGAGTATGTCTCTCCTGAGAAAGACCTCTGTTGTTGTCCATTATCTTGGCTTGCCATTTGAGCCTCAGAATATTCATCCAAGACCTTCACATCATGAATGCCACTTTACATAATATAAATATGCACAATACAATCACCGCATCCAACATACCCAATACACATACCTGCTTCAATTGGAGAGACAGTAAACTCTTGAGGAAACTCCAGTCATGCCTACAAAGAAGTTAATCACAAGTGTAAAAGTTCAACTCCAATTATTTCATCTCAATGTTCTGCATGCAGTAACTATGCCTTTGTAAAACCAAATGCAAGGAGCCTAATTAACCTTACATGCTTGGTTTACTTGAAGCTAGAAATCAAATGTTTAATTCTTTCAAATGCTACATATTAAAATGTTACAGTAGATTCTACTCAAAAAACAAAAAACCAAATATACCATCAGTTTAAATGAAAAAAAACTAAATTATATCTTGTTCGAAAAGATGGAGTCTCTCACAAAGTGTTAAAACTTTAAACTTAAATAGAACATGTGGTTCATCCAAGAATTATAAGTACGAAGCAGTATAGGAAAAGTTTGATACCAGAATCTTCCTGTGTCGGCAATAACTTCAATGATGCTTCTCATTTCCTCAGGACTGATATCTACATTTGTCACTGTATCCCTGAAATGAAATGCACTGCAGCAAAGCTTAAAAGCAATATAAAAAAGGGTAAACAAAATTCAGTGGGCTGGCATAGCAAAACATGTAAACTTCATAGTTCATTATGAACAAAATTGGAAAGTTAGACTAATAATACAACTATGTTTATGCTGTCCTACTGTATTTGAGATATGTTTAACCAATGTGTCAAACAGATGCAATTTTATACATGAAGGAAGCAATAAAAATGATCAAGATGGATGTGCTGTGAATTCTTGAACAGTTTTAAGTAATGAATGAATGAATGAATGAATATTTATTTTGTACACCTTGAAAGCAACCAATCCTTTATTCGAGGGACTAGCTTTTCTGACGTGATGAAACTAGAAACTACTTGACTTACAGTGGAATCAAGAACAACTTACAAGATAACATAATATAGCAAAATAAACTTTACCAATTATATCTTAAGAAAGATAAATATGGAAGGTATTTTCATGCTTGGTATATTGGTATTCAAAAGAAGTGTCTGATGCAAAGATGGGGCCGTACCATGAAGCTAAAGGGCCTCAAAGGAATTTAGTATTTAGAATCTAGCTATGCAGAGTGAAAGGAACCAATATATAGCCACTGGATATCATAGCACAAAATATAAATGTGTATTTGTCCATTGTTTGTACAATGAACCAGACCATGTTGGAATTTTGACGTAATCATGGAGGGATGCTTTCTCTGTTCACTCTTCAGCTTCGTATTTTTTTGTCACATTTGGGGCTATTCCCTTTACATCCCTACCAGATTTTGCTTCAAATGAACATCCTTCTCATAGAGAAAATGCACAAAACGACACTTATAGAATGAATGCATCCTTGGTGACATCTGTCGCTTCACATAGATATCCTTATAATAATCTACGTGCGCAAATCTAGGTCTCATTACCTAAGCATCACGAAAGACTGCACATCATACAGATCAATTGCTGCCACATAAATCCACGCTGCTTACCCGTGCATCCCGTCCTCCGGGGCGGCATCCTCGATAATCTGATCCGCGTCAGAAGCCGCCTCTAGCGCCACCGTGGGCGCCGCCGGGTCCTCCACCACCGCACCACCCTCCATGCGCTGATCCGCGTGGACAGCCGCTTCCGGGGCCGCCGCGCCCACGGGCACCGCTGCATTCTCCGCCACCGCACCCTCCATTTGCGGTTCCTCCCGCGGCTTCAAGATAGGGGGCTGAGAATTCTTAGCCCAAGCAATCGATCAGGCGCATGGCGAACGACGGTGGCTAGGGTTTCTCTATTCCGAGGGCCAGGCGAGCTGGGGGGCGCTTCCATCTAGGATTACAGGAGTCGTGACAGCAGTGGTGGGATGTAGGGGAGCTCACCTGCGGTTTCGTCGCCGGTGGCGGGGCGGGCGGGCGGCGGCGGAGGGGACGGCCGGGAGAAAAAGGCGGTGACGACAAATGTGTCAGGCTGGCGAAGGGTAATTCTGAGCGGTGACTGCAAGCTGGGCCCACCGTTTATGCCAAGCAGGAAAACCGTTCAAAAAAAATGCCAAGCAGGAACCGCTGAGCTGCTAACCTTGTTCTCTTGCCTTAACACGTACTCCTTCCGTGCTTTTTATCGGTCGTTTTCGCTTCCCGAGAAATAACTTTGATCGAATATAAAAAATATATTAATAGTTATGGTATATAATAAATATCATTAGATAGATATTTGAATCTAGTTTTTTAATAAATTTATTTAAAGATTAAAATATTGCATATATTTTCTACAAATCGAATCTAAGTTGTGACACGGAAACCAACTGCGATACTTATTTAGGGACGGAGGGAGTACTCAAGTTAATTAAAATGTAAATGAAATCACCGAGATTTTCCTAAAATCTGGTCAGAAGGTTTTATACTACTACCTAAGTTTTAAAGAAAAAAAAACTATTTTTGACCATCGACTAAAGTCCAACTTTAGCCATTAAACATGAAAACTGGATACATTTTTTACCACGAAACTATAAAAACTAGATAAAATTTTCCCTACCGATGGTTTCAAATGTGGGTTTTCCTGCACTTATTTTAAATTACTCCCTGCATTCTTAAATATATGACGTTTTGATAAGAAAATTAGTTCATTTCTGAACTAAATAACTTATTCTAAACAACATATACTCGAGAACTGAGGTAGTAGGAAATTACAAAACCAATATCAAATTTTTTCTAAGAATATAATAATCTATCTATTGATGCTTTATTTAGAATTATTTTTGTTGCATCAAGAGTTAGAGAGCTATATACATATATACATCTATATCTAGTTTGTTGGTCAAAGATTCTAGTTTTGAAATTTAATGGCTAAAATCAGGCTCTACTAATAGTTCAATGCTTTAATATGGTCATTCTTTCTAGAAAGGAAAAGTCCAAATTACTAAGTCGGGATAACCCAAATATGTTATGGTCCGTTTTACACCCTCAACTATCACAATCGGTCCAATCTACCCCTTTATAAGATCCAATATATCCTTTTATAAGATTTGTCTTTTTTGTTTCTCCATATACAAGTGATGTTTTAAGTTAAAATTTTGTGGGATGATAGAGACCCGCATATATTATTTTTCAAAAATATAATATAAATTTTTCATCATCATTTTTCATAAAATTTAGTTTAATATAGTTAATTTATTATTATATATCATAGCTTCCAAAATAATAATGAAAAAATCATAATATATTTTCTAAATATAATTTATGATCCACTCTATTATACCACAAAATTTTAACTCAAAATAACATGTGTATATGGAGAAACAAAAAAGAGAAATATTATAAATGAGTAAACTGGACCGATTGAGATAGTTGAGGGTGTAAAACGGACCAAAACATACTTTAGGGGGTTATCCGGATTTTGTCCATACTTGAGGGTAGTAATTTATACTTTTTCCTTTTAGAAAAACATAAGTAAAGTTATCAACAATAAAAATGAATATTGATTGAGCGTAGCTCAGCTGGTAAAGTTTCTTGTGGTAGAATCTATTCACAAAGATTTAACAACACTACTTAATGGTAGACGATGTGTCCGTCAAACTATTTTAACATAAAGGCATACTACTAGCTCATATCTCATCAACGTGTGTATTGTATTTCACAACAAGGTAAACATTAGAAACTATTTTAAGATGGAGGCATATGTTAGCTCATGCCTTTGGCAACTATTTTGACATTGAGAGTTACCATTAGTTCATGTCTCCTCGGAGGTACTCCCTCTGGCCCAATATTACTGCATTTGTAGGATTCAAAAGATGTCCCAAAATAAACACAACAATATACAATACGGCTAGGTGTTCTCAGGCCTCGTTTGATTCCAGTTGGATTTTAAGAATCCAAAAGCTGGAATCGACAAGGCCTCCAATCAGAACAGATTCTAGTCCAAATTCTATATATATGGATTCTGAATTTTGAAAATCCTAGAATCTATGGAAGAGTTGCTTCCAGCTTCTAATTGTGCAATTTACAATTTTACCCTTTGTCCTTCTCGGATCCAGCATATTCAATAATGTTAATACCAAGGGCATAGAAGACATTGTCCAATAAATATCCATCCATGAAATCGGATTTTATGAATCCAATCAAAATCTAAAATTTTAAAATCTATAATCCTATCCAAACAGGGCTTTAGTGACACTTCAACCGGTCTTCGCCCGTTTGATTTCAGTTGGGTTTTAAAAATTCAAAAGCTGGAATCGACAAGGCCTCCAATCAGAACATATTCTAGTCCAAATTCTACATATATGGATTATGTATTATGAAAATCCTAGAATCTATGAAAGAGTTGCTTCTGCCAGCTTCTAGTTGTGCAATTTATAATTTTACCCTTTGTCCTTCTAGGATCCAGCATATTCAAGAATATAGTACCAAGGGCATAGAAGACATTGGCCAATAAATATCCATGAAATCGGATTTTAGAATCTTGGACCCGAACAATATAATCTAAATTTTACCTAAAATCTAGATTTTATGAATCCAATCAAAATCTAAAATTTAAAATCTATAAACCTATCCAAACGGGGCCTCAGTCCCAATGTTTCAGCCTGTCCAAGTGTATACGTGGACTTCAGCCCAGCCACAAGTATATATGGCCCCTTTTGATAACAAAAAAAGAATCTGAAACACGCATCTCACGCACACTCTGATTTCTTCCGAACTGCCTGTTTCTTCCGCATCCTATCTCAATCCCACACCCGCATATGTAGGAGTATTGTTGTCATTTCATATCAACAGTATTTTTGTTGTTTAAATTCTAAAAATGCATTTATATTGGGTTAGAGGGAGTACACACTAAAATTGCAGAAAACCAACTCTACTGTATTACACACTTAAGTTGCAGAAACCAACTCTAATGTTGTGATAAATACAACCACGTCATGCCTGAGCATATTGAGCGTCATAAACACACCATTTTGGGAGTAATGTAAGTCCATCTTTACATAAAAGTTGTGCAAATCTGGAGTTGTAAAGAGAAATATATAAGAAAAAACTTTATCCCATTTGAAAGAGAAATTTGATCACAATCATTTTGTTTACAACCCATGCATATGGACTATCTATTACATTCATTGATTATTTTCCGTCCCAATGTCGAACAATTAGATCATGAGTGGTACTTGATTTATGTATAAACGGTCAAAATCATCGCAAAATATATTTTCGAGAGGTGCAAAGTATTTTTTTAAACGAAAGGGGAGAAAAATGGAAAAAAGAAGGGAAGTGAAACAGAAAGTGAGAGCACAGAAGTTGTGGGCTTGGCGGCCCGTAGGAGGACAAGGCCCACGAGGCCACGGTTTAGGCAGGGTTCTTCGTCGTCCGCCAGTTCTCTTCCCTTCCCCCACCACCGTTGCGGCGCGGCGAGCCCCCCGAACCCGACCGCCGCTCCTCACCATGCTGTCCCGATCGCCGGCGACGGCGAGCCTTCTCCTCCGGTCGCTGCTCCGGCAGCCGAGAGGCTTCAGCTCCTCCGCGTCCGCCGCGCCGGCGGCGGCGAAGGAAGGGGACGGCGGGAAGCTCGTGGCGTCGGTGCTGTTCGAGCGCCTCCCCGTCGTCATCCCCAAGATCCACCCCGTCGTCTTCGCCTTCCAAGAATTCTCGTACGCCAGATCCGCCAATCTCTGTTTCGCTCCGCCTATCTGATCTTGCTTCCTTGTGCTGATTCGATTTTTGCGTGGGAATGGTTCTTTCACTGCTAGGTTTCGGTGGAGGCAGCAGTACAGACGGCAGTACCCCGACGAGTTCCTCGGCAAAGCCGACGCAAGGTGACCCCTTTTCCCATCGCGTTTTATGTATTTTTGGCCTTTTCCACCACCATTTCTGACTAGCAGATTCATGTGTACAATGGGATATGCAGTTTTGTAGACATTGGCATAAGGGCTTTAGAACAACCCAAGGGGAATTTAAAGAATATGGTAAAGAAGTACGATTACTTAGTGCCAATGCTTTGTGGCAATGTGCAAATGGACCTATGTTTGCTAAACATTGTCTTTATTAGTATTTACACGGTAAGCAGTAGTTAGCATATATCTGAGAGAACTATCTCAGTAGGATTTTCGGTATTTACCGATAGTTCTGACTTCTGAGTCATGGGTAAATGTGAGTATAGGGTTTTCCTTTTGTAATGGTCTATGATGTGACAAAAGAAAAAAAAGAAGCAAAATGGAGTTTGAGTGAACCCGGGTCATATTGTAATCTTTACTCCCAGAGTTTGAGTGCATGCTTGTGAGTTGTCAACTGGTAGTCTTGAATGGAGACTGCAGATTGATGTAATGCTGCAGACCTGCAGTCATTGAAACTTGAAATGCTGTTAATGATCTAGAATTGAGCTTTAAAATGAATGTCCAGGTTCCATTTCATATGAATTTGGCATGATCCCCATGAACTTAGCAGAACCCTGCAGGCTGCAGCAGAAAGTAGTACATGGTGAAAGTTATCTTCTGATAACATCTTGCAACTCTTGTTTTGTAGGGGTAAGGGTAATTATCAGATTGACTATGTGCCTGCTCCAAGAATAACAGAGGCTGACAAAACCAATGACCGGAAGTAAGTTTTGAACTTGCATTTATGTTTTGATTTCTATGGTTCTAGCATTGGTAGTTGCATCTCAAGAGTAGCATGTCTTGCGTTTATTGTATGTATCTGTCACTCTACAGTTATGCAAATATGTGCTAACTGATACACTCAACTGTTCTTCATATTTCTGATTACTATTGTAACTAGTCCAACTGCTTGCATGAATGTGCAGATGTGCACTTATACAATTAAAATTTAACTTGTTTTTGTTGCGCAGCCACAACAACCGTTACTCCATTATTACCAATACCTGTATTAATATATGCAGTTTTACACTTTGGATATGATAGCAACATGTATCTTGCTCTTTTCCTTTTGATTAATTATATCACTTCTTGGATTTGTCCTATAATGATTTAGGGAGATTGTAGCCATCACTTCTTGGATTTGTCCAATAATAATTTAGGGAGATTGTAGCCCGAAAAGCCTTGGATTTGTTCAATTCTTTGATAATCCATGAATGATCTTGTTTGGCCTTTTATAGAGGCAGACAGATTTTGATGATTGTGACTAGCAAAGTTCAACTATGTATCTTCAGTTGTACCTGATTACTTGTGAAGTTGTGATTGTGATCCACTTCACCATAATAGAGTAACTTTTAAGGATCTATTGGTTCAGTTAGAGGTGCCGAAATCCTAAATTACTTTGTCGTCAAGTAGCCAAGTAAAGCTACGACAATACATATTTGAAGATTGCTGGCCACAATCATCAGTTCATCACAATCTGTCTGCTCCTGTAAGAAACTGAAACCGGAGAGCAACTGCGCATCTTTCATTGTTAAAGTATTCATTGATTCTCGTTGCTTCTTCGTAAAATGGCAGTAACAGTTATTTCTCATATACAACTTTGTACTTAATATTATTAAGGGCCTCTTTTTTTTTAACCCTGCAAGCACTGCGTTATAGAAGTGCACTGAAAGTTGAATACATTTTTATCTAAAAAAAGGTTGAGTACATTTTGTGGATTATTATGGAGCCATGCGCTTGTCGGGCTGTCAGCAATTCAGCATTGTACTGTACAAACCTGTACTAAACCATTGTTTTATGTAGGTCTTTGCAACGAGCTCTTGATAATAAACTTTATCTCCTCCTCTATGGCAACGCTTATGGTGCTCCTGATGGAAAGCCTGTCTGGCATTTTCCAGAAAAAGTATACGAAAATGAAGAAACTATGCGACTGGTATGCAGTTGAAAAAATATACTCTAATCTGGCTCCAGTTTCTTTGACTGGTTTGAAACTGTTTCATATTTATTTCCTTATATCCTGTATTTTGTTTCAGTGTGCTGAGTCTGCGTTAAAATCCGTTCTTGGGGGACTTGACAATACATACTTCGTTGGCAATGCTCCAATGGCTCATATGGCGGTTGAACAAGCAGATTCAAGTGTTTCATCATTCAAGGTGCCTAATTGATCTGACCAATGGAAACTTTGTGCAATACATTTTAGTTCCTTGCATGCCGTAGCAAAATAAATTTATTGGTATCCTTGCCATGGTTTGCTCATCGCTTCTTGGCACTGGCTTTTGCATGTATACTAGGAAGATGCGCTCATAGGCAATTCACTGTATCCTTAATCCTGTTATGCTTGTCGCAGCGTTTCTTTTTCAAGTCTCAAGTGGTTGGCACAACGAAATACCATATTGGAAAATGCAAGGACCATGCTTGGGTAACCAAGGATGAGCTGCTGGAGTATTTTCCTGAGAACAAGGATTTCTTCAACAAGATGATCATCCACATAAGATAGCTCTGTAATCAGGCCATGGGCAAGCCGGGAGCCTATCTGAACAATTAGCATTTTGTTTCTTGACTTTGTACAAGTTTAGCGCCACTATTTATGGCCATGAGCAGAATTCGCAGGAAACGACTACTCAAAACATACAAATTTTTACCTGTTTTTTGGGCCAATTCTGTATGGCAATATGGCATTGCTGTAGCATGTAGTCCTCTCCCAGCTACCGTGTGTTCACATGCCATATTATCAGTTTGTTATCCATGGGAGAAAATAATTAGCCGGGTGGCATTTGATTCCTCTGCTTTGTTATGCTTTTATTATCAACTCGTGCCAAGATTCTTGAGCCTGGAAATATGTACCATTTCTGAATTCTGGCAAATGCTCCTGATACATGTTTCTGTCCACCTTACCTCTGTCGGCAACCTTGAATAACACGCAGTATGCCGTTGTCTCCAAGATTTTCCCCTCTAATCTCTAACGTATACGGAGTATATCTTGATCCAAAATGATGGTCTGGATGTACGAACAGTTGCTTAATCTGCATCGTCTTTGGAAGGCTCAAGCTGCTGGAAGGTCGGCCGACGCTGTGGTACCAATAGAAAATGGCAGGCTTCAGGAGCCTGTGGCCCATGCAAACCAACACGCGTCAAGTCGCGGCGCTTCCACAGCATACCGCCTCTGATTCTCCCTCGCTGACAAACCACCTCCAGCTCCAGGCGTCCCACCTCTTCTTTCCTCCCTCTTCTCTTGTTCTGCCTGTCGTTTACTTGCTCCCGGCTTCGCTGTGCTTGTCGCATCTTCTCCCAGGGCAGAGGAAGAAGGCTGCAGGAGCGGCGAGGCGGCGGCTGCGCGCGCTCTTGGCCTGCAGGGGGATTGGCCGGGTTCCATGCAGGTCCCTGTGGGCTTTCTCGGCAAGCTCTGGAGCTTCGTGTCCTTCTTGCCGTTCTTCATCCTCCTCCTGCTCCTGGGCACCGTCAAAGGTAACAGCAGATGCAGCACACGCTCATGTAATGTCTTCAGGATAGTTACAGCACTTTGCTCCGAGTTTATAGTTTATGATAATGTGTAGTTCTGACTGAATCACTGAATTTTTCTTTTGAGATGAGTTCTGACTGAATGTTTTTTTTGTGTGTGTGTGTTATGAGTTCTGACTGAATGTTTTTTTTGTGTGTGTGTGTTATGAGTTCTGACTGAATGTTATGGTGAGGTATGTAAATAGTTTACTGTTTCCCCTCTGCAGCTGTTTTGATCGGTCCGGTGGTAGCTGCCATTGTTTTCTTTGGGAACTCTGCGGTGATTATTGGCCTGTGGCCTGCACATTTCATCTGGACATGCTACTGCGTGCTCAAGTAGGGTAACTCCTTCCACTTTGACAAATTTGGCATGGATTCTAGCAGCATATAATATATTCTGATTCAGTGAAACGTGGGGGCTAGTATTAACTATTCTTCTCTTGGATAAGAGAAAGTAAAGGTTATTCTTTCTAAAGAAAGCATGTTTTGCAGAACTGAAAGGATCGGTCTAGTGTTGAAGATCCTTATAGGAATATTGCTGCCATTACCCCTGCTCCTATTGCCATTACTTGCTATTGTTGGGAGCCTTCTGGGTGGTGTATGCTATGGAGTTTTTGTTCCCCTCATGGCAACCTTTGAGGCTGTTGGTGAGGGCGTCACAGACAAACTGGCTCATTGCTTTATGGTATGCATTTGTGCCTGTTGAAGTTCAGATAGGATTCTCGATTTTCATTTATGGGTAAATGCCATGAATAGTATTACAGAATCACCTCATTTCAGGATGGAACTGCTAGTACAATAGCTGGAGCTTGCACGGTTGTTCACGATGTCACTGACTTCTGCTTCCACTCGTACTTCTCCTTCATGGATGATCTTATTGAGAAAATGGGGGATGATGAAACCCCTCTTGACATCAAGTATGTTTTAAATTTTCATTTGCTCTGTTTCGAGTAATCAGATTCTGGGGCATGTTACATCTCTTTCAGAAGAATCAGAACCTGATGCTAACTATGCATCTCTTCTGACCAACTGTACTTGTACCCTCTAGGCGCGCACCCTGATAGGAATACTTATATATGTATGTTTATTACTGATGTACTTTGGTGTTTTTGTGAAGGTTGTCTTATCTACCACGAAGTGCGCTCATTGCATTTGTTGCTGTTCCAGTAGATGTGCTGATGATAAGTGCAGTTGCTTTGTGGAAAAGCCCGTGCATGTTGTTGAAAGGATGGCAAAGGTTATGCGAGGATCTAGTTGGAAGGGAAGGACCATTTCTAGAAACTGTCTGTGTGCCTTTCGCTGGTTTGGCCATTATACTATGGCCTCTTGCTGTGATTGCAGGAGTAATAGCTTCATTTTTCAGCAGCTTCATGTTCGGCTTCCGTGCAGGACTGATTGCCTATCAGGTCTGTTTAGCATCTTCTGTTATCAATAGAGTTTCAGACTGTCAGTACAGAGCATTGATATGTAGACTATGCTTGACGTGAATGATTATGTGCAGGAGGCTTCTTTCCAGATGGGACTGGCATACATGATTTCAGCAGTAGCCATTTTTGATGAATACACCAATGATTTACTTTACCTAAGAGAAGGCTCATGTCTTCCGAGGTATGTTTCAACAGCTATTTCCACCACATAGCACATTCCTATTGAAACTTGTCTACTAGTTTGCCTCAATGCATAGAGATTTTTGCATTTAGTCAGTAACCACTTTGACAGACAGGCCCAAATACCGAAAAGCAGATATCCAGAAGTGTGAGACTGACCAGAACAAGGAAAAGTACGGCGCTACGGCTGAACCTGCAGAGAGGCAACATGGCCATCATAAGCATAGAAGGGTGTTGCATCAATCAAAGACATTCATGCACACCATTCAGCGACTAAGACCAATTCAGGTGAATATCTCCTCATCTTGCATAATCTATATCCCTGTTCTAGCAGTTAAATATTTATAACTCTTCTTTTTCACTTTACTAGATTTGGGATTGGTTCTTCCGGTCCTGTGAGCTCAATGGAAGGATATTACTGAGCGAGGGTCTGATCACTGCTGAAGATATGGAGGAGTATATCACCAAAGGAAAAGGCAAGAAATTAAGCATCAAACTTCCTGCTTGGTGCATTCTTCAGTGCCTGATACGATCTGCAAAATCTGATTCGCACGGTTTGCTCATATGTACGACTATCTACCTAGCATATCATTATCCACTTTGGAATTTCCATGATTCAGTGTATATCAGTCCTATTTTCTCATGTTTGTGATTCACTGCATCTCATCTGTTCCGGTAGCTGATAATGTCGAAGTGACGAACTTCAACTGGCCTAAAGACAGAGTCTTTGACTGGATGCTCGGGCCACTTCTGGTCATCAAGGAGCAAATGAAGCATTTAGATATCAATGAAGACGAGGAGATGTGCTTGAGGAAGCTCATCATGACGAACAAGAACGAAAAGCCATCCAACTGGGACGATTCCAGTTTCCCATCAGACGACAATATAAAGCGAGGTCAGCTGCAGGCAATAATCAGAAGGTAAGAACCCTCAGTTCGAGATGTCCAACTTTAACAAATATGTCTGAACTCTGAAGCAACTCCAAGCCAACAAACTCATTGATTCACAGGTTGCAGGGGATCGTGGCGAACATCTCCCGGGTCCCAAGTTTCAGGAGGCGGTTCATCAACCTGGTCAAGGCGTTGTATTTGGAGGCGATCGAGGAGGGAGCCATTGACGGATCACGGGATGTGAAGCGCAGAGTGAAGGCAGATGTTGCTTCTGGAAAGAGTGGGGAGAAAGGCACGGCAGATGTCGCGGGTTCGTCACATGATTCGTTAGGGAACATTGACATTGTGTGATACTGTGTCCGTCACGTGCACAGAATTTTCTGAAACTTTCAGTATTCAGTCTTCTGGGCCTTGTTTCAGTTGTGCAATATATCTCTTGTTCACGGATTACGTGACCTGTGTGTAGGATCCACAAGGGCCTGATCGGATACAAGGACGAAACTGATTCCAGGTCAGCTTGGGCCGCTTGGCAGGCCCATGAGAACCGGAAAGCCAGATTCCATACCTTTACACTGCGTTAAGTACAGGAAAAAGTTCTTTTTCCATCCCTCAACTGTCGTCGAAGTTCGGATTTCATCCCTCATCTATAAAATCGGGTATTTGACGTCCCTCAACTATCTAATCCGGTTCATTTAGATTCTGAGCGTTTTTGAGGACGGTGTACGCCGACGTGGCAACACATAATCACGATGACGCGGATTTAACATGGTCCACGCTCACGCCTCACCCCAACTACTGCAACGCCGCCAGGCCTGCCGCGCGGGGGACCTCGCCGCCGCCCGGGACCTGCTCGGCAGAATGCCCGAGCGGAAGACAATCACTCCAGCACTCGAAGGCGTGGCCGATGCCGCGGAGAGTCTCCAGGGAGTGGCGGTAGGGGGACACGTAGAAGTAGACCTTCCCGTCGTCGTCGGAGTTTTTGTCGCCGTCGGAAGAGGATTCGAAGAGGTCCCGGAGGCGGTGTTCGCAGTCCTCGGCGTCGCGCCAGCCATTGGCGGTGAGGCCGATGCGCAGGTCGGGGTCGCGGGTGTAGGCGGCCTCGTCCACGTTCCCCTCGCTCTCGCCGTGCCAGACCAGCACGATCCGCCGGGGGCGTGACGGCGGAGGACGGATCAGTCGGGCAGCCGCGGCCAGCTCCGGGAGCAGCAATTTATATATGTAGTGTATATCAAGTATGTGTATTAAAAAACAAAAAATAGCACTATAAATGGTCTTTAAAGTCAATTCTAGCTCGTTAGTACTCAGTTTTATGGTGTGAATTAATAATTTAGGCCGTTCAAAATAATTTTTTCTGTTATTTAAAATTTTAAATAACCATGTTCAAAATCCTGAGCCCACCCCTCCCGGCGGCGTGGGACCCCAGCGTGTCCTCGCAGCAGCGGCACCGCAGCAGCCGCGCTCGCCGCGGGGACGGCGCCACGGCGGGACACAGCGACGACGGGTGGCGGTACCTGCTGCTGGCCGCCGCCGTAGCCATCGAATCGATGGATGGATGGATGGATCGATCTGGCGGAGCGAGCTGTATATCGTTCGTTGGCTGTGTCTTCTATGTGTAATCCTAGGGAACCCAACGGTTGTGGCGTAGCGATGATGGAATTGGAATGAGGCAATATCTGTGTCATCATCTATCTATATATCCATGAAGAAGAATATATATTTTTAGATAATGGATATGATAAATATCCGGCCTTGACCAAAAAATCTACGGCCCAAAGAAATTACAAATTTGCAGCACTTCCGTCTGCACTCATGAATAAATTCAAAGCGTTACCCACACCATAGAGATGAAAAAGTATTAGTTCATAATTCTATTATTAAACCTCCATCCATGGTGTGCGAAAACACGCATAGCCAGCGTCTCCAAAGCCTGGCAAACGTCCTTTATTGCTTGTTTGTCATCTTCAAGCTTTTTTTTGTGGCGAATTGTTAAAAACCAAATCATTCCGACTCAGCCAAAGTGCCCAACATAAAGCAGAGGCACCGACTAACATCTGATTTTTTAGCTTTGTATTTAAACCCACTAGCCAATTAGTAAATAGGTGATTGAAACTAAGAGGCTTTGGGCGATCTAAAACCATCTGGATAGCTCTCCATAAAAAGGAGGCCATGTGACAGTCAAAAAACAGGTGTTGTATTGTCTCCTCTTTGGAACAGAACGAACATAGTTTATTCCCATTCCAGTTTCTTCTAGCTAAATTATCTTTTGTTAGTATAACACCTCTCTTTAGATACCACATGAAAACTTTTATTTTTAGCGGAACCTTCAACTTCCAAATTCGCTTACTTCGTTGAATATTTCCATTACTAATTAAAGCCAAGTACAGTGACTTAACAGAAAATACACCTGACTGAGTAAGGTCCCATCGAAAGGCATCCCTGCGGTCATTTAACTGTACATGACAGATTCTACTCACCAAGTTATGCCACAAGTTTAAATTCTGACCTACTAATGCTCTCCTGAAAGACACATTAAGAGGAACCCTAGAAAAAACTGAGGCAACCGTATCACTCTTTTTCCTAGCAATTTGATAAACAGAGGGATATTGTTGTTGCAAGGTAAAATTTCCCAACCACTTGTCTTCCCAAAACCTGACTTGGTTACCGTCATTCAATTGGAAGGAACCATAAGCAGTAAAGGTTTGTTTTACCTTCAACCTGTTGGGCGGAGCGCAACACACCGATCCGGCTTCGGTCTGTTTTTGCTCTTCCTGCTACCGTAACGCACGCGCGGAGTACCGTAACGCCAGCAGCTATTTAAAACATACCGGGGGAGGCCTGCTGGGCCAGCCCGACGTTGCGCTGGTCGCGCGATAAGAATGTGGCGCGACGGAATATACTTAAGAAAAAAGTTCTTTTTACTTCCCTCAATTATCGTCGAAGTTCAAATTTCATCCCTCATCTGTAAAACCGAATATTTGACGTCCCTCAGCTATCTAATCCGGTTCATTTAGGTCCTAAGGCTGTTTTGAGCTCGCCGTCGCCCGGGACCTGCTCGCGGGAATGCCCGAACGGACCGCCGTCGTGTGGTCGGGCTCCCGGGACACGCTGGGATTGTACGAGCAGATGCTGCAGCAGGGCCTCGCACCGACGCACTTCACGCTCGCCAGCGTTGTGAGCGCGTGCGGCGCCATGGCCGCGCTCGACGGCGGCAGGCGCTGCCATGGCCTCGCCGTCAAGGTCGGGCTGGCCAAGAACACTGGATATGCCTTCCAAGCCAAAGGCTAATGTACGACCTCATCATCATAACAAGGCATACTAATCTCCATATATCTTCTTCTTCACATTTTTGGGTGGTTTAGGAATCAAAAATCTTGAGATACAAAACCAGTGCCTTTTGAGTAAATGGTGGTTTAATTTGATGAATGGGGATGGCTTGTGGCAACAATTGTTAAAGAATAAATATTTACGATCCAAAACAATTACTCAAGTAGAGAGAGTTCCTGGAGATTCACATTTTTTGTCAGGTCTGTTGAAGGTAAAACAAACCTTTACTGCTTATGGTTC
>OAMR01001285.1:77502-91992 GCA_900205405.1 Echinochloa crus-galli | reverse complement strand
AAAACTCGAATAGATGAGAGAAGGTATAGATAGTTGGGAGGACAACGAGAAGAGATAAAGGATTCCTGGGTACTCTATCTATCTAGGCCAAGTGGTTAGAGATACAGTGGCTAAAGAGCCAGCACTAGTAGGTCTGGAATAAGTCTATTGCCTTCCTTGGGGACTACAGGGCCCCCGATACGCAGAAAGGGATGAGAAGGGGTGCCGACTACCCTGAACCTTGGGTCCTAGGACACCGGAACTAACGTGATGGGCTACAGAGACCGAGAGGGCTGTCACCACCTCACGGCTACCGCCTCCGTTGCGACGGGCAGAAACTAAGGTTACTGACAAGTCTAGGAACCACTCCTACACAGATCAATAACTACTTACTTCGCTAGCAGAAGCAAGCAACTCGAACTCACACCCCAATGGCAAGTCAATGCTAGTGTGAGCAGAATCGAAGAACCAATTAAGGCAGAGACTTAAGCAAGAACTAAGAGCACTAGGAACTAGAGTCAACTATAGTCTAAACACAATATAGAAGCAACTAGACTAAAGTAGAAGCAACTATATAAGGCACAAGTAGAATAAAGTAGATAACTATATTGATAACTTGAATGTCATACAAAAGGAAAAGGTAGAAGATACAAGAGCTGATACCAGAGCTTCTGAAGACGACTCCGGAACCTCCGAGGCATAGCTCGACTCGACTCTAACTCCCAACTAAACTAACCTACTCTACTAGAAATGAAGTGGAAGAGCTCCTTGGCTTGAGTGTGTGTACAAATGAGTGACGTAGGGTCCTATTTATAGTTGTCCATGGCGGTTGAGGAGGAGTACCGGCCAAGGGACCTAGGGGGGTACCCCCTGATCCTCCGGGCGCCAGAGGTCAGTTCGGCCGAACCAGGGGGTTTGACCGAACCCTCCATCTTGCCGCCATTGCATCCAAGGGCTGTGGTGCACCCTGGGGAGGCGGTGCTGGCCTGGGGGTGGTTCGGCCGAACCGCCTCTGTTCGGCCGAACGGGCCTGGCCCAAGGCCGGCCCTCCCCAGCACCGCCTATGCCTCTGGATCCCTCCTAGGCCGGCCTCTGCTGCGTGGATCTAACTTGTGTGGGCCCAGGATGACTTGGCACAGCTCGGGTTGAGTTGGCGGGAGTCCTGCGTGGCTTGCGTAGTTGTCGGATGACGTGGACGGGTCCCGCTGGCCCGTACGGCTAAGGGGGATAACCGGCCGAACGTGTCGTTCGGCTGTTTCTGTCATTTCCGACCCCTATACACGTGTTTTGTGATATCGTACCTGCAAACATGACACTCACCAAAACTCGTGGAACTTTATTAGAAATAAAACCTAAGTACATGGAATGGTGCATAGTCTCTCATTTTATCCCGAGTATTGGTGGTCGGATTTGGGTTGTAACGACCGCCAACAACCCCCACCCCCTTCCATTTTTCCGCTCACGGCCATTCCTTCCCTGCGCGCCCACAAAAAAAAGACAGAATCGTCCGTCTAGAGATTGCGGGGCTGCCTCCAGAGATTGCCAGGAACCACGCGCGCGATCCCCCTGGCTGCGCCTCCTCCTCCTGCCCTCCCGTCCTCCCGCGCCACCCCCTGGTGCCCTCCTGTCATCCCGCGCTGCCCTCTGGCGCCCGCCAGCTCCTCCCTCTCCTGCGGTCCTGCCTCGGCTCCGTCTCACAAGGTTGACTCCGCCTCAGATGGATCCTCCTTCTTGTAGTTGAGTCCGCGCGAATCCACGAGATTTCTGCCTTGTCTGCACAAGATCTAGATGCTTCAGGTAGCAATCCCCTTCCCCCTTGTTTCTCTGTTTCAAGTTTTGCATGGATCCATGTCAACCTTGTGGGAATCATAAATCTGCACAAAGTTAACTTAAGTAGATGCAACATAGGTACTATCAATTCATATTTTTAACTTGATGCAACCTATGTGCCATCGGTGTGGAGCCTACATGCTATCAGTGTGACAACTTGGGTGGTCTGTAACTGAAAAAACTGTTTGTTACGGTTACTAATCTAGATGGCAACCTATATGCTAGGAGTGTGTCAACTTGTGTTAATATAAGTGGTGATCTATATGCTCCCAGTATGTCAACTTATGCGAACCTGTATACTCTCCTAATGTCGACGTGTATGTTGGCTTGCCAATTTACATTGTTGCAGTATATGACATCTGACGGGTCTATTGACCTTAATGTTGAATCGATAGACATTGACTTGTCAATTTACTTTGTTGCTTCTCGATTTATGTGATTTAGAGCAGCATGTAATTTTTTGCATCTCCTTCCTTTTCTCTATTCACTTGTGAGATGTAATATAGCAACCTAGATGTGCACAGGTTATGTGTAGATGGCAATTTATGGGTTGTGTGGATCGAGCTAGTTGCAATCTTTATGTTGTCATCGTGTCAATTTGAAGGTTTGTTTAAAAAAGAAAGAAAACTAGGTGTACTATGAAAAGACTAACCTAGATGGCAACCTATGTGCTAGCAGCATGTCAACTTGAGTTGTTCTGAACCCTATGTCAACATATGTGCTACCGTGGGGCTAATGTGTAAGCTGGCATGTAGTATGTTGCTAGTCACAATACACAGACGAAAAAATTATGTATGTTGATAGTCACAAAATTACTTTTTATATAAACCAAGAAGTATGTATTTGGTTACCATAAAGTGCCAAATAAATGGCATAAGCGGATTTCTTGTATTCAACTGAGTGTTTTAATTTATGACCACACAACATTGAGTTTCATACATGCATATTGCGCTAATTATCCACTCCATCCAGCATATGTTGTTTAAAAAGTACCACGAAATATCGACATATGCATATTCATAGTATCAGGTTAACCTGTGGATTATGTGGGTGTCAACCTGAGCATTTTCAATTTGTGGATTATAAGGGTGTCAACCTATGCATATTCGTAGTATCAAGTTCAGTGTAATTCGCAGCTTCACCTAATCACCTGTGTGATTTCTTTGTTTTATGTGTGTGCAGCATCATCTGAAGATCCTGCTTTGAGTGTAAAATGACGCACCAATAACAAAAAGGCAAGGGCGTCCAAGGGCTCAAAGATTCAAGCACCCGTTTGGGCTACAATCTACCATAAATCAGCCTCCACCGCGTTGCTACTGTACCTCTTCAGAACATACTACAACACATTGTCCGGGAAAGCCTCGCAAGAAGTTGACAAAGGAATTGTAGAAAATAATCGAAACGTGGATAGTGAAACTTCTGTCATTTGATGGGAATTTGTACAAAATAAGCCTCACAAGAAGATGTTGCCATGCACTTTATTATTGTTTTTATGTCTAAATAAATGTGTATCTTTTTGACATAAATCACATATTTGTAAAGCCAAAAAAATGTCAAGTTGCAACATTGATAATAGAAGCTTATGTTATTTGATGGGAATTTGTGTGCTTCGAGTGTGTCAACCTACATGCTTTGAGTTGTTCAACCTATACGCAAGGAGTGTGTCAAGGAGTGTGTCAGGCTGTGTAGTAGGAGTGCATCAACATTTGTATTAGGTGTGTCAATCTATATGCTTCGAGTGTATCAATCTATATGTTGCGAGTGTATCAACCATTTTCATGTTGCTGCAACACATATACTCGAGTCGATTGAACAAAAAAAAGAGATAATTCCTCTCCAACATTAAAGTTAGTTACAAAATGGCACTAACATGTGTCAACAAAATAGATATTTGTGTTCATCCTCACAGAAAGATGTAAAAAAACAGTCACAAATTGTTCCATAGGAATCGCACTAGAACACACTTTTGATTCTAATTTCTATTTACATCTTTTCAAGCAACGATTCATTCAGCCTTCTCCTTTGCCGTGTGGCTCGATCCTCCGCCTTGTGCTCTGTTGTCAGAAAATAACATGTAATTTTTTTATTCTCTGTCAAAAAAAGAATCACTCATGTTCTGTGTGTTATCGAGCTTCAATTTCTAAAAATTAAAATCCAATATAAGGTATAGAAACATTTTTGTTGCATTCATGCTGCTGCATTTATTTTTGTATTGATTGTGGTTCAAACAAGAATTTAAATCTAATTTAAATTCGAGTTTGAATCGCCTTGTTTGGAGCCCTAGGAAAGTTGTTAGGCCCGAGTCTATTTTTGCCCCCTGAACTAAATTCCCAAGTTCACCCTTGCTCCCTCCCTCCTTTTCTCTTCCAGCCCGACCCCCTCCTCTTTCCAGGCCTAGCTTGGCCCGCTTCGCGGCCCAACCCACCAGCACCCCAGCCCAGCTCCCCCTCTCCACTTCTGGGCCGATCACCCCGCGCAGGCCAAGCGGCATCGCACCGAGCCGGCCCATCAGCGCGCTTCCGCAGCCAGCCGCTAAGCCCACTAAGCGCCCCAGCCACGCCGGCCCACCCCCTCTCCCCCTCTCCTGCTAAACCAGCCCAGCACCCGCTAAACTTTAGGCCTTGAAGCCGGCCCAACTTGGTGCCCTCCCCTCCTCCTCCCTCTGTCCCACTGCCGGACGGGCCCCGCAAGGCAGGGCCATCCCCTACCTCCGGCCGGGCCGCACCGCGAGCAGAGCTTGGGCCCATGGCCGCGCCTCGGCCGCACCCAGCCGACCCCGCACGGAAGCTTCCCGCCTCAACCCTTCCTTCCTCGGCTCGATCCCTGCAAGGAAACAATCGCCTGGCATGGAAGGTAATCGCCGCCGCCGCATCCCCTCGGCGTGCGCGCCACGACTACCCCCCGGTGCCCTAGGTCCCCTGGGCACTATATAAGCAGCCCCTCGCAACCCCCCCAGCACTCATCCCATCCTCGCCCAAGCCCTCTCCGAGCCGCTGCGCCCTCCCCTCTCGCCATTAGCGCCGCCACCCACGGAGCTCGAGCCGCAGCCATCGATCTCGGCGCTCATCGCAGTTCCGCCCCACCCAGCTGCTCCAGAAGCATCACATGGTGGTAAGGACCATCTTGGACCCTTTTTGCTCTGTCTTGTGCCCTCTAGTTCGCGTCTCCGACGCTCACCGCCGAACCTCTCCGTCGCTCATCGCCGGCAGCCTTCCCTTCCACCCCACCGTCGACGAGATCCCCCTGTGTGGACTCGCCATCTTCCCCTTGTTCTGTAGGACCAAGTCCCATGGCCCCTCGTGCCTCCTAACTCTAGATCGGCTCTACTCCGGCGAGCTCCGCCGCCGCCCGACCCAGCGCCGCCGCGTTTCTGGTCACCGCCGGCGACCACACCCTCCCCAACCTCCATCCGCCGTTCGATTCCAATCCAAGGGCCCAGATTCGCCCGAGCCCCGGGTCAAACGCCCTTATACCGGTCAGCACCGGTAACTTTTGTTAAAGAGCCCCTGATCTTTTCAGAAATCAACCCGCCGTCCGCTGAAGTTCAAAAGTATTTACAAAAAGGTCCTGTTTATTGAATTAACTCCCTGAGCTTCTGGATAATAGAACCCGCCGTCCTGTGCTGTTAGTTTTACGCGTCAGCCCTCGGGTTTTACCGCAAAATTACATATAGGCCCTCGGTTTTTCGCAGATTTGTCCCTGGATCTTTAAAACCCCGTAACTTTCACGTTTTAGCTCCGATTAGTGTGTTTCTTGCGCTCATGTGTTCGTAGCAAAGCGTAGATTATTTCTAAAACCTTATTTTGTACTGTTTTTACTGTTTGGTGTATTGTTTCTAATAGAATACCTTTGTTTGCATGTATTGGCTTGTGGATGCTTGTGTGTGGTGATTCGCGTCCAGTCGGTGAGCCGTTCGCGTTGGACTTTCAGTACTAGGATTTTCAGGAGCCGGACTCACAGCAGCAGCAGCCGCACTTTGAGGAAGGCAAGTTATAGCAACGGCCAATCCTTGCTACCTATCCACTATGTATTACATTATTTACATTCATGCATTTAAATTGATGTACCCTAAGGTTGTACCTAGTCTTGTTTGATTTGGATTTTTGTAATGATTGTGATGGGAGGAGACGCGAGTCTACAACCATCTAGATATTGGATTAAGGTTTAAGGACATTAGTGCTTACATAGAGGGGGGATTATTTGCTTTCCTTTACCCTTTCTCCGTTAAAATCCTCCAATCTCTAGACTCATGACCTGACAGGAATTATTTGCTGATAATAGATGGTGAACACAAGGAGGAACGCTGGTGCCGGTGGGAGCGGGCAGAACCCGAACCCGAACCCACCGCCTCCACCACCGCCACCCTCCATGGAGCAGATGATGGGACAGCAGCGTCCCCAGGGTCAGTCCAGCTTGCTGAACCGCAATCAGTTTCAGCAGTGCCCCCAGTACCAGCAGCGCCCTCGGTACCTCCAGGCGCCACAGCAGCAACGCCTTCAGAACCCGCTGCAGACTGCCCCAGTTCAGCGCAACCCGGTGCAACTAGTCAACAATGCGCACATGGGGCAGAAGTGCTTCACCTGTGGTGAGCCAGGGCACTTTGCCAACGCCTGTCCTCGCAGGGCTCAGAATGCCGCGGGTCAGAGAGCTGGACAGCCGCAGAATCAGAACCAACATCAGGGCCAGGCCAACCGTGGACAACAGAACCCAATTAGGGGCAAGCTCAACCACGTGGACGCAGAGTCAGCTGAAGGGGCTACCGATTGGTTGTGGGTACGTTCCTTATCAACTCAGCTCCCGCCACTGGTCTATTTGATTCTGGAGCATCGCATGTTTTTATGTCCTCTGCATTTGTGAAAAAGAACGTAATGACTATGCGGCCACTGAGGAATCCTATGCTAGTAAGCTCACCTGGAGGGGAAATGAGAGCTACTCTACGCTGTCTTGATGTCCCCATTATTATAAGGGGGGGTAGACTTTCTGATAAGCCCCATAGTCCTGGACTCCATTGGTTTTGATCTAATCCTGGGTATGAATTGGCTAATCAAACACGATGCGGTGATACACTGTGCCCGGAGGACAGTTCAACTGACCGCAGAATCAGGGGAGAAGGTGGAATATCAAGCAACTTGTCCCGAGGGACGTTACCAAGTTAACCAAGCCGAAACTCCTCCATTGGACAACACATGTCCCAGGAATGCCACTTCCTTCAGCCAGAACTCACACTTGCTCAGCTTGGCATACAACTGATGTTCTCGGAGCCTCTGCAGCACCAATCTTAAGTGTTCCTCATGTTCCTGTCTCTTATACACATCTAGATGTGTATAAGGGAGCAGCTTAAGAAGGAGCTAGAAGCTCTGCTGGCAAAAGGGTACATTCGTCCAAGTTCTTCACCGTGGGGAGCGCCGTTGTTGTTCGCGGACAAGAAAGATGGTACACAAAGGTTGTGTGTGGACTATCGAGCCCTCAACGAAATGACCATAAAAAACAAGTACCCACTGCCAAGGATTGATGATCTGTTCGATCAGTTGAAGGGAGCCTGTGTGTTCTCCAAGATCGATCTCAGGTCTGGTTACTATCAGATGAAGATTCGGGTGTCAGATATACCCAAGACGGCCTTCACCACTCGGTACGGGTTGTATGAGGTCACAGTCATGTCCTTTGGATTGACTAATGCTCCTGCATACTTCATGTACCTGATGAACAGTGTGTTCATGGACTACCTCGACAAGTTCGTGGTGGTATTCATTGATGACATACTGGTCTTCTCCAAGAATGAGAAAGAGCATGAGGGACACTTGAGATTGGTGATGCAAAGACTCCGGGAACATCAACTGTATGCCAAGCTGAGCAAGTGTGAATTCTGGCTAAAGGAAGTGGCATTCCTGGGACATGTGTTGTCCAATGGAGGAGTGGCAGTTGATCCGAAGAAAGTCAGTGATGTGTTAAGCTGGAATCTGCCTCGGGATGTTAGCGAAATCAGGAGTTTCCTTGGGATGGCCGGGTATTATCGACGGTTCATTGAAGGATTCTCCAAGGTTGCTAAGCCCCTGACGGCGTTATTGGAGAAAAATGCCAAGTTCGTCTGGACAGAGCAATGTCAGGCCAGCTTTGAAGAGTTGAAGGAAAGACTGACAATAGCCCCAGTGCTGGTTTTGCCTACATTTACACTTATCACAAGAGCCTCAAGTACGTCTTCACTCAGTCAGATCTGAACATGAGGCAACGCCGATGGTTGGAGTTGATCAAGGACTATGATCTGGAGATCCGCTACCACCCAGGCAAGGCTAATTTGGTGGCAGATGCTCTGAGTAGGAGGAGCTATGTGAACAAGATCACTGGACACTTTCTACCAGAGGAACTCAGCCGGGAATTTGAGAAGATGAGTCTGGGATTTGTGACTAGCATCACAGAGATGACAGTAGAACCGACTCTAGAACAAGAGATCCGGAAGGGGCAACTTGAAGATGAGCACATCAAGGAGATTGTGGGGAATGTTGCTCTAGGAAAGGCCCCTGGATTCCGAGTTGATGATCAAGGAACTTTGTGGCATGGGAAGAGGATATGTGTGCCAGACATAGCACATATCAGGGACACGATCCTGAGAGAAGCACATGACTCGGCCTATTCGATCCACCCAGGAAGCACCAAGATGTACCAAGACATCAAGGAAAGATTCTGGTGGTATGGCTTGAAGCGTGATGTGGCAACACACGTGGCTCTATGTGACACATGTCAGAGAGTCAAGGCTGAACATCAGAGGCCAGCAGGATTGCTCCAGCCTTTGAAGATACCAGAATGGAAGTGGGAAGAAGTTGGTATGGACTTCATCACTGGTCTGCCTCGCACTCGGAGAGGATTTGACTCTATTTGGGTGATTGTGGACCGCTTGACCAAGGTGGCTCACTTCCTTCTAGTGAAGACCACTTACTCAGGCGCCCGATTGGCAGAGCTGTACATGGAGAGGATTGTATGCTTGCATGGAGTGCCGAAGCGCATAGTGTCTGATCGTGGCACTCAGTTCACATCGCACTTCTGGCAGAAGCTACATGAGTCGATGGACACTAAGCCGCATTTCAGTTCAGCTTACAATCCTCAGACGGATGGCCAGACTGAGCGAACCAATCAGATCTTGGAGGACATGTTGAGAGCATGTGCATTGCAATATGGTATCAGCTGGGACAAGAGTCTGTGTTATGCAGAGTTCTCTTACAACAACAGCTATCAGAAGAGTCTACAGATGTCACCATTCGAGGCTCTGTATGGCAGGAAGTGCAGAACACCACTGTTCTGGAGTCAGACGGGGGAGAGTCAGGTTTTTGGGCCTGACATTCTCAAAATGGCGGAGGAACATGTGCAAGTGATCAGGCAGAATTTGCAGAGGGCACAGTCCCGGCAGAAGAGCTATGCTGATGTCAGAAGGAGGGATCTCAACTTCAAGGTTGATGACTTTGTGTATCTCAAGGTGTCACCGATGAGAGGTGTGAAGAGGTTCAATGTCAAGGGCAAGTTGGCACCTCGTTTCATTGGTCCCTTCAAGGTACTGGAACGGATGGGCGAAGTGGCATACTGGCTAGAGTTACCTGAGACGCTGGCCGGAGTACACGATGTGTTCCATGTGTCTCAGCTGAAATCTGTTCGATCAGTTGAGGGGAGCTTGTGTGTTCTCCAAGATTGATCTTCGTTCGGGCTACCAAGAGGATCTCACCTATGAGGAGCATCCAGTCAAGATCTTGGAGGAGTCTGAGAGGGTGACAAGAAACAGGGTCATCCGGATGTGCAAGGTTCAGTGGAGCCGATGTACAGAGGACGAAGCGACTTGGGAGAGAGAAGAAGACCTCAAGGCCTCTTATCCACAACTCTTCGCACCCACTTCCGAATCTCGAGGACCAGATTCATCTTAAGGGAGGTAGGTTTCGCATCGCACCGAGCCGGCCCATCAGCGCGCTTCCGCAGCCAGCCGCTAAGCCCACTAAGCGCCCCAGCCACGCCGGCCCACCCCCTCTCCCCCTCTCCTGCTAAACCAGCCCAGCACCCGCTAAACTTTAGGCCTTGAAGCCGGCCCAACTTGGTGCCCTCCCCTCCTCCTCCCTCTGTCCCACTGCCGGACGGGCCCCGCAAGGCAGGGCCATCCCCTACCTCCGGCCGGGCCGCACCGCGAGCAGAGCTTGGGCCCATGGCCGCGCCTCGGCCGCACCCAGCCGACCCCGCACGGAAGCTTCCCGCCTCAACCCTTCCTTCCTCGGCTCGATCCCTGCAAGGAAACAATCGCCTGGCATGGAAGGTAATCGCCGCCGCCGCATCCCCTCGGCGTGCGCGCCACGACTACCCCCCGGTGCCCTAGGTCCCCTGGGCACTATATAAGCAGCCCCTCGCAACACCCCCCCAGCACTCATCCCATCCTCGCCCAAGCCCTCTCCGAGCCGCTGCGCCCTCCCCTCTCGCCATTAGCGCCGCCGCCCACGGAGCTCGAGCCGCCGCCATCGATCTCGGCGCTCATCGCTGTTCCGCCCCACCGAGCTGCTCCAGAAGCATCACGTGGTGGTAAGGACCATCTTGGACCCTTTTTGCTCTGTCTTGTGCCCTCTAGTTCGCGTCTCCGACGCTCACCGCCGAACCTCTCCGCCGCTCATCGCCGGCAGCCTTCCCTGCCACCCCACCGTCGACGAGATCCCCCTGTGTGGACTCGCCATCTTCCACTGGTTCTGTAGGACCAAGTCCCATGGCCCCTCGTGCCTCCTAACTCTAGATCGGCTCTACTCCGGCGAGCTCCGCCGCCGCCCGACCCAGCGCCGCCGCGTTTCTGGTCACCGCCGGCGACCACACCCTCCCCAACCTCCATCCGCCATTCGATTCCAATCCAAGGGCCCAGATTCGCCCGAGCCCCGGGTCAAACGCCCTTATACCGGTTAGCACCGGTAACTTTTGTTAAAGAGCCCCTGATCTTTTCAGAAATCAACCCGCCGTCCGCTGAAGTTCAAAAGTTATTTACAAAAAGGTCCTGTTTTATTGAATTAACTCCCTGAGCTTCTGGATAATAGAACCCGCCGTCCTGCGCTGTTAGTTTTACGCGTCAGCCCTCGGGTTTTACCGCAAAATTGCGTATAGGCCCTCGGTTTTTTGCAGATTAGTCCCTGGATCTTTAAAACCCCGTAACTTTCATGTTTTAGCTCCGATTAGTGTGTTTCTTGCGCTCATGTGTTCGTAGCAAAGCGCAGATTATTTCTAAAACCTTATTTTGTACTGTTTTTACTGTTTGGTGTACTGTTTCTAATAGAATACCTTTGTTTTCATGTATTGGCTTGTGGATGCTTGTGTGTGGTGATTCGCGTCCAGTCGGTGAGCCGTTCGCGTTGGACTTTGAGTACGAGGATTTTCAGGAGCCGGACTCACAACAGCAGCAGCCGCACTTTGAGGAAGGCAAGTTATAGCAACAGACAATCCTTGCTACCTATCCACTATGTATTACATTATTTACATTCATGCATTTAAATTGATGTACCCTAAGGTTGTACCTAGTCTTGTTTATCCTATTCCATTGATTACCTTGGGTTACTACATTATGGGTAGACTTTTGCTAGGCGCAGCTACTGTCACCTTTATTATTAATGTTAATCTTGATATAATGGTTCACTTCAACCTTTAATGTTAAAATATGCTTTTTAGCAACATGGTTAAGGGAACTTGGGCGTCAGCTGCGTGCCAGGCCCTAGTGTCTCTCCCTAAGGACTGGTTCTTAAAGCGGCAACCCAGGAGCCTGTCGCCACCGCCAGAACTATAATGGCTCTGGTCTTGGTCAAGTAGCTTGTACGACTCTAGCTTGTCAGTGGTTATCGATGGGGCAAACGGCGCTATGGGAACAAGGCGCTAGGCATGGTTTGTGATCCACCGAGGACGGTAGCACCGTCGGCTAGGTCTCGTTAGACCCAGTCCCGTGTTGGGAGCCCCATGAGCTCCACACGTCGCGCCTTGCTTGGCATTCGTGCCCGTGCTCCGAATCAAGAGACGTCACCGTCGCAACACCACACAACCCGCTGCCGAAGCTCCGTCTCCCTACTGCCGTCCTCGCACCCCGACAACGCGCCGGGTGTCTTGTGAAAAACCTCGTAGCGTCCCTATGCAGTCGCACCTCGGAAGTGTTGATGTGCGTGGTTGGGTGCAAAGTTCCTTTGAACTTTTACGCGACTGGTGGGTAAAGGGCGAAAAGGTGGTATTTTTCTTCCTCTCGTAGTGATACTAAATATCAACAACTCATACCCTCTGCAGAGTGTACAATCTATCATGATAGTCTTGCTCAGGGTCACGAGCGGCCTGGATCCTTTTTTATTAGAACTTGATGGTTACTATTATTGTTGATTAATGAAACTTACACTATTTAATTGGGTTACAACTGGGAGTCCATTCACATGTAGTAAATTGGATGAAGTTATAATGAATCAACTAAAATGCTAATGCAGTCAAACCGAGTCAAACCTTTTTGGCCTCATACCCCGTGCTATACTTGCTAAGTAATTCTGTTACTTACACTTGCTTAAATTCAACAAAATCCCGGATGGGTAACAGATTGGGCTGTGCATGAGTCTGCTGCTGAGTTTCCCGAAGACTTGCCGTTCTTCTGAGTGTGTTCTCCCAGTCAGAGTCCCTGTGGAGTACGGCCTCGTTTAAGGAGAGTTATTATTAGTCTTCCGCTGTATATATGTTGATAAGTACTGGACAAACAAATTGACAACCTATATAGAATGATACTACAAAAAAATATAGATTGATAGGGCTGGATAAACAGATTGATAATCAGCTCCTCCTAGAAACAGCTCTTGATTTCCTCTTGGGAGAGGAGCATGCTAGTCATTTTCGGGTTTCCGTTTCCTCGCCATGCTGAAAAAAACAAAACAGACATGTAAAAATTTACATACGCTCCTAGAGCATTGAATCCAAAAAGAGTAGAAAGAAAATCTAATGCCAACTACTACAGCAAGACAAAAGCTCAATGTAAAAGGAGCATACAAGCATCAGATAGACAGACAATTCAGGTTCTCCTAAAACAAAAATTCAGGTACAAATCCAAGCGGTCCAGAAAAAAGCAAGCAAGAGCGCCCCCCCTGTATTTTACTGGAAATACATTTCCTTGATCTCTCTCTGTCAATTCCTTCACAAACTGATGAATGTGGCTGCATTCGTTACAGAATAATTTACAGCAGGTTGTAACTCATGCTCTATATTCTTGTACGAGGTAGAGTAGGTTCCACACAATCGAACAAATTGACGCATTCCAAATTTCCAACACGAAACTGGAGCAGCAGAAAAGCATATATGCATGGATCATTCAGTTTGGGCACTCGTCGGCGTTGGAGCCGTCCGGGTTGTGGATGACGTCTCTCTACTCTACTATACTCTCTAGACGTCTCCTGGTAGGCTGGTAAGGCATTCTACAGCAAGTCAGCATTCAGCAACCAAAAAAGGAGGAAGGATGCAACAGTGGGTTCTCAGCCGTGCGTGCGGGGACCGTGGAAGGGCCTCCAGGCCACTGGCCACGCCACCCCCGTGGCTTCTCCGGCTCTCACAGCGCGATCACCTCTCCGAACGCGGCGCGCGCCATGCCGTCCCCGGCACCGCCCCCACCCCGAGAGAACCCTGGATTCAACCCCCCTGAGGGATCTCCCCCATGCCCCCTCCCCTTGCTGCTCCATCGACGTGCCCCCCATGCTGCTACATCGACGCATCCTACCCACCTCTCTCCTTCCCTAACCCCACGCACACACCCCCGGAATCACATTCCCCACCCAAACCACCATGGATGGACCTTCATGAACCGAAGAAACACAGAGCGAGGATGGGGACAGGTGCGCTAGTACTCACGCTGGCTAGCGGCTTCAGTCTGTCGGCGCGCACGGGCCTCCGCGTTCTCCTGGCCGCGACGACCACCGTCGCCGGCAACCGTCCCGGAATCGCCTCCGCCCTCCCTCGTCGGCGGTTCCAGAAACGAAATGGAATGGATGCGGTAAGAAGCTTGGACCTTTTTTTTGTTCGTAGGAACGGTCTGACAGTTATGAAGGCCGGCCCATGTTGCAGGGCGGCGCGTGGGGTTTGCAGGACGCGTGTCGCGCGGTGGAAAAGGGGAGCAGGCCCACGGGTCGCGGGGGTCGCGCGATCACGCTGATGCGCGACTGGTCGCCATTTAGATTTGTCGCTGCAGTGGAGGCGGGGCGGCCGTCAATGGGCTGCATGGAACGGACGCCCGAAGGTAAGAGCACAACTATGTCAGCCTTGAGGCGCTCCACGGAAGATGAAACAGACACGCAATGATACATGCAAGTAAGCCATTCGACGAAATGCACCAAAAGACACACAATTGCAAATGTACGTTGTGCTACTCAGCATGCCGAGCGGCCATGGGGGATGAACACGGGTGAGCATGGTTGCCCAGGAGTCCATATTATGTTAGTCGTCACTTCTTCCTTGCCACTCCATCGTGCACACAGGTGGCTCGCAACCACAGTACCGGTAGGGCATAGTGACTAATGAGATTGTGAGGTGGTATTTTTCTTCCTCTCGTAGTGATACTAAATATCAACAACTCATACAATAATATAGTATTTGTATAACCCTAAGTTTTAGCTCATAAGGCGGTTGGTTCACAGAACCACACTTATGTGGACTTTTTCCGCCCAAAAAGTGATCAGT
>OAMR01001285.1:36625-68878 GCA_900205405.1 Echinochloa crus-galli | reverse complement strand
TACCTTGTTCTCAAGATGCCGGCTCCCAATGGAGTCCTTTCGCTCAAGGGAGACCTCAAGATTTCCTATGACTGCGACGTAGAAGCCGTGGAGTATGCTGTTGCGTCACAAGTTCCAACCCAGATGCTTGAAGTACTCGCCCTGGCCAAGAAGTCGAAGGAAGAAGAACTAGAAGTTCCAAGCAAGAAGTCCACAGGCACTAGCTTCAAGCCCTCTGAGGATGTACAGCTTAAAACTGTAGACCTTGAGATGGGCGATTCATCAAAAACTGCCCTAATAGGGGCTGATTTAGATTGTAAATAGGAAGATGCGCTCGTCAAGTTCCTTCGTGCTAATAAAGATATATTTGCGTGGAAACCTGCTGATATGCCTGGTGTTCCAAGGGAGCTTGCCGAGCACTGCCTCAATTTCAAAGAAGGCGCAAAGCCTAAAAGACAACGACTGCGACGATTCGATCACGAACGACGCGAAGCAATCAAGGCGGAAGCCAAACTACTCAAGGCTGGCTTCATCAAAGAAGTTTTCCATCCAGAGTGGTTGGCTAATCCAGTCCTAGTCAGGAAAAAGAACAACAACGAGTGGCGGATGTGTGTTGACTACACTGATCTCAACAAACACTGCCCCCCAGACCCCATGGGTCTACCGCGCATTGACCAAGTTGTGGACTCCACGGCAGGTTGTGCACTACTCTGTTTTCTCGACTGCTATTCAGGTTATCATCAGATAGCCTTGAAGAAAGAGGATCAGATCAAAACATCGTTCATCACCCCTTTTGGCGCTTTTTGTTATACTACAATGTCATTTGGGTTGAAGAATGCAGGTGCTACATATCAGCGAGCCATACAGACGTGCCTATCATCTCAAGTCGGCAACAATGTAGAGGCATATGTTGATGATGTAGTCGTGAAGACACGAAAGCCAGAAGACTTCATTGCTGACTTACAAGAAACGTTCGTTAATCTCAGGACATTTCGCTGGAAGCTCAACCTAACTAAATGTGTTTTCGGTGTTCCAGCTGGCAAACTACTCGGGTTTATTGTCAGCCATCGTGTCATTGAAGCAAACCCTGCGAAGATCAATGCTATCCTCAACATGGAAGCACCCAAGAATATTAAAGATGTCCAGAAGCTGACAGGTTGCATTGCGGCACTAAACAGATTTATATCTAGGCTTGGGGAAAAGGGACTCCCTTTCTTCAAGCTACTCGAGAAGCAAGACAACTTTATCTGGACAAATGAAGCCAACCAAGCCTTTGAACAACTCAAGACCCCAAAACCTACTTGACTACTCCACCATTTCTAGTAGCCCCAGTCAAAGGTGATCATCTGTTTCTTTACATAGCTGCTACTACACATGTAGTCAGTACAGTGATCGTGGTTGAGCGAAAGGAGGAAGGCCATGTATTTCCAGTACAACGGCCAGTATACTACATCAGCGAAGTACTCTCTGCATCTAAAGTCCGGTACCCTCAGGTTCAAAAACTTCTTTATGCTATATTCATCACCTCAAGGAAGTTATGACATTATTTTCAGTCATTTCCTATAACAGTGGTCACTAAATTTCCTTTGGGTGAAATTTATGAAAATCCTGATGCAACTGGACGCATTTGCATGTGGAAGGCAGAAATGAGTGAACACCATATCATTTTAGCTTCACAAACGGCTATCAAGTCACAAGCCCTTGCAGATTTCACAGTCGAGTGGATGGAAACCGAATACTCCAGGGCAACCAGTCGCCCGGAACACTGGGTCATGTATTTCGACGGGTCATTGAAACTGGAAGGCGGTGGAGCAGGTGTCTTATTAATTTCTCCAAAAGGTGAGCAGCTCAAGTATGTTCTGCAGATCTTATTTCCCGTCAGAAATAACGCAGCAGAATATGAGGCAATGTTGCACGGGCTACGCCTGGCTGCATCTCTCGGCATCAAGCGGCTTTGTGTATATGGTGATTCTGCAGTAGCTATCAATCAAGTCAACAAGGATTGGGATGCTACCAAGGAGACTATGGATGCTTATGTAAAAGAAGTACGCAAACTTGACCGCCATTTTTTCGGCCTAGAGTTCCATCATGTTGTCCGCGACTACAATGTGGCAGCAGATGCTTTATCCAAGCTAGGATCTCGACGAGCAGACGTCCCAGCAGAAATATTTGTTCATGAGTTACACCAGCCATCAAGGAGTCGGCAACTGATGACACTATTACTACGCTTCACCCTCCACCAGACCAACAGGTACTGGTCATTGAAACAAACTGGATGACTCCATTCATTGAGTACTTACGGGATCAGAAGCTGCCAAAGGCCGAAAGTGAACAAGTTCCAATCAAGCGCAGAGCTGCAAATTATGTGGTAGTCAACAATATACTTCATCGACGTGGGGCATCAGTCAACGTCTTAATGAAATGCATCACCAATGATCAAGGCAGAGCTTTACTTGAAGAAATTCATGGTGGTGTGTGTGGAAATCATGCTGCATCACGAACACTAGTCGGGAAGGCTTACAGAGCTGGATTCTTTTGGCCATCAGCCAAAAAAGATGCAGAAACAATTGTCAAAACATGCAGAGGATGCCAATTCTTTGCTCGACAAGCTCATGTTCCGGCTCATGAGCTCAAAACCATTCCACTTTCTTGGCCTTTCGCATGCTGGGGCCTAGATCTAGTGGGACCATTAGCCAAAGCTCCTTGTGGTTTCGAGTGGCTTATTGTAGCCATTGATAAATTCACCAAGTGGATCGAAGCACAGCCTCTGATAAATCCTCGGGCTGAAAATTTGATCAAATTCTTCGACGGCATTGTCCACAGATATGGCATACCTCACGAGATTATCACAGATTTGGGCTCGGTGTGTACTAGTGAGAAGTTCCAAGACTATTGTGAGAAATACTCAATTGAGATACATTATGCATCAGTTGCTCATCCATGTACCAACGGACAAGTCGAAAAAGCCAATGGTTTGCTATTACAAGGTTTAAAACCAAGGCTCTATGATCCCTTGAAGAAGTACGGCGGCAAATGGGCTCAAGAACAGCCAGCAGTGTTACGGGGGCTCTACACGCAGCCTAGTCGTGCAACTGGTCAATCGCCTTATTTTCTGGTCTATGGGTCTGAAGCAGTCCTGCCTGCTGATCTCCTCTGGAATGCCCCACGACTAGAACGAGCAAATCGCTCAGCAAAGAAAGATACCAGGACATCGACGGTATAGAAGAAGCTCGAGTGGCAGCTCTGATACAGAACACCCGTTATCTTGAAGGACTACGGCGTTACCACCAGCGTTCCATTCAGCCTCGTTCCTTCATCATAGGAGACTTGGTGCTACGGTGCAGGCAGAATACTGATGGCTTACACAAGCTCATGTCTCGATGGGAAGGTCCTTTTCTTGTTAAACAAGTCATTGGACCTGGTACCTACTGCCTGCAAACTCAAGAAGGCGAAGATCTACCCAATGTATGGAACGTCGAACATCTGCGGAAATTCTACCCGTAATTTGAGCCTCAGGCCCCTGTACTTTTTATAATCATCAGATTAATAAAGTTGTTCGTCCTATCCAACAATATTTTTTGCAGTAATTTATTCTCACTAGAGAACTCTGTGTTACACTTGTTGTTTTAATAACACAAGTCCAGAGTAGTTGTTTACAACTAAATCAAAAGAAGTCAAGACTACTCTCATCAGAGGGTGGCACTATGCCTCAGAAGTCTTGATAGAGGAACACCAACCCACACACGGTTGCAGTTGTTCACCTCGTTTCTTTTGATAATTCACAAGGATGCGCTGCTCTGAGTCTTGCGCCGACTGCATTAGGCTCCTTCATAGCAAGAGCTTATTCAAGTCTCTACTCTAGCATATTGTGCGATTTGAAGTACAACTACTCTACGTAGTTCATTGGCTCTGCAACAGCAACCATTCAAAGTCTTCAACAGACTAGATTCGCTGAACTTCTGTGTTAACAGATCTCGTTCACAAGCTTTTTTTAGACCCACGGTCTGCGCACTCGAGTACTTTTCGCACAACATATACTACAACAGTAGTTCCAAAATACCTAGCCCGCTTGATCTACACATGATCTATGCGATTTTACTACAAGTAAATTTGGCTACGTTTTCTAGTACTATAAGTACTTGACTATGCTTCAAACAACAAACCATTCAAACACAATAGTGTATAAAATGACTAGCCTATACACAGCTCAAGTCAGAAATGAACAAGATTACTTTAAATAAGTAGCTGCACTATCAAGCAAACTGTTTCAATACAGCAATGTTTTAGCAACAGAACTGTCATCAGACTACCTCTGTTCTAATGAGTTTACAAACTCATCCGCCACTGGCTCTGTTTCGGCAACCAGGGCTTCATATTGTTCCGCTGTGGTTCCAGCTGGTAGATACTTCAACTCTAGTGTGGCTGCTGGGTTGTGTGCCTTGAACAGAGCTAAGAGCTTGTTGGTGCACTCCTTTAGCGTCGCCTTGCAGTAGTCAGCCACCTGCTCGGGTACTTGGCAAAGACGATCCAGCAATGACTGGTCCTGCGCTTCTTGATTTTCTGGAGCAAGCATATCCAGAATTGGCTCTATAGCTTCTTCAAGTTCTTTGCGCGCAGACTTCATCTGATTTTACTTCCAACTGCTTGTCTTGCGCTAATTTGAGGTGTTCTCCAATTTGCTTCTCCCAATCCATATGAATCTGGTGCTCTTTGGCACATTCTTCGGTTTTCTTGGTGAGAGCATCTTGGAGTTTGGCAATTTCTTCAGCTCTGCGATTCGCAAGATTGCTCCAGCTAGTGGCCTCATCTTCAGCAACTTTGAGTTTCTTTTTCAAGCCTGCAATAGACATATCATAAATTATTTCATAAAACTTGTCTACAGCGGCAATTCAAGCACTAGAAGTATTAACTTACTATGGTTTTCCTTTGTCAAGTTGGAGAGGCGACCATCCAGACCATCTTTGATGCCTTGCAATGTGGCGAACTGTTTCTGGTGGAAATCAATTTCTTTCTTGTGATCCGCCTTTGCTTTCTCAAGATCTTCACACTTCTCAACGAACTGTTCGTCAAGTTCCTTGATCCGTGCGATGAGTTTGGCATCTCCAGGTTTCTCCATAATTTCGACCAATGCCTATGCAAAAGAATATTATATTCTATTTCTAGAAAACAACAACATGAGTAACAGGTTATGAGACTCACCAGAGCTTTCTGCAAATAATCGCCGGAGTTGAGCACCTTCATCTGCCGGCTCTTTTGTGGTAACATCAACCTGTACATCATATTATTGATTATTTACTTGATTTTGTCTTGCGGGTTCATTTACAAGTTTGTAGACTACTTACAGTTTTCAACTTGTTATCATTTGTTTCCACATTTTCTACCCTAACTTCGACATTTTTGGTGCTCGAAGTTGGTACTTCTATGTTCTGAATTTCCTTGCAGCATACAATATTCATCAAATATTAACACATTCCAAAGAAAAATATGGTTACAATGCTAAGCAATGATTGGCATACCTGTTCAATTGTATGACTGACTACATCAGTAGTCGCTGGGACTCCTCCTTGTGACACTTCAGGAAGTATACTTGTTGGAGGCTCCTCTATTGATATATTCTCTTCAGCAGCTATTGACGCATCAAGGACTCCTTCTGGAATTATGGTGGTTTCAACTCTTTCAGTGGAAGGCAGGGAGTCGACATTTTTCCCTGCAGCACTACTTGGAGTCTCTTCCACCGCAATTTCAGAGCTTGGTCTATCAAATATATACATTTTTCCCTGCCGCACTACTTGGAGTTCTCGTACAGGAGATTCAACTTCTTCTTCCTGTTCTGAATCTTCAATTATAGAGACTCGTCGAGCTACAGTTTGCTTTTCAGGACTGGGAGTTTTTTCCGAATCCTCTTCCGCAATGCTCTGCCAATCTTCTTCAGTAAGCGGAAGTTGGGAGGGCTGCACATGCTATATATCCAAAGATTATATTAGTATATTTCAAGACAATTCAAGCCTAAATTGACAAATTCGACTACTTACAATTGGAGGATTCTCAGCAGAGAATTCCTCGATGATGACAGGCTTTTCGTTCACTCCAGTGAACATGCGCTGGAGCCTCATCATGACGCCAAGGTCAGAGATTTCCTCAGGCGCCATCCTAGAACCATCTGAGGATCCTTCATATTCGTAACCAAGGTGGGCGCGCTCTTGGAGAGGCTGGATCCTTCGTTTCATAAAACTGAAGGTGATCCCAACTCCTGTTAGACCTTTCTCCTTGAGCCACGCCACCCGCTCCATCAATGCGGGGATCTCTCTCGCCTCTTCAGCAGAAGGGCGGCTATTCCAGTTGCTCAGGTCCCTAGGATACCAATTATCTTTTTCTGGACAACTCTTTCCGTGGTTTCCTGCTTCATTACAGCACAAGAAGAAAACATTAGCGCAAATAGAACAAGTTGATAACAAAAAAATCAAGATTGGGTTTGAATATACTTACCAATGGTAAACCACATATTCTTCCAAGGCCGCATGAGTCCATGACAGGCATGTCGAACCACTTCGCCTTCATTCCTTGGCGGAACTGGATACCAGCCCCACCAACTACTTCAGTTTGTTGGTGTGTGGGCTATGGTTTTATATGGTACAAGTACCGGAATAATGCAAGGCTAGGTTTGATGCCAAAAAATGCCTCACAGGCATGGACAAAAACAGATAAGTAAAGAACCCCATTTGGGTTGAGATGGTGGAGTTGGAGCTTATAAAATGATAGAAATTCCTTAAAGAAGGAAGAAATTGGAAGACCGACTCCACGCTCGCAGAAAGAGACGAACAAAGGAATTTCATCACTATCTTTAGTGGGCCAAAGTTGTTTTTCACAAGCCCTCCACTGGAGAGTAGTCTGATCAAGCAGCAAACCTTGTTCCACGAGAAGCCTGAGGTCGTCTTCAGTAGCTGTACATTCCTTCCAAGCTACTCGTGGCATTGGTGGTGTGTCGAACACCGGCTTGGTCGTTGTATCCTTCACCAAGCTTCGTGCGCTAGATCGGCGGGACCCACCGACACCTTCAGCACCAACAGCAGCGGATTTCTTCCATCCTTTCTTCGGTCCCATCGTTGATGCGCGCGTGGTCACCTTGGTCTTCTCGCGCATCCAACAGGTGGCACACCAAAGACTATAAATCTACTTCGCTCAGATGCGAATGCGGGCTTGCGGGCTCGGGGGCTAGATTCGCAAAGCTCGGGGGCTCAGGCTCAGAGTATTTGCGGCGCAAAGGCAAAGGCTGTAGTGACTAAATGAACCTCAACGAAAGCAGATCCAGATTTATAACGGCTCAAGTATTAGGGCTACAGTACCGGCGGCGCGTCACATTCTGTTTTCCCGCCTATTTTTTCGGGATAGGCTTACCAAATCAGTTCACGGCGGCAAAAATTTCGGAGATTGTTGATTACAGAAGATTTTTGAAGATATATTTGATCTTTAAACCAAAGATATTTGCTTTAAAGCTCGGGGGCTGCTAGCGGATATTCCGGGATTTAATTTTTTGGATGATTTTTATTGAACACCTCCGACTAGTTTCTTCAAAACTACTCGAAGCTCGGGGACTACACCCAATGGGTGCACCTAATCGGCGCACACCATTGAACTACTCAAGATGAGGATAGAAGACTGCTTTTGAGTTCTGCCGCTGCTGCATGTCAGATAAGCCGCACATCAAGACAGAGCAAATGCCGATCATGCATCAAGAGGAAAGCCGAAAACGGCAGCTGGACATTGATTCATGCGCATGCAGAGCAACGTAATTAATTATTACTCCAAGGTCCGGCTGCATGCAAGATCGCAGGCAACACGTACAAGAAAAACCCTTTTGCATGGTTTCTGCTACAAGCACACGGAAGATCACCAGAAGCTTCAACGTCCTTGCTGATCGCACACAGACGATGTACGCAAGTACGACTACATCGACGTTCGGCGACATCGACTCGGCGTACGACTACTTCGACTACTCTCGACTACAACTAGACGTAGGGTATTACGCTATTCGCGGCCCGAACTTGTCTAAATCTTGTGTTGTTCGTACACTGTCGTTCCTAGAACTAGGCGAGACCCACAAATCTACTCTCTGGGGTACCCCCAGGCAGACGTGCTCGACATAATTCGTCGACACACTGTTCGGAGGAAGCCTTCCACTGAGGTTCTGTATTGCGTGGTAAAAGAATTCCCATGTATTTATCTCTTTTCGATCCATAAACCCACCAAGGAGATGCTCAATTGCCTTTGTTTTATAAGGTGGCTGATCACTTACCCAAGTGGAAGGCTTCCTTGATGACTACACTCCCATCTATTTTTTTATATCATTGGATCTGCCAAAATGAGTGTTGAAGGCCATTGACAAAAGAAGATGAGGTTTTCTTCGGAAATGGTCAGTAAAAGGCTAATGGAGGCAACTGCCTTGTTTCATGGGAAAGAGTCCAGCAGCCGTTGGAATATGGTGGTCTGGGAATTTACATCTTGGAAATTCTTGGCTTGGTGCTGTGAACTCGTTGAAACCTCCAGGCCATGGGCGGGTCTCCAACAAGTCCCTCATAATGCACAAGCTATGGTTGACATGGTTGTTGATTCAATTGTAGGCAATGGTGAATCCATCCTGTTCTAGAAGGACAGATGGGTGAATGGGTGCACTATTGCGGAGCTGGCGCCTAATTTCTACAAGACCATTCCCAAGCAACAACGAAAATAAGAACTATCGACTGGGTGACTGATATCAAAGGCGCACTATGGTTCAGGTACTGGTGGATTATCTTCAAATTTGGGATCATATGGCGGGAGTTGCACGGCAGCAAAACATTCCTTATCAGTTCAAGTGGAAACTAACCCAATCTGAGACCTACATCAGTAAGACATCTGCACGACATCCATTGTCGAGCGCTGGACATATCTCGGTTGGGAGCATGCATATTTTTTCTTCTGGGATTTGCACCTTTTCTTTTCTTTTCTTTTCTTTTCTTTTCTTTTATTAGGTCATGATGCTTTTTTTGTTGCACACATCATAAGCATCATGGGCAAAAATGCTGCTCCATTTCTTGTCAGGGATCCTGAGCTACAAATCCTCATTCAATCAAATATGAGTGGCTTTTTGTCAGATTGTTTCTTGTTAGAGATCCTGAACTCCAAATTCTCATTCAAATAATCCCAGATATTCAAATCTCACATTTTATTTTTTTTGTCAAATTTTTTGTATTGATACTTGTTTATGGTTTGTCGTGGATTCTTGTAAAATTGAAATCACCCAAATTGTCTTTTTCCCAAGAAAGCATGTCATTTCTTATTAAGTTTCATGCCAAAGTTTCATATCAAAACGTGTGTTCAGAGCTAGAGCACATGTTTCCTTGTTAGTGATTTTGGGTGACAGTTCGATCTAACACTTTGAAGAAGCTAGGATATTTGCAATCTAATGTGGAAATCAATAAGTGACAAGGCGTGATTTCAATTTGGCGATTCCCATTTCTAAAGATTTCCCCTAATTTGTAATATTTTTCTCATCTATTCCAAATTTCATTGGAGTCAAATCACCTCTGGGTTCAATTTTGAATGGATTAAGATGCATAAGAGGGGGGTGAACTAGGCTTCTACAATTTTTTTCTCATGAAAAACAAAAGCTATCGAGCAAGCCTAATCACCCATGTGCCTAACTCCATACTAGCATGACAACTCTAGAAAATAAAATTGTGGAAAGTGAATTGCGAAAATTAAACAGAGGGTTAGAACGACAATTTTTCCCCAAGGTATCGGGGAGTCGGCACTCTTCTCTAGTCCTCGTTAGAGTACCCGCGCAAGGGTTAAGCTCCCCCTTGATCCTGCAAGAATCAAGTGCTCACTAGTGGTAATCCCTTCTCCAACTTCAGATCGGCAGATTCCAAAACCGAGCACAACTTTTTTGGGGCTTCTCACAAGACACCTCGTTGAGAGCTCACCAAAAACACCAACACCAATCCGTCTATGCGATGCCAATCACCAAGAGTAACAAACAAAAAACCTCTCACTTGACCTACACAGATGGATGGATGCACACTTGCTAGTCACTAAGCATTAAAAGATGTCTTTAATCTTGAATTACGAAACATGCAAACATTTCTAGTATTTCTCTTGATCTCAAATGATATCACTATGAACTTCCTACGTGCCAAGAGAGTTCAATTGTAGGTGAAGATAATGTATATATAGAGCACTCCAAATGAGCTAGTCATTGCTCTATTGTTGGGTAGGAGCAGGGAATACCGACCGATTCGGTGCTCACTAATTGCCCACGCCCAATCAATTGGTGTCCACTTTTCACTTGAATTACAACGCCTAGTTAATGTACGGGGTATTGGATCAGCACCACTGTTCATGGCTAGCACTGAATCACTCCTTCTTTCCATAGACAAATTTCAACTTCATTCACGTATATCGACTAATTCGATGTAGGCCTTGGCCAACACGAAAACATTCAATGCTCCTGTACATAAGCTCTGTACAGGAGCATCGACCCTATTTGGTCTGGTGCTTTTGATGCTCCTTTGCTGTCAGTCGATACAAGCACATCAACACCGACCGATTCCGTACTTGCCTGAGCTGGGTGCACCTGGTACAACCGATACCAACTGATTCGGTGCTGGCTAGGACAGTGAATCAATTGGTGTAATGTGTCTGTTCACTGCTCCTGTGTGAAACTCCTCCAATTCTACTCCTTTTGAGTTTCAGTATTTTTCTTAAGGAGGGGGTTATCCGCGACCGGTCGCGTGTTAGCGCACCGCACGACCCCCACCCCCGGTCGTCTTCCTCCTCAAGCCCCCGCCTCCTCCACCGCCCGTCTTCGGCTGCTCCCCACCGCCTCCGCCGCCGCCCACCGCCGCGGCCAACACTAATCCGTCGGCATCGCCTCCTCCGCTTCCTTCTCCACCCCCGCCGCCTCTGATGGGAACCCGCTGGGGTTTGCGCCCGATCTTTCGATGAGAGGGGGATAACTTCAATTTAGACTGGAGAGACGTTCACGGCCCGACTACAACACCACAAGGGCATGCGCTGCGCCTTAGCAACCGATACACCAACTCCAGCGGTCGCCGCGATCTTGTGGAGCACGATCAACCAAACCACTAGAGTAATTCCTGCAAGCAATCGAAGAACTAGCAAGAACAAGTAGAACAAGCAACTCAATTTCAAATATCTACCAACATAAACTCACAAAGGTGGGGTTCCGTATACTCGAAGACAGGCGGCTGGACCAGCACGCGCGCTTACAAGCAAGTAGCAATGGCGCGGCTAAACATTCATTTAAACAAAACCCAATCTGTTTGTGGCGGCTATGAGGGGTATATGAGAGAGTGGAGGACGACCAGGACCTGCTGGGGGTCGTCCCACAACCCTAGGACGTGCCCCTATTGGGCCCCACTTGATACACGGCCCATCGGTCCAAAATAAGGTGACGCAGCACCATGGGCAGAAAAGGTCTCTGTAGTAACTCGACGATTGCGGCCGCATCCGAACCGATATGAAGGCGAGTCCGGATCCATCTGAAAGTAGACTTGCCATCAAGTACTTAAACGCCCAAAACGGAGTCCGGATGAAACTATGTGACCGTGGCGTCCATCACAAGTCGATGCTTTTCTGCAGTCCGAATCCAGCCTCCAAAACGTGTTGTAATTGATCTCTTTCCATCTTTGGGCCCAAAGTGATGTGGTGGCCTGGTGGAGGACGTGAGGAACACATTGAATTGGTCCCCAATCAACTTCTTTGATCCTCCATGCCTTCCATGTGTGTCTAGCACTCTTTTTAATCCATATATGTATTTGTGAAAATGAGAATGAACACACATTATATACTTGTCTTGTTCTTCGTTCAATGCTTAGTTGATTTGTATAACTGTATACTGGTTGCTTAGCTTGGGTGCTTATCTTGCTATAGGAGATAAGTAGTTATTGACTAGTGTAGGAGTGGTTCCTAGCCTAGCCAGTGGCCTTAGAGTATTCCCGTTGTTGGCGGTCGTTACAGCCCAAATCTGACCACCAATACTCGGGAATAAATGAGAGACTATGCAACATTCCATGTACTTAGGTTTTATTTCTAATAAAGTTCCACGAGTTTTGGTGAGTGTCATGTTTGCAGGTACAACATTTACAAATACGTGCTATAGGGGTCGGAAATGACCGAATTGGCCGAACGACACGTTCGGCCGGTTATCCCCCTTAGCTGTATGGGCTAGCGGAAGCCATCCACGTCAGCGACAACTCAACGAACACATCATCGCCACGTGGGATGGCCGCGAACACATTCCGGAGCTCGCCACGTCAACCTGGGCCCAAACAATGCAAAGTCCAAGCACCAAAGGGCAGCCCAGGGGTGGCCAGCACCAGAGGCGGTGCTGGGGGGGCCGGCCTTGGGGCAGGCCTGGTTCAGCCGAACCAGGGCCTTCGGCCGAACCGACCCCAGCCAGCAACCGACCCCCAGAAGCAATCACAGGCGTCCAGAGCAAGGCGGTGCATCCAAGGGCCTTCGGCTGAACTGATCCGTTCGGCCGAACCCGGTGCATTCGGCCGAACCGCCCTCCAACCATCCTAGGCTGCCTTGGCGGTTACCCAACCTCCAAACAGCCCTTGGACACCTATAAATGGAGGGGCAGGCTGCTCATTCAACACACACCACAAGCCAAGAGCACTATTTCCACTTTTCTCTTTAGTAGAGTTAGGATAGTTTAGTTGGGAGTTAGAGTCGAGTCGAGCTGTGCCTCGGAGGTTCCGGAGTCATCTTCAGAAGCCCTGGTATTAGCTCTTGTATCTTTTACTTTATCTTTTGTTGACATTTGAGTTATCAATATAGTTATCTACTTTGCTCTACTTCTGTCTTATATAGTTGCATCTACTTTAGTCTAGTTGCTTCTATATTGTGTTTAGACTATAGTTGGTTCTAGTTCTTAGTGCTTCTAGTTCTTGCTTAAGTCTCTGTCTCTATTGGTTCTTCGTTCTTGCTTACTACTTGAGGTGAATTGTCACTAAGAGTAGTAACGAGGGTGCTTGCTTCTGCTAGTTATTGATCTGTGTAGGAGTGGTTCCTAGACTTGTCAGTAGCCTTAGTTTCTACCCGTCGCAACGGAGGTGGTAGCCGGGAGGTGGTGACAGCCCTTCCGGTGCTTTAGGACCCAAGGTTCAGGGTAGTCGGCACCCCTTCTCATCCCTTTCTAGGATTCTCAATTCTGATATTGGATCGTAAGAAGTGCCAACAACAGGCTCCTGGGTTGCCGCTTTAAGAACGAGTCCTTAAAGGAGATTGCTATAAGCCCCATAGGTAAAAAGGTGATTTGAAACTTTGCCTATGATTCAAGTATTTTTGAAGACTAGTTGTTTATAAGTTACCTGCAAAAGAAATGACATTGTAGCAACTTCTGATCCACCGAGCCTAAGTCCGCAACTTTGCTCGAGGATGAGCAAAGAGGTTAGCTTGGGGGAGCTTGTTGGCGGTCGTTACAGCCCAATTTCGACCACCAATACTCGGGATAAAATGAGAGACTATGCAACATTCCATGTACTTAGGTTTTATTTCTAATAAAGTTCCACGAGTTTTGGTGAATATCCAATATGCAAGTACATTATTGACAAATGTGTGCAAAAAGTGTTAAAATTGGCCAATTCGGCCGAACTGCTTGGTTTGGCCGGGTTACCCTCTTTAGTCATACTCATGACATGAAGCAAAGCACAACCAAGATTTATCAGCTTCCCTGCGGAAATATAAATTACGATACCTCGGAGTACTCCCAGGTGAAGTGCTACAGCGTTGATTCTGTGCGCTTGCAGAATATTTCTATATTTTATTAAGCCATAAGGAAAACCACTGAACACTCCTTGCATCCAGTATCGGGATTCCCCAATTCTGATATTGGATCGTAAGAAGTGCCAACATGCATTTCTGGCGCCGTTGCTGGGGAAGCATTTGGCTAGATTACTTTTGAACTTCTATCTCGAGTTATCTTAGTTGAGTACCGCTACCCAAGCGGGTTTATCCTTGCTCTGTTCGTTGGTCTTTGCGGAACAGAGATGCCATCGGCAACGACAAGGAGACATGCACATATTATGGACAAATCGAGGAGATCTGGGAGCACGGATCGTCTTGGTTGCCATCCTCGATGTCTGTCTCTTATACACATAGCGAGAACGTACGTGTCGGGCCAGCTCCGCCAGTCGGAGATGGTAGCTTCGAGCTGAAGCCAGCCCTCATCAACATGGTATAGGCTAGCCCATTCTGCGGCAAGCCACACGAAGATGCCAATGCTCATCTCCAGCATTTCCTGGAGATTTGCAACACCTTCACCATCCGCGGAGTAAGTACCGATGCTATTCGCCTTCGTTTATTCCCATTCTCATTATTAGGCAAGGCGAAGCAATGGTTTTATGCTAACCGCGAAGCCATAGACTCTTGGGATAAATGCACTAGCGCTTTCTTGCTAAAGTTCTTTCTGGTTGGGAAAACCAACTCCCTTCGGAACAAAATTGCTAGTTTCCAGCAGTTAAAAGATGAAACAGTCGCGGAGGCATGGGATCGCCTCCAGGACTATATTTCTGCTTGTCCTCACCATGGTATGCAGATGATATAATTTATGCATAAACAATTACAAATAAAATGTGATTAAGTTCTACCACTATTTTAAAATCTCAAAATGTAATTAAATGATCTAAATTAACCTTTAACTATGATTTTATTTAATTAAAATTAATCAAGCATGTAGTGTGTTCTTTTAATACAAATCTTCTGCTAGTTTTACCATTTCAACCATAACTTCGTTTTCAGCCATTCTTGCGCCCACGCGACCATAGAATCGAGCCCTTCCGCTTAGTGCGTTCTTTTAAAGCTTTCCCTTTGATTGGTGTATTGTTCTTAGTTGTATATTGTTTGTTTGCTTGTATAGCTGCTTGTTGTGCTCGATGATTGCTGCGACTAGAAGAAACGTGTTCGAGTGCTATCAAGGAGAAGAGCTTGAAGATCAAAGAGCTGAAGATTAAGAGTAATTATACTGGATTTGAGGCAAGTTATAGCACGGACAATCCTTGCTACCTAAACACACCGAGGCGTGTACTCCGCAAGTGGGGGAAATATCTGCAAAGAAGGCGATCATCAAAACCTCTCCGGACCGGAAGGAAGATCCCGGAGTACCCGTCATCCAATGCACGATCTGGAATCGTCGCATTGATGATGCGCTCTGCGATCTGGGGGCCAGCGTCAACATCATGTCTAAGGTATTATTTAAAAAGTTACGCTACCCTACTCTATCTCCTACTACTGCCCAGGTTCAGCTTGCGGATTCAACCATCGGCTACCCCGAGGGGGTGATCGATAATGTACCGGTCCGCATTTGGGGACGTTACGTTCCTGTTGACTTCGTTTTCCTCGACACGGGAAACGACCACTCGTTTTCCCTTGTCCTGGGCCGACCATTCTTGAACACTGCCCGGGCTAGAATCGATATGGATGCGGGAGAAGTCTCGTTCCGTATCGACGGAAGGTTGACGTACTTCAAGTTCCAACCACGGGAGGAAAAGAAGGTAGAACCACTTACACCGGAGCAGAGGAGCGCCGAGTGTTTCCTCAAAGCTCTCATCAGTGGAGAGCTGGAGATACTCGGTGGAGAGCAGCCCGAGTGGTACGGATCGACAGAACAAGTGAGCGCAGAAGAAATGGACCGCCTCGTAAAGAAATACGAGGAAGAGCAAGCCCTTTGGAATTCTCCAGAGACACCGATCCCACCGCCACCGACACTGAAGAAGAAGAACAAGAAAATGTGGCGGAAGAAAGTTGCATCATCCGAGTTATCCACTCCGCGACTGGACGATGACAAGAGCAACTGAGGACAGAGAAGTCCCGCTAGCGGACTTAAAAGCTGAGCGCTCGCCGCGAGGATAACCAGTATGTATCTCATATTTCCCTTCCAATTTTTAAATTTTCAATTGCATTTGCATGTTTCCCTTCAAAATAAAATGAACCACTTGAATAAAATCTGAGAGAGAGTAGAAAAATTTTTGCAAGATTGGTTAAAATAATTGGACATATGCTGAAATTTTACCTAGGATGAATGCAATTGGTAACTTTTATCATTTTCACTCCTTCTAGAACATCTCCAATTATTTACCATCACCACCAACCAGCAACAAACATGTCTCCCCCACTAAAATGGCTGCACTCACACCAATAATCACAAAACATGGCAGCATGGGGATGACTCCACTAGAATCAACTTTGGTCATGTCAATGTTGGATCTCACCTACCAAAAACCACCAAAACTTTCCATGATCTAGTGCTGCACCCATCAAAAAAGTTTGTGCTGGTGGGAGACAAGGTGTGCATGCAGCACATGCAGCACCCAGGCCAGTTCGGCCGAATGCACTGGTTCGGCCGAACCAGGCAGTTCGGCCGAACCAGGCCGACTGCCTTCCCGCGCGCCTATAAATGGTGCCCCTTGCCTCTCCTTGCTCCTTGCACCACTCACACACTCATACACTCTGAAATTTCTCCTAGGAGCTCTCTCTCTCTCTTATTTCTTGCTCTAGCTTGTGCTCAAGTTCTTGCTCAAGTTTTGGTTTACTTGCATACTCAGAAAATCCCAAAAATATTTTGCCTTTGTTGTGATCTTTGTGCTGAATTTCTGGACGATTTTGTGGTGGTCACCTACACCCACAAGAACGACTAACCTTTTGTGGTGGTGATTATCCCCGCAAGAACGACTAACTCTCTCGGACGACTGACTTGATTTTCTAACCATATATTCAGTCCTTCGGGTAGTCGTTGTGCACTAACTTTTTGCAGGATCATGTCGAAGTTCATCGCTGCAGTCCGTCGCTCCACCCGGCTTAACCGCCGTACGGACGATGCTGGGAGTTCCCCAGCTCCGTCCCGAGGCTCGAGCCGGATGGACAGGGATGAACAAGAAGCAGCCGGCTCGGGATGGGGTCATGCCACGCCCCCAGCCAGGCAGCTACTAAGCATCAACGACATCGTCCTCAGGAACGAGCGGGAGCGGAACACCTTCAATGAGCTTCGGCTGAAGGAGTTCGAACACGCCCATGTTTTTGAGCAGGAGCTGCTCAGGGACACGGGTATGGACGAAGAATTCACGGAGATTTTCCAAGCCATTGGCTGGGAGAATTTCTGGCTCATCAACGAACAAGGTTCGTACCTTCTCACCCTCGAATTTCTTTCAACTCTGGTTTCTGAGTCTGGGGGATTTGTTTCCGTTTCTTCAACCAAGAGTTCTTCTGCTCTTGGAGGGATTTTAGCTCAGGTCTCAGCTTCTCAAGCCGTTGCTCTTTAGACCCGAGCAAAGCTCTGAAAAGGTTTGATCGGGTGGCTTTTTGGAAAAAGATTTCGGGGAACACCAACTGTCGTGCGCCACGCACGAACAGTATTCATAACCCCACTTTGCGGTTCATGCATCGTTGGGTGTCTATGACAGTGTTTCCCGGGCGGACTTGCGCCCGTAACACTATTGAGTTGCGGGTTCTGTTCGCAATGGTTAAGCAAATTCCTTACTCTCCTGTTAAAGACATGGTTAGTCACTGGCTGGCTCATTTTTCTCGTGTGGGTAGCATGGCGATGACTTCTCTAGTCACTCGCCTTGCCAACCATCTGGGCGTCCTCCAAGGCGCCCGGCTCACGTACATCGAGTCAGCGCGTTCCGTCGTGGATGCCGAGCACTTCGTGCAGGCCCACATGATGCGGCGGACGCCCGATGCAATGTTGTCCATGATTTATCGTGGCTATACAACTGAAGTGCCCTTGCCTCGTGCAGCACTAAAGTTGTATACCACGCAGAAACTAACCCTCCAGTTGAGGACCGAGTCGGACGATTCTCCACCTTGAAGAGAGCCCGCTCGGCACAGCGTTGCAGGTGACGGACCAGTCATGAGGGGGCGAGCTAGGCGTGATGCTGGGCTCGCCACCTCACAGGAACCGGAGGATGCACCTCCCATGCCACACCGACATACTTCTGCTTTCGAGGCCGCCTACGACACGTACACTGGTGCTGGGACGTCCGGAGCAGGAGGCTCCGGGCAATACCAGGACCCGAACTACTACGCCTCAGGACGCTGGGAGTACGGCCAAGACACGGACTCTGAGTGGTCCGGGGGTCGGTATGTAGGGGGGTCCGACCATACCTCCCAACCATACTACCCCATACTCACAGTCCGCCCGTTTCGACTACGGTCGTGAGTTGTCATACATCTCCGACCGGGTCGACGTGATCGACGACCGGACACGGGGCATTCAAGACACAGTAGCCCGTCATTCGCAGTACCTCCAAGAGAATGATGGGATGGTGTCATCCATCCAGCATGATGTCCGGGAGCAGTCCGAGCAGCTGGCCGCGTACCTCGCAAGACTCAATCCCTACGAGTGAAGCGTTCTAGCTTGGGGGAGGACCCCCACCAGGTACGTCCAAATCGACCCAGCATTTTGATCTCTTTTCTCTTTTTATTTCCCTTATGTTAGTTTGTATCTAAAAAAATGAAAATACCAAAAATATTTCCCTTAGACAATATTTCCCTTGAATAAAATTAGCTCCCAACTATGCATGGAATGAACCATATGTCTCTCACCTTGGAAATGATGAATAGTTGCTATCATTAATCTTGCAAGTACTTTGTTTCAACTAGTTGCTTGATATGCTTGAGTTATTTGGCATGAGCAATAAATGAACCTAAAACTTTGTGGGAGCACATGCTTTATTCCAAGTCTAGGTTGTTGTGGAGATTGATATAGTGAGACTTTGGTTGAATTCTATTTCTGCTCTTAGTATGGTGAAAATCTCGGATGATTATGCTTTCAAAAATAAAAACAAAGTTCCTCATTGGTCATAATACCATGCAGAGCATCGTAGCATGTAGGAGTGCTGCCTCCATGAGAGCTCCAGCCAGTTCTCCATCTTAGCGAGCTTTGTCAAATTGTTGTGACCTTAGTGAGGAATCTTTCATGCCTCTAAGATCGAGATTCACATACACTCCACCTCTCACTTGCAATTCCTACTTTGGGAGTTAGCAAAAACCATACCATCATCATTTCCCATAAATAAAAATTTCATGTTCTTTGATTCCCTCTCCAAATATCTGTGAAGTAGAGGCATGGGCTAGTTCCCCAGCCCCGTCCCGTTGCTCGAGCCGGATGGACGAGGATGTGGCTGGAGCAGCTGGCTTGGGTGGAGGCTCTGCTGTACCCCAAGCCAGGCAGCTCCTGAGCGAGAACGACATTGTTCTCCGGACGGACCGGGAGAGAAGCACCTTCAACGAGCTCAGGCTGAAGGAATTCGAGCACACCCGTGTGTTCGATCAGGACCTACTGAAAAGGACGGGGATGGACGAGGAGTTCCCGGAGATCTTCCATGCCGTCGGCTGGGAGAACTTCTGGGAGATCAACGAGCCAGGTTCGTACTTACTCACGCTCGAGTTTCTTTCCACACTGGTTTCCGAAAATGGGGGGATTCGCTTCAGATTTTTCAACCAAGAGTTCTTCTGCCCTTGGAGGGATTTTGGCTTGGCTCTTGGTTTTTCAAGTCATTGCTCTTTAGAGCCAAGCAGAGCTTTGAAAAGGTTTGATCGGGTCGCATTCTGGAAGAGGATTTCCGGAAATACCAACTGCCATGCACCCCGCATGAACAGTATCCATAACCCCACTCTGCGCTTTATGCACAAGTGGGTGGCTATGACGGTATTTCCGAGAGCCGATATCCGACCCGTGAACACAGTCGAATTGCGGATTCCTAACAATGCAGGTAAGAAAGCAGCCACCACAGACAGTGATAGCGAAGAGGAGGAGGCCGCAGCCGAACCACAATGCTCGCTGCCAAGATGGAGCTCCTGATGAAGAAGCTGGAGGCCCCTGCTCAAGAAACGGTGCAAGCCATGGACGCTCGCATGATCTGCGAAGTCTGTGGCAACACTGGCCATTCGGGGAGTGACTGCCCCGAAACGCGAGAAGATGCCCACTACGTCAACAACTCCAACAACAACGGGTACCGACCGAACAACTACGGCAATCAAGGCTGGATAGTTTAGTTGGGAGTTAGAGTCGAGTCGAGCTGTGCCTCGGAGGTTCCGGAGTCGTCTTCAGAAGCTCTGGTAATAGCTCTTGTATCTTTTACTTTATCTTTTGTTGACATTTGAGTTATCAATATAGTTATCTACTTTGCTCTACTTCTGTCTTATATAGTTGCATCTACTTTAGTCTAGTTGCTTCTATATTGTGTTTAGACTATAGTTGGTTCTAGTTCTTAGTGCTTCTAGTTCTTGCTTAAGTCTCTGTCTCTAGTCATCCACTTTTCTTGCTTACTACTTGAGGTGAATTGTCACTAAGAGTAGTAACGAGGGTGCTTGCTTCTGCTAGCGAAGTGAGTTGTTATTGATCTGTGTAGGAGTGGTTCCTAGTCTTGTCAGTAGCCTTAGTTTCTACCCGTCGCAACGGAGGTGGTAGCCGGGAGCGTCGTATTGATGATGCGCGGTCGTTGTAGTCCATCACGTTAGTTCCGGTGCTTTAGGACCCAAGGTTCAGGGTAGTCGGCACCCCTTCTCATCCCTTTCTGTGTGTCGGAGGCCCTGTAGTCCCCAAGAAAGACAATAGACTTACCCCAGACCTTTTAGTGCTGGCTCTATAGCCACTGTATCTCTAACCAGTTGACTTAGGTAGATAGAGTCCCAGGAATCCTTTATCTCTTCTCGTTGTCCTCCCAACTATCTATACCTTCTCTCATCTATCCAAGCCTCCTTGAGCTGTGTGTGTCACGGTATATCCACTCCTATCCAATACCGTTTATCCCCCGTCTTGTCTAGTCGTGTACCCTTCTGTGATAGTCTCAAATATCTGTTCACTAGTAGTCTTGCCAAAGCTTCCCTGCGGAAATATAAATTACGATACCTCGGGATACTCCCGGTGATTCTGTGCGCTTGCAGGATATTTCTATATTTTACTAAGCCATAAGGAAAACCACTGAACACTCCTTGCATCCAGTATCGGGATTCCCCAATTCTGATATTGGATCGTAAGAAGTGCCAACACTCACCGCGACACCGCCAGGCCGAGCGTTCCTCGCGCCGCCGGATCTGTGCAGCCGCCATGACGGAGACTTCGGGTGCCAAGGAGGACGCCATCGCCCCGCCCTTCTACGCCGCCTACACCTCCGTCAACGTGAAGCAGCATGTGCCGATCGCCCTCAGCCTCGAGCGCCCCAACTACTCCAAGTGGAAGGCGTTCTTCACCGCCCTCTGTGCCAAGTACGGGCTGCTCAGCCACATCGACGGCACGGAGGCTGCCCGTCCGACCGATCCCGCGGGGTCCCAGCCGGACGCGTGCGTCCGCGGCTGGATGTACGGCTCCATCGACGACATCGTCCTCGACCTCGCCATGGAGCCCGACCAGGATGCACGTGCCTTGTACGTCTCCATCAAGGCTCTGTTCCAGGCGAACAAGGAGTCCCGCGCCGTCGTCCTTGAGCAGGAATTCCACAACCTGTCCCAGGGCGATCTCTCCATCGACGCCTACGCCCAGCAGCAGAAGCGCATCGCCGATGCCCTCTGGGAGGTCGGCCACACCGTTTCTCCGGCGCAGCTCGTCCTCAACCTTCTGCGCGGCCTCGACGCCCGTAACCGCACCACTACCGACATCATCTCCAACACGTCCCCGTTCCCCACCTTCAAGGCCGCCACCAACATGCTCCGTGTCAAGGAACTCAGCCTTGGCCCCGCGGGCAAGGAGGCGTATGCCTCTGCTCTTCACGCCTCCTCCGTGCCCGCCTGTACATCGCCATCGTGCCTGTCCACCGCTACGGCATCCAGCAGTCATGGCGGCGGTGGCAAAGGCAAAGGAGGCAAGAACAAGGGAGGGCGCGGTGGCAACCAGCAACAGGGCGGTGGCAACTTCGGCGGTGGGCGCAAACAGCAGGGCGCTGTTTTTGGTGGTCGTCAGGCTCCTCAGCAGCCCGGTCCTTGGGTTTGCTACAACCCTTGGGCTGGTCCGTGGCCTCCACAGCAGCAGCAGTGGTCAGCGCCGGCTGTGCCGCCCCCACAGGCGCGCACAGCCTTCGCGCCACCCCAGTTCTCTGCAGCCGGCGGCCCTCCGGCGTACGGGCCTCCAGGCGGCTGGGATGCGACCGGCCTGATCGCTGCCCTCAACCAGATGGCGGTCCAGGGGTCTGCTCCCTGGGTCATGGACAGTGGCGCCACTTCCCACATGTCCTCCAACGACGGTATTTTACTCTCCCGTCTCCCGTCGCCATCGTCTTCCATTACGGTCGGCAACGGTCATTCCATTCATGTTCATAGTCGTGGCACTTCCTTTATTCAAATAGCTGATCGTCCTTTTCATCTGAACAATGTCCTTATTGCTCCACAACTCACTAGTAATCTGTTATCTGTTAGACAGCTTACTCGCGATAATAATTGTTCTATTGAGTATGACGCCTCCGGTTTTTCTGTTAAGGATCTTCAGACCAAGACGGTCCTTCTTCGGTGCAATAGCAGCGGGGACCTCTACACCATTCCACATCATCCACCACCTCGCTGCCATGTTGCCGTCGTCTCCCCAGAGCTGTGGCACTCACGTCTTGGTCATCCTGCACCTGCCGTCATCACTACTCTCCACAAACTATCAGCTATCCAGTGTAATAAAGCAGCATGCCATCTTTGCCATGCTTGTCAGCTAGGCAAACACGCTAGACTGCCATTTGCTAGTTCGGTTTCTAGTACTTCTGCACCATTTGAACTCGTTCACTGTGATGTCTGGACCTCTCCAGTTTTGAGTATTTCTGGTTATAAATTTTATCTTGTGCTGGTTGATGACTATACACATTATTGTTGGACGTTTCCCCTCCGCCATAAATCAGAAGTTCATAACCATATTGTTGAGTTTGTTGCTTACGCTCATACAAAGTTCAGTGTCCCTAGTCTCTTGGTCCTCGAAACGCCAGACTACGGTCTCTTGTTCGAGTGCAGAGGCTGAGTATCGTGCTGTTGCGCACGCCGTGGCTGAGACTTGTTGGCTTCGTCAGTTACTTCAGGAGCTCCATGCACCCATTTCTTCAGCGACGATCGTCTACTGCGACAATGTCAGTGCCGTCTACATGACCGCCAATCCAGTACATCATCGTCGCACGAAGCACATTGAGATAGATATTCACTTTGTCCGTGAGAAGGTTGCTTTGGGACAGGTCCGGGTGCTCCATGTCCCATCGTCTCATCAGTTTGCAGATATTATGACCAAAGGGTTACCTGTACAATTGTTCACTGACTTTAGGTCCAGTCTTTGTGTTCGTGACACTCCCGCATAGACTGAGGGAGGTTGTTAGGATGTAATAGTCAGCCCACATTGGGCGTGTGGCCCATTGGGCATTGTACACTGTAACCCTAGCCTATTAGGCTATATAATGAAGGTCACCCCCTTGATTGGGTGTGTGGTGTTTCTCTACAAAGACATTAATATGGTCATATCTAAGCCGGTGATGTCCTCATCATTCTCCCCTTCTTGGCTGCAAGTCGTCCTCGACTTGCTCTTGTAGCATTCTAAAGTGATTCCTTTGTTGTTTGAACTTGAAAGTTCATCCATGTTGCATGACCACAGCCAGCAATGCTCCCCTTCTTTGGGCTGACCCTGTTGCTTAAGAGAAAAATTAGCAAAGCTTTGCAAGACATTGTTAGTGTTAGTCCAGCCCTCTATTTGATTGTGATCGTGCAGCACAAATGGATATTTCAGATTAGCGCAAATATAAACTTTATGCACCAAATACTCTGTTTTGCAATTGTACTTGCCAACAAAGTGATATGTATGATTAGACAAGCCTGAAAATTCAGTATATGCAAAAAGCTTCTCCTCTAAACATTTTAGATCACAAAGAATATCAAATTCAATATAACCCAAAGTTTTTAAAGAAGACATTAATTTCAATTCATCTTGTGCACAAGTAACAGGATGGAAAAGCTTTGCTTCAGCACATATGTATGGTTCTAAATAAAAAATATCACTCTTATTCACTACTTGTGACAAATTCTCTTTATCATAAGGAACAACAACTAATTCATCTTGTGACAAAAGTAAATCAGCAGCAGGTTCCACAATTTCTTGCTCTTGAATAGCATTTATAGTGGACAAATTTTTAGCATTAAGGATCACATCGTTCTTGTAGGTATTCATAGATAATAAAATTTCCTTTTCAGCACTTACGGCAAGCCAAAACAATGAAGCAATATTGTTGTATGATTTGCTAATTAGCATGGTTCGAATTTCAGAATTAAGCCCTTTCATGAACCTACTCATAACATCTTTCTTGCATTCATCCAATCCACCAAAAATGACACAAATCTTAAACCTATGATAGTATTCTTTGACAGTCCTACTGCCTTGCTTCAATTTGTCCAATTTTGCAAGTAAACAGTCAGCATAATATTCTGGAACATATTCATCTCGAAAAAGCATTTTAAAATCATTCCAAGTTTATGGAACTTTGTTGTGCCTACAAATGTGTTTCAATGTAATCAAAGCAGATTTTGTTAAAGCATTAGATGCAGCGAAAATCATTTCATGTTCAGACAAGTCATAACTATCAAATTCTGCATCTACCTTAAGCTCCCAATCAATATAAGCTTTAGGATCAAACATACCGGCATATAATGGCAAATGTTGAATGACATCCTGAAGATGAGGGTCTAGTTTAAACTGCTCAAAAATCTCTGTATCACCTGCTATGATTAGTTGACAACAAGAAACACAAAAATACAAGCTCTTACAAGTTCTTACCAAGCTAAACAGGAGGTGACGGCAACCAACAAGACAACAACCTCAAAGATAGTGTATCGGTGCCGCAGCAACAAGACCTGTCAAGCTGTAGTCATATATGTGGAGCTATAGGTGAGCTGAAAAACAAGGAATAGCTAGCACCACGTTAGTTAAACAAAGCAAGCTAAATAATCGTTCAACGGCGGTACTGTGCTGGTCCTAAGCTAAACCATGCTAGAGACGTGAGCCTAGGCACAAAGGTAGTCACCAACAAAGAACAGCTAGCACAGCACAAAGGAAAACACCAAATTCAGCCCTTTTTCTCACTTCTTGTCTTTTTTCTCTCTCTTTTTTTGCCTCTCTTTTTTTGCCTCTCTTTTTTCTATTCTTTTTTAACTTCCATTTTTTCACTTTTTTTTACACCTTTGCTGAATATCAAGACAAATCAGCACAAAACGATTGAGTTTACACAGATTGCAGATCGCCAATCTCCAGGACAATTACGGAACGCTCAAAAGGAATATCTAAACAATGATAGATCCGTTGGAAAGGTAACAAGATAAGCTTTTCAGATTGTATTTAAACGCTTGAATCGGACTTAATATGAATCCGTGGTGACCAAAACACAGCAGTGATATATCTGATGATAATGGATCTCGTGGCAACCAAAACGTGATAAAACTCAAAACTCTAAAGGATTAGACACTAGAACCCGCAACTCGACACAACCGATGCAACCGAAAATTCAACAAGCCCTAACTAAGCAGTACTAGTAAAGGCTCAAAATATTTATAAGATTGCAGGTAACTGATCAACTTTTTTTTGGCTTTTCTGGGCTATAGGAAATTAAAATCAGCAAAGAATTGGATAACTGTCACCGATAAACCTCGCTCTGATTACCAACTGATGGAAACACGCTGGGGTTTGCGCCCGATCTTTCGATGAGAGGGGGATAACTTCGATTTAGACTGGAGAGACGTTCACGGCCCGACTACAAGGGCATGCGCTGTGCCTTAGCAACCGATACACCAACTCCAGCGGTCGTCGCGATCTTGTGGAGCACGATCAACCAAACCACTAGGGTAATTCCTGCAAGCAATCGAAGAACTAGCAAAAACAAGTAGAACAAGCAACTCAATTGCAAATATCTACCAACATAAACACACAAAGGTGGGGTTCCAAATCTGAAATCACAAAGGTGGGGTTCCGAAGACTCGAAGACGGGCGGCTGGACCAGCACGCGCGCTTACAAGCAAGTAGCAATGGCTAAACTTTCATCTAAACAAAACCCAATAAGTTTGTGGCGGCTATGGGGGGTATATGAGAGGGTGGAGGACGACCAGGACCTGCTGGGGGTCGTCCCACAACCCTAGGACGTTCCCTATTGGCCCCACTTGATACATGGCCCATCGGCCCAAAATAAGGTGACGCAGCACCGTGGGCAGAAAAGGTCTCTGTAGTAACTCGATGATTGCGGCCGCATCCGAACCGATATGAAGGTGAGTCTGGCTCCATCTGAAAGTAGACTTGATAAGCTTTCCATGAAGTACTTGAACGCCCAAAAAGGAGTCCGTATGTGACCGTGGCGTCCATCACAAGTCGATGCTTTTCTGCAGTCCGAATCCAGCATCCAAAACGTGTTGTAATTGATCTCTTTCCATCTTTGGGCCCAAAGTGACGTGGTGGCATGGTGGAGGACGTGAGGAACACATTGAATTGGTCCCCAATCAACTTCTTTGATCCTCCATGCCTTCCATGTGTGTCTAGCACTCTTTTTAATCCATGTATGTATTTCTAAAAATGATAATGAACACACATCATGGCGCAGCATCAATTCATCGAATGTAGGAATAATAATCATGAAATATGATTGATTCACCTTTGGTTTACAAGACATTAATATGGTCGTATCTAAGCCAGTGATGTCCTCATCAGCCTCCGCCGCCCCGGGCTCCGGTGACGCCTCGCCACCACCGCCGCACTAATTCTTCGGGCCGCCGCCGTCTCCACTCCGCCCCTGCCGCCAGCACCGCCCGGCCGGCGGCGCCCTCGCTGCCCGGCCCTCCGCCGATACCAACTGATTCGGTGCTGGCTAGGACGGTGAATCAATTGGTGTAATGTGTCCGTTCACTGCTCCTGTGTGATACTCCTCCAATTCTACTCCTTTGAGTTTCAGTATTTTTCTTAAGGAGGGGGTAATCCGCGACCGGTCGCGTGTTAGCGCACCGCGCGACCCCCTCCCCCGGTCGTCTTCCTCCTCCAGCCCCCGCCTCCTCCACCGCCCGGCTTCGGCGGCTCCCCGCCGCCTCCGCCGCCGCCCACCGCCACGGCCAACACTAATCCGTCGGCGTCGCCTCCTCCGCTTCCTTCTCCACCCCCGCCGCCTCTGATGGGAACCCGCTGGGGTTTGCGCCCGATCTTTCGATGAGAGGGGGATAACTTCAATTTAGACTGGAGAGACGTTCACGGCCCGACTACAACACCACAAGGGCATGCGCTGCGCCTTAGCAACCGATACACCAACTCCAGCGGTTGCCGCGATCTTGTGGAGCACGATCAACCAAACCACTAGGGTAATTCCTGCAAGCAATCGAAGAAAAAGCAAGAACAAATAGAACAAGCAACTCACATTAAGCCATTAAATGCAACCGGCATGAATGCATGGCACTCATTATTAAACCTATGTTGTTTCAATTTAACTCAGAAAACAAAATTTTCCTATACTAAATTCCCTGTTAATTTTTTAAAGGTTGGAAAATTTTAGAAAATTGAGAAAATCATTGTATTAATTATGCTATAAATTCACATCCCAAAATCCAAAAATTTTGGGGTGTGACACGCTAATCCGCCGACGCCGTCTCCTCTCCGCCATCTCCGCCCCCGCCGCCGGCACCGCCCGGCCCTCCGCCCGGCGCCCGTCGCCCCCACCGAGCCAACCGCCGCCCCCGAACTCCTCTTCTAGAGCCGCCGGCGTCGGATCTCCGACGGCAACCCCAGGCCCCTAACCCCTGAGCGCTAACCCGACGGCGTCGGCGCCGGGGAAAAAGGGCGTGCTACGGGGCGCGCAGGTCGCGCGCTTCGATGGAGCGCGACCATCGCGCGATAAACTTAACCTTTCCTTAACTATCCAAAGGCTTCATCTGAGCAACCTAGATCTAGAAGTTCACAAGTGTGCACCAGACCGTACTCTAGGCTTACATAGATCAAGCCACTAATTCTTGCCCTCTTTTATAGTAGGTCCAAAGAAAAATAAAAACCTAAACTACTCCATATCTCTCGACTCCAAATGACTTAAAGAACTAGCTTATCCTTTAATCTTCACACATATCCTTTAATCTAATACAATGAAATCCAATGATAGTGGCCAAGAATACTATGAAAGCTATCATTATGACCTAATTTTTAATTACCTCCGCAAAACACACATTAGCCTCAATAATTATGTAATCATTCATAAAAGACATCATTATGACCTAACTTTTAATTACCTCCACAAAACACACATTAGCCACAATAATTATGTAATCATTAAGTATCAAAACCGAATTAAGAACCTAGATGCTCTTTTAAATTTGCTGTAGAAATTTGAATAAAATATATTGCCTTGGATGTCGTAATCAAGAGAAAGAAAATGGAAGACTAGTAGATGATGCACACACTCTCCGCCAACGAAAGCTGACGACGTCAAACATGGGTACATGCCGCTGTGCGCACCAAATGTTTTCCGGTTACCAATATCACCATATTTTCCTCAAGATTCTGGACATGTTTGCCTACGTATTTCGTACATAATTTCTGCACAACACATTGCATCTGGTAGCCAAAGAACACAATCATTAACAAGTGCATTGCCACTGCATCAATAACCCGCAATCACCTCTGTTTGTGCACGTTCAAAAGATGTATGTTCTTAGTTGAGCAAAGTATACATCGCCCGTATCAGGTGGAAACCCCAAACTTCAATCTGGTCCATCCAATGAGCCTCCCACCTCCCGATATGTTTAGTATGATCTTCCAGAAAAGCTTCAAGCTGACCAGTCTTGAGCCATCAGGGAAACATGTTATTTCTTGCCTTTTCGTGCAAGGTAGCGCTCTCGAGCTGCTTGTATTTTACTATCCACGTCAGATTGTTTAACATCCACGGCTTTCTTTGGCAGGTTCACTTGCTCATCCTCCAGAGGTTCAGAATCTTTCGATGCATTCAAACCGCCACTGTAATGAGAGGTTATGGCATTAGCTATCACAAGATTTTGCTGGATCACAATTCAGAAATAATGCTTCTGATCCATAAAGTTCTCGATATACCTTAATCTGTTTACATCTAATTTTGCAAGCTTCTTCAATATAGGCTCAACCCAGGCCTGATCGACAGCACAGATGTTTCTCATGTAGGGACGACTTGTACTTATCAGCTCATGATAAACAACATACATTGGAAATTTCCCATCCTCATCACCTTCCAGTACAGAAGATGGATGCACCTGCAAAAGAAATTCACCATTAAAATATAATAGCAAGCAGCATTCCCTCAAAACATGCCACCCTAAGTAAGGTACTACAAGTTGTGTTCTATAGCCAACAGTATGGTACCCATTATGATGTAACATCCTCTCAGCTAGCTGGTTACCATATCCTACACAGAGAGCTCTCCTCAACTTTCTATAGTCAGGATCACTCTTTCGGCTTTTTCTTGCATGTACATCAGTTGGACCTAAATTCAATAAAATTTAAAGTTAACTTGCCTGTTTTCCCATGATGTCTAAAGGGATCGAGGGTAACTTGAGAGTAAAAGTTATGGACAAATTAGAGCAATCCCATTAAGTGGCAACTTGGTGCAACATAAAAAAATAATGGCCAGCTTCCACATATCACATTCCTGCATATTCTTTTTAAATATCTAAGAGGATGACCTTGTCCTTACTTTTCAGCAACAAGTAAAATCTGGTTAAATAAGATATATTGGACAATTAAAGTGAGCTCTGGGCACGAGACCAATTCATCAGTTATTCCTGAGCAATCACTTGTTACATGTCCTTAGTTCCTACCCTTTCAGCTAGCTATTTCATTTTTGTCCCAGTTCTGTTGTTTTGAAATCTGATTAGTTCAATTTAAGGATCTGCTTTATCAGATTACTGAAAATAAAAAAAGCTAAAAAATGGACCTTTTGCAATTTTTTGAATAATCTGACATAGTTGGTTCCTCACATCTTTGCTCAATTTCATACCACGGACCTGAAAAAGATAGTTGGTATAATACATATATGGTGATAAACTAGAATTACTTTCTTTAAAACATACACACTTGATGCAGAAAGAATTCGACTGTATTTGCTTAATAAAGCTGAGTTGTATCCTTGGTTGAATGTAAGCGTAATAATGGTAGTTGTAAGCCTGTAAAGCTGAATTCTATAGTCTATACATTGGAAAGCTGAAGCAGGCAAAAAGTCAAGCAGAAGTAAACAATTATGATAGTACGTAACATCCTTTCCAGGAACAAATGTGGTCAAGGGAGTATCATCAATATAATGGCCACCGAGTAGCGTTGCATTGATATAAAATAGCCTTTCATAAACATATACAAAACGAAGGTTTCAAGAACTATAAAATAAAAGGCTACATGATCTATTTGAACAGATAACTGAAATGTATTCCTATGATCTTGAATGATTTCTGTCATGAAACTGCATGAGGCAACCATCAATAGAGTATTTTGGTGGAAATTCAGGTGGACTTTTGTTGCTTCTGTCTTAGGTGGTCAAAGATGATTGAATTTGCTTTTACTACCTAGCATGGCTAAGTCTTTTTTATTAAACATATTAGATACATGTTCTTTTCAGTCACCTGTAAATCATGATCAGAACACCATTTTGGATCATATCCTGTTTGGTTCCAGTGTTCGAATATCTGAAGCAATTGTATATGGTCACCCCAGCCAGAACCATCAGGAAGCTCTTGCCTTTTCCTCTTTCCCTCCATGTCCTTGCTGTATATAGTACAAGTCTATCATATGATTGCAAATAGTAGAGTGCATAAGAGGAGGAAGAGGAGGAGAATCACCTTCTAGTTGATCGCAATGTGATTTCTGCTGACAAAATCGCAGCAACAGATAATGCCTGAGACAAACATCCCAATTCATTTGCTTCAATCAAAGTCCTTGAGAGAGAAGGCTCAAGTGGAAGTTCTGTACAAAATTGTATCCTTAGACAACCAAATTAAAAGATTCTAAAAAGTTCGAGGAAAAAAAAAGATTCTAAAAGGAGTGGACCAAAGTAAACTTAAACTTTTCCCGCAGAAAGACTCCACCTAGAAGCTTATATGGTACATAATTCCACATAATAGAAAACCACATTCTACAACTACTTCACATAAACGTTTCATCTCATCACCAAATTTGGCTCTATTAACACAATCACAATTAAATGCTCCCTTTTGGAACCCCTAACTCATGAGACTCTTATGAATACCTATTGTTTAAGGTGCTGTCTGGTTCAGAAATTGCAGCGCCAATGCAAGCATAATCAGAAAGCAGCGTAAACAAAAGACTGGCTTTGTTTGGTTCACATGCTGTAATGGAAATGGAAACCTGTAGGGCTTGTCAGCGGAAAACGGAAGCCATAGTTGAGTGGAGTAGCAGCAACACCATCCATTATCTGAGAAGCACTGGAGATCCCGGCCCTGATCAATGGCTTCCAATGCATGCTGACAACGGAAATTGAGCCTGATGCGCAAAATTCACTGCATTTTTAGCCACCCACCTGCCATTACTATCTTGCTCCTCTGTTTCTCTCCTTGCATCTTGCCGGCCAGGCCTGCTGCTGTATGTCTCTACATGCGTTCACAGACCAAAAGCCAAAGGCTTCCACACACACAAGCCAAGAAAGCTACGAAACAAAGGTCCTTAGCTGCGTGCATTGGGAAATTAATTCATGGCGGCCTCAGGTTCGAGGAGACAAAGCTCCAGCTTGGGGTGCCTAGCGGCGGAAACAATGCCAGGATGCCGCGGCCGCAAGGAAGTAGGGCTTTGAGGAGATCATGGACCTCAAGCTGAAGCTGGAGTAACTGGCATCATCGGCTGTTGCACGGTTGGAGAAGGAAACAGAGGAGTATGGGTTGAGGAGGCAGTGGAGGACACATGAAGAGGTCACCGAGCCAGAGCAGCGGGTCAACGCCGCCACTGGTGGAACCCTGGCAAGTGGTGGGAGGAGGGGCTCCAGTTCCGGCGCAGGCGAGAGCGACAAACTTGTCGACAGGAGATGGAGGAGTGGAGTGTGTGGTCGGGAGTATAGGCGGAGTGCATCAGCAACTTGTTCATGTCTCGAGCTGGGCGGTGCCGTATCCTTTTTGCTGCTTACAGAGTAGGAGCACTAGTATCTGATATGTACAGGCTGGCATCTGATATGGTCTGGGAACTCAATCTTTATTGAATGAACGAAGGCAGAGATCAAGCCTAGTTCTCCTCCGTAGAGGCTCAGAACTTGATACTCAATCTTTGCTTACAGACTCCATTGATTA
>OAMR01001285.1:0-35770 GCA_900205405.1 Echinochloa crus-galli | reverse complement strand
TCCGAGCGAGTCTTAGATCTGTCTCTTATACACATCTACCCCAGTCCCCGAGCCTCCACCGACTCCGACAGCACCACGCTCCTCGGCCACGACTCCAGTTGCGGCGAGTTCTTCGCCGCCTTCACCGACTCCGACTTCTGCCATCCCGGCAGCACCGTGTTCCCCAGCCTCGACTCCGGCTGCGGTGAGCCCTTCGCCGGCTTCGCCACAGCCGGCGACACCGCGCACTCCAGCGTCGACAGCCACCCCGCCGGGCACGTCTACATCAGCACCAGCTCATCTCGAGCACAGCCCGGTGGAGTTCGCTACCCCGCTCTCCCGTGACGAGGAGCGCATCGACGCGTACTACGACGGCGAGCCGTTGCGGTACCGTACAATGGAGGACATTCTCGGTGACCAGCCGGTGCCGGGACTGGTGTCTCACGACTTGGAGGCGCAGTTGCACCTTGCGTGCGACGACGGCGAGCCTCGGTCTTTCGCCGAGGCCGAGGGACAGGCGGCCTGGCGTGCCGCGATGCAGTCGGAGATGGACGCGGTTGTGGAGAACCGCACTTGGGAGCTTGCTGATCTCCCTCGTGGTCACCGCGCGATCACCCTTAAGTGGGTGTTCAAGCTGAAGCGGGATGAAGCCGGTGTCGTCGTCAAGCACAAGGCCCGCCTGGTAGCGCGCGGGTTCTTGCAGCAGGAGGGGGTCGACTTCGACGATGCCTTCGCCCCCGTGGCACGGATGGAGTCCGTGCGACTCCTCCTTGCACTGGCTGCCCGAGAGGGCTGGAGCGTTCATCACATGGACGTCAAGTCGGCGTTCCTTAACGGCGACTTGAAGGAGGAGGTCTACGTACACCAGCCGCCGGGGTTTGTGATCCCCGGCAAGGAGGGCAAGGTGCTTCGTCTGCGCAAGGCCCTCTATGGCTTGCGGCAGGCGCTGAGGGCGTGAAATGCCATGTTGGATTCCACGCTCAAGAAGATGGGTTTCGAGCAAAGCCCGCACGAGGCGGCCGTCTACCGGCGGGGCAGTGGAGGACATGCCTTGCTGGTGGGCGTCTACGTCGACGACTTGGTGATCACCGGCACCAAGGATGCGGAGGTGGCGGCATTCAAGGAGGAGGTGAAGGCCACCTTCCAGATGAGTGATCTTGGGCCCCTCTCCTTCTACCTGGGGATCGAGGTGCACCAGGATGCCTCCGGGATCATGCTTCGACAGACCGCCTACGCCAAGCGCGTCGTTGAGCTAGCTGGGCTCACCGACTGCAACCCGGCTCTCACTCCGATGGAGGAGCGCCTGAAGCTGAGCCGTGACAGCACGGCGGAGATCATCAGCTTGGGACAGCTGGATGAGATCGGGTCGCGCGTGGAGATCGAGCACGGGGTGTTGCGGATCTGGGATCCTCGTCGTCGACTTCTCGCCAAGGTGAGCAGAGGGAGCAACCGCCTCTATGTGATCCATGCACAGGTGGTGCAGCCTCTCTGCCTTGCAGCTCGACGGGAGGACGACGCGTGGCAGTGGCATGAGCGCTTTGGGCACCTCAACTTTGAGGCCCTGAGGCAGCTCAGTGCCAAGGAGATGGTGCGGGGCATGCCGCACATCGACCACGTGGAGCAGCTCTGCGACACGTGTGTGCTGACGAAGCAGCGGCGACTCCCCTTCCCGCACCAGGCCGCCTACCGTGCCTTGGTCTTTGTGTAGGACAGCAGTTAGCATCTTTGTCCTTGGTCTCTTTTGGGGCTGCTGCTGGTCTTTGTGTAGGACAGCAGTTAGCATCTTTGTCCTTGGTCTCTTTTGGGGCTGCTGCTGGTCTTTGTGTAGGACAGCAGTTAGCATCTTTGTCCTTGGTCTCTTTTGGGGCTGCTGCTGGTCTTTGTGTAGGACAGCAGTTAGCATCTTTGTCCTTGGTCTCTTTTGGGGCTGCTGCTGGTCTTTGTGTAGGACAGCAGTTAGCATCTTTGTCCTTGGTCTCTTTTGGGGCTGCTGCTGGTCTTTGTGTAGGACAGCAGTTAGCATCTTTGTCCTTGGTCTCTTTTGGGGCTGCTGCTGGTCTTTGTGTAGGACAGCAGTTAGCATCTTTGTCCTTGGTCTCTTTTGGGGCTGCTGCTGGTCTTTGTGTAGGACAGCAGTTAGCATCTTTGTCCTTGGTCTCTTTTGGGGCTGCTGCTGGTCTTTGTGTAGGACAGCAGTTAGCATCTTTGTCCTTGGTCTCTTTTGGGGCTGCTGCTGGTCTTTGTGTAGGACAGCAGTTAGCATCTTTGTCCTTGGTCTCTTTTGGGGCTGCTGCTGGTCTTTGTGTAGGACAGCAGTTAGCATCTTTGTCCTTGGTCTCTTTTGGGGCTGCTGCTGGTCTTTGTGTAGGACAGCAGTTAGCATCTTTGTCCTTGGTCTCTTTTGGGGCTGCTGCTGGTCTTTGTGTAGGACAGCAGTTAGCATCTTTGTCCTTGGTCTCTTTTGGGGCTGCTGCTGGTCTTTGTGTAGGACAGCAGTTAGCATCTTTGTCCTTGGTCTCTTTTGGGGCTGCTGCTGGTCTTTGTGTAGGACAGCAGTTAGCATCTTTGTCCTTGGTCTCTTTTGGGGCTGCTGCTGGTCTTTGTGTAGGACAGCAGTTAGCATCTTTGTCCTTGGTCTCTTTTGGGGCTGCTGCTGGTCTTTGTGTAGGACAGCAGTTAGCATCTTTGTCCTTGGTCTCTTTTGGGGCTGCTGCTGGTCTTTGTGTAGGACAGCAGTTAGCATCTTTGTCCTTGGTCTCTTTTGGGGCTGCTGCTGGTCTTTGTGTAGGACAGCAGTTAGCATCTTTGTCCTTGGTCTCTTTTGGGGCTGCTGCTGGTCTTTGTGTAGGACAGCAGTTAGCATCTTTGTCCTTGGTCTCTTTTGGGGCTGCTGCTGGTCTTTGTGTAGGACAGCAGTTAGCATCTTTGTCCTTGGTCTCTTTTGGGGCTGCTGCTGGTCTTTGTGTAGGACAGCAGTTAGCATCTTTGTCCTTGGTCTCTTTTGGGGCTGCTGCTGGTCTTTGTGTAGGACAGCAGTTAGCATCTTTGTCCTTGGTCTCTTTTGGGGCTGCTGCTGGTCTTTGTGTAGGACAGCAGTTAGCATCTTTGTCCTTGGTCTCTTTTGGGGCTGCTGCTGGTCTTTGTGTAGGACAGCAGTTAGCATCTTTGTCCTTGGTCTCTTTTGGGGCTGCTGCTGGTCTTTGTGTAGGACAGCAGTTAGCATCTTTGTCCTTGGTCTCTTTTGGGGCTGCTGCTGGTCTTTGTGTAGGACAGCAGTTAGCATCTTTGTCCTTGGTCTCTTTTGGGGCTGCTGCTGGTCTTTGTGTAGGACAGCAGTTAGCATCTTTGTCCTTGGTCTCTTTTGGGGCTGCTGCTGGTCTTTGTGTAGGACAGCAGTTAGCATCTTTGTCCTTGGTCTCTTTTGGGGCTGCTGCTGGTCTTTGTGTAGGACAGCAGTTAGCATCTTTGTCCTTGGTCTCTTTTGGGGCTGCTGCTGGTCTTTGTGTAGGACAGCAGTTAGCATCTTTGTCCTTGGTCTCTTTTGGGGCTGCTGCTGGTCTTTGTGTAGGACAGCAGTTAGCATCTTTGTCCTTGGTCTCTTTTGGGGCTGCTGCTGGTCTTTGTGTAGGACAGCAGTTAGCATCTTTGTCCTTGGTCTTTGTGGGCTGTTCTGGCTGGTCAATAGTAGGACTAGGACAGCAGCACATGGTGGTAGTTTGCTGCCCTCTAAGGACAGCAAAGGACAGCACACGCTGGTAGTTTTCGCTGCTCACTTGGGCAGCATCTTGGACTAGCATATTAGAATATGCTAGGGGCTGGTTCAGCCTATAAATATGTATCCCCAACCCCTTGGGTTGGCATCGCATTGTGAAGAGAAAACAGAAAATTGCCCCAACTTCGAGTGTGATCCTCTCTAGATGAGAGTAACCATTGAGCTACTAACAGATAATAGTTATCTTTACATACTTCGAGAATACAATATAAGTTTCCCTATTAATCCTACAAGAAAAGTGAAAGCTTCTGTATATTAATGTTTAGCACTATGATAAGAAAGGTAGAAATTCCTACATTGATAAAAGAATATAGTGTTTGGTTCAGCAACTGCAAGGAAAAAAGATTACAGAGGGTTATAAGGTACCACTAGCAAATCGCCCGTGTTTTAATGGATCTTCTTATGGTTTCTTGAAAGCCCACAGAACTTTAACGGTACAATTTTTTTTCTACTCAAATACACATTTTGCATCTTTATCTTCTTTTTTATTTTAGTAAAAGAGTTTCTAGAGAAAATAGATACACATTTTGCACCATTTTTTCACGGTTCCAGTTCGGGAACGCTGGTTCTGGTTTGACGGATGAATTTTCTCAGCAGAGGCATTGCACACTTTAATATTAGGGAGATATTAAAGTGGTTTGGTTCAACTTGACTTGTAAATGGATACCATGTCATATATTTCTCAGCAATTCCAGTAGTATATGTTAAAAGGCCAGGCTACCAATGACTACAGAAATGTACTTGAAAATTGCAAAAAGGTGGTGGTGGTGGTGGTGGTTGTGGGGTGGGTAGGTGTGGGACGCCATTGCGGGGTGGGTGGGGGGCTGGGTAAAGAAATAAACAATGGCAGGCAGGTCTTGAGGCACTGACCTTTCCTGTCATAAATATTAAGACATCCCCAGGGGGTTCCTTGGCATGGATATCTGATAACAAACATTTCAGTTATGTTAGTGAAAGAAATGAGAATTTAAAAAGTTAAAGAAGTTATAAACATTTAGCAAAACGTAAAAATGTAACTATAATATTCCCACACAATAGATATGTGATATAAGAAAGGAGGTATGAATCTAGTTTGAGTCATACCCCAGTTAAGACTCTTTCACGGACACACAGGAGATCAATGTATGGTTTCATTAACAGAGAAGAAACACTAAAATAGCGAGGTAAGAGTGACCAAACACCGCGTATGCAAAGTTCAGATTTTTCATAGTTCCCAAAATACATTGCTAACAGTTAAATTAAATAGAAGGCTCGTATAAAACCTAATGCAGGGCTCAATTTATTTCTCGGCATCTCCCCAGAAAAAACACTGTGCTAATTGACATAATTGCAGCAGATTATCCGTAAGCAGAATCAAAGAACAGAAGCTGCTTTCCATCAGCTTCTACAATAAGTGGACTGGATTCTGCAGAAGCCATGCACCAAACAGGGCCACCTTGAGATGAATGGGATTCAAGCGCATCATAGATGAGTAAGGTTCTTGAGATAAGTTATTTGTTGGTCAACCTTTTCACTTTGTGAAGCATTGCAAAATTGACAGTGCAATCACTGCCAATCATCATATGCCCACTGTTGTTTTCCGTGTTAACAGATGAAGCATACTATCCATTAGATAAACTTGGCAGTAGTTTTGTGGATGCACTCGAATTTAAATGGGGCTAACATATTCCTTTGTTCTGAGAACATAAAAGGAGATTGAGTTACTTGGATTGTATGTAGGAAAGCATACAGGGTTGCGAGACCCTAGTATTTGACTATTTGTGATGCCACTCTACATTATTCTACACTAGGCAGCTAAAAAATAAAGATAGTTTCTTCCTTGGCGCTTTCCTCCTTATCAATCAATTTCAAAGTAGAATAGTGTGTCCTGTAAGGGTCAATGGCAGCAACCCAACTTCCCTCTTACCACCGTAATGACCACTCTTATTCATGGCACATATCAAAACAACCGTGCCTTTTGTCAGAAATATTATCTCTATTAGCAATAAATGAATAAGCTTCTGACTTATGAGTGATGCAATACAGATGCGGAACACAGAGAAACTAACAATATTGACATGACCATACCAAAAGCTTAAATTGCAAAAGGTTACTGAAAAAGAAAAACTGCATCTTACCTATAGCCGTTCTGAGTGAAGATTCTATATAATTTGTTGGGCGCTCAGTACTGTAAAATTTCTCCACAGGGAATAAAGTTCCAGGAATGTTTAACACAGGGCATCCTGAGAAGAACTTTGAAACTTTTAAACCATCAAGAGTCGCAGAGGTGATTAGAACTTTTAAATCTGAAGCCCGGTCCTTGATCAATCTTTTCATCAAACCTAAAAGGATATCACTGTGTATAACCAGATAAATATTAAAATGAGACAATGCAAACAGTTCAAGAACATACATAACTCATCCCTTATAACACCAGTCCCAACTTAAAGAAGAAGAGAGCAGTACTGAATGTCTATCATCTCAGAAAAATAGTGGATAATGTGTATTTGCAGGTTCCAGGGTAGTACAACACAGCTCAGCACTATATATATTTTAAAAAAAAACTCGACCAGAGGGAGAGAAATCCCTCTGATTTTGTCTTAAAGAAGTTGGTACCAAGATTCGAACCCGGGCCGGCAACAGGGGTTTCATCGACCCCCGGAGTTCAACGCTCTAACTGTTACGCCGCGAGAATCTTGGGAAAATTGGATCCATAGCATCAAAAGAATCAACCTTTTGATATATACCATCAAAAGATCAAAGTGTAGATTTTTACCATCGAAAGTTTACCAGTTACAGCTATCTAGCATTCTGTTTGTCTTCCGTCACTTTTGCCGCTGCCGCCGTAACTTCGTCCCCTCCAACCCAGACGCAAAGCCAAGCTCGTCTTTCGATGATGACTGCAGGTCTGCCGATGAAGGAAAGATGACCATGAACATCGGAGCCCTGTGGCCGGCCGGCGGTAGACTAGTGGAGCGCGCAAAGAGGCCATACTGCCGCGCATGACGAGGCGGCGGCTGGCCGGCCATTGAGCGTGAGGCGAGGCCGTAGCTGCGCACGAGCCGACGACAGAGCTCGAGAACAGGCCGTAGCAGCGCGTGAGCGTGAGCCGGTGGTGCAGAGCCCAGCAGGCGGAGCACGCGGCGAAGCAGGGACCGGCCAGCGGCGCAGCACGCCGTCGCGAACGAGCCGGCGGCAGAACCCACGCGACGAGGCCGTGGCCTAGCAACCAGTGCGCTGGGAGGCCGCGGGGGCTTGAGTGCGGTCAGCGAGCCTGCCGTGAGGCGGCGGGGCCGTGGCTGATGTCCCGTGTGCGGACGGCGGCATGGAGATCCGGCGTGTGGTCAGGTGTCGTTGAGGACTTGAGATAAAGGAGACCAGCAGCAGAGGAAGGAAGATGGCATTACGGCGGCAGCGGCAAAAGTGACGGAAGGTAAACAGAATGGTAAATAGCTGTAACTTGTAATCTTTCGATGGTAAAAATCTACATTTTGATCTTTTGATGGTATATATCAAAAGATTGATTCTTTTGATGCTATAGATCCAATTTTCCCGAGAATCTTTGGTACAACTCAGCACTATTAATACATCGAATGTGCGAACTATGGAGAATGAATGTTGATCGTATTTTCTTTAACTGCTCCATGGCAAAATATGCATGGTGCTTCCTTAAGGAGATTTTGAGTGGAATGATGTCCCTAGCTCTTGGTCTGACCTGCAAGGGTGCTGGCTATCAGGAAAACCTAATTCGTCTAAACAAATTAGTCTGGTTCTGTTGCAGCCTTTGCTTCTGTAGTATGGAAAATACAAACAAAATGGCTGTTGAATGGATCTTCCCTAATCCGCTGGATGTGATTTACTCAGGGATATCTTTCATCCAGAAATGGCAACTTTTACTAAGCTTGAAGATCAGGAAAGGATGATGTCGATAGTGGAGAAGATGAAGAATTGGCTGGTGTACTTGTGTTCCAAATTCAGTGGTTTCTTCAGATATTGTAAAACTTTACATCTTAGGCTCTGTCTTGTAAGCTGGTAACTCCAGAAGTATCTTTGTACTCTAAACAATTGCTTTCAAAATAAGCAGAGTTATCTCTTTCGAAAAAAAGAATTATGGAGAATGAGAACCTCAGGAAGATACTCAATATTAAGGGCTCGTTTAAATAATTGGTACCAGTATTTCATTCCAAGTCCTTTAGATTCAGTTCATTTTATACTAAATCCTAAATTCCTAGCGAAACATTTCTGGTCCAAACAGCCCCTTATGTGTTCAGTTAGTGTCACCTAGAAAATATAAACTAGTAAGTACTAAGTAGTATTATTTGGTAGGTCCTACATGCCCCACTGGTAGAGAAAGGTGTCGACAAAAACAAAATTAAGCTACAACTAATCCTATATTCAAAACTAAAGTTTGTGCATAATATTATGGAAAGGAAAAAATATTCCAATTCATCTGTTCTGAATCCCAAAAGTGTGGCAGAGGATAGCACACAACTAGCTTGTTAGCAAGACATGTGCCAAGTACCAACTACCTTTCCTCGGTACAGGTTAGGACATAGGACAGAATTAACCAACACGCATCATGACAAAAACTGCTACAACAAAGATAAGTAAGCACACTAAATGATCTGGTAGGCCCAAAAATTGTTATCTATAAGTCATCAATGGTAGTGTGTAGCAAACTCTACTAAAATAAGTAACACAGGTGGTACTGACTAGCATTTGTACAAATATTTGGAATAGCCACACCAAATACAGTACCATATAATGAATCTTTGATGGAGGTATGTTGTTAACAAAGATGACACACAAGAAAACAGAGTATATGACATCCTTACGGTAACGTAATACATTTGCGTTCAAGACGAGTTCGTATTACGGTAGTTTGCACAACTGTCAAGCAAATGAATTGCAAAACAGTAAACATAAATATCAAAATCCATGCTACCAAGCTAATTTTAAATTGACTCAGGTAGATAAGATTCAGATACACATACGTGTTCAAACTACGCTCATGAGCCTCGTCCAGTATGATTACTGAGTACCGCTTCAAATCAGGATTGGAAAGGCTTTCGCGAAGAAGAACACCATCAGTGAGGTATCTATAAAACAAGTGAAGAATTCAAATCCATAAATTCAGCACATAGGTATAGGGCAGATACCAAGCATAATATATTGGGTTCAGCTGTGCAATCACTCTTTATGATGAAAATCCTGCATCACTTTTATTTTGGTTACTAAATCAAAATACAAGACTTGATGCAGTGCTCATCTTACTCTACCTATGTATAGAACTTCAACATCAGTCCACATTACAAGCAACAAGAGTGACAAAACACTGGTAGGAGATAAATCAAAATGAGAAAAAGGAAACGGCAGCATTAATATTTTTAAGTAACCTTTAACATATTTTTCTCTTCTTCTAACACTGGTTGCTACAACACTCTGTGGACCACAAGATCAATTTCCATTTTACAAGATTTTTTTGTGTTGATGTGGTGCTCAAACCAAGAAAAGGTTTATTATGTGGTGAACCTCCAGTGGCTATTGAGCTGGGAATGGAATATTTCTGAGGCTTACTTTATGCACGTTCTCTCAGAAGTTCTGTCCTCAAATCGAATTGCATAACCGACTTCATCCCCGAGTGGGACACCAATCTCCTGAGCTACTCTTCTGCAAAATAACAAATAAAGTGCTCTTATTCACAAAATCAGTTACATATATGCTCTGTATTTGAAGGCAGTAAGCAACACAGTGACTGAAATAACTTTTATCAGTGAGTAATAAAAGAACTAAAACAGGATCCCATGTTTTTTAAATTGGCAATGGCCGTCTGATCAAGCAGGAAGAAACCCATTCAAAACTGAGAGTAGTTGGTCGTAAAGGAAGGAACACCTAACAACCCTCAGACAGCAGTTCCTTCTAAGCTTTTTGTGCATGAATGGGCTATCCAATAAACAGCTCCACTCACAACTCAGAAAAAGATGAGGTTTCTGGTATTTCCCCGGCCATATAGCTGTCAACTGCTTGCAAAACCTCCTAAGCCGACAGGCAGACTCCTTTTTTATAAATGCAAAGGTAGTTCCAATCCCAATTCATAAACCCTTCCGATTGCCAGATTGCAAACCACAAATTGACAGCAAGATAAAGCATAAATAACACATAGGGTACATCGGGGGAGCATAGACATAAACCATACAGCTGAAGACTACTGTTAATTAACAAATAAACACCACGCGTATCCTCTGCGGGAGCAGAAAAAAAAAAGCATGCCCTCGCGCGCACGGGACGGGATAGAGCGAGAGCGGTATTAAGGTGGGGAACCTGGATACGGAGACGGCGGCGACGCGGCGGGGTTGGGTGACGGCAATGGCGCCCCGGCGGGTGTATCCGCGGCGGTGGAGGATCTGGGAGAGCTGGGTGCTCTTGCCGGAGCCGGTCTCGCCGATGACCACCACCACCGGGTTCGCGTCGACTGTGGCGACGATCTCGTCCTCGTGCTCCGAGATAGGCAGCACCGGCGGCGCCGGCAGCGGTGACGGCGACGGCATCACCGGAAGAGACGGGGGGAGTCTGGGCACGGGGTAGGGTTTTCTCTTTTTTCCCCCCTCCGCCGTCGGGGCTGAAGAGCAACTCTCAGACCCTGCTCACTCAAAAAAGTAGAGATTTTGATATTTGGGGAGGAGAAAGCGGGGGTAAAAAGAAAAAGAAGGCCTTGGCATTTTTTTTTGTCATAGTTTGTATTTATGAATAATTGTTTAAATATTAATTAATTAGGTTCAGAATATTATACAATTAGTTTTTAATTTCATCTACATTTAATACTTCATACATATGCCGATATTTTGATGTGATAGAAATCTTCTTTTTAGATAGTAGAATTTGAGGTTAAATTTTGGAAAACTAAACAAGGCCAAAAATGCATTCCAGCGGGAACCGAGCAGTCCCTACTACCTCAAGGCCTCTCCTTCCCGTCTGGTCCTTCCACGGGCGGAGTAGATGATATTTAACTTTTCACCATTATAATCGATGACGTCTCTTTAGATAGCAGCCTAACAAATGACACTATATTTGTACCACGCAACGAAGAAAGCTGCTATAAAAATACCATATTTACATCCGTGGTACGCCAAGTTAATTGTTAAAGCTGGATCCGACGCATGGTGACAAATGACCTCCCATGCCTTTGACGCATTTTTTTCCTCTTATTCCCCAACGCGCTACGCAGCCGCCCACCGCTCGCTTCCCTTCTCTTGGCCTGCCGCCCGCGCCCATAAAATAAAGTTTTGATCTAAGTACATCCTATTGCTGCAATGCTGATCACGACAACCAAGATGCAGCAGATGCACTCCCATCTGATGTGGGACTTCGTCCCCTTCCTCATGACCGTTGCCCCTGTGTGCTCCCGCGTCGGTCAGCGTCGGCGCTGCATGCGCCAGCTCGTCACCGTGGTTCGCATCGTCGCCGTCGTCATCTGCGATGTCAACCTCTCAAGGCTGGCTCCACGTGCTCCGTAACAAGACGCTGCGCGGGCAGGGGGTGCTTGAGGCCCCCGGGGTGCGATGCCGCCGTCATCGCCAGCTCAGCCAAGCACTTCCTTGCGGGCCTCGTGGCGCTGCTCGTCCGCAGCGCCGGGGCCGACTGCCTCACCGACGCGGTCGAGGAGCTCGAGCGCCTTGCGTTGTCCGGCGGGGACCTCGACATGTTCGTCAAGGTGCTTCACCTCGATGGACCCGCCCGCACCGACTTGATGGAGGTCAACGGTGTTGTGTTCGAACAAGAGAGCAGCAGCAACAGGACTGGCTCCATCGCCGTCATGGGCTCCAAACCTCGGGGGCAAGAGGAAGCGCGCGCGCCTCCAGCTGTAGCTTCGGAGCCGACGGGGGCTCGGCATCGTGCGGCCAGGTCGATGAAGGGGAGCGGGCGGCGGCTGCATAGCGCATTAGGGAAGAAGAGGAAAAGAGATGACTTTAGGGGCATCATAGGTCATTTTTCACCCCGCATGTGCCGGATTCAGCGTGGACAGCTGATCTGGAGTATCACGGATGTAAATATGATATTTTCGTAGCGCCTTTTTTATCGTGTGGTAAAAATATAGTGCCATTCGTTAGGCTACTATACGAGAAAATGCCGTTCCTTATAATGGTAAAAAGTTAAATAATGCTCCTACTTGTTTTTCTATACTCCCTCACTTCTCTCTATTCTAGTTAAAAAAAAAACTCACTCTATTCTATCCCCGTGCTCTGAACGGCAGGGACATCCTACGAACTTCGGATCCGCCATGGCTGCCGCTTCACCCCGCCTCTCCCTCCTGCTTCTCCTCCTCCTCCTCCCGGCCTCAAATGCCATTTACTGCGACGAAGACGACTGCTACGATCTCCTCGGGTACCGTCCCCTTCCTCCTCTCTGCTCATTTGTTTCTTGGTTCCTTCTCCACGCTCAAGGATCGGTGCGCGCCGCAGGCTTAAGCAGGACGCGAACGCGTCGGAGATCAAGAAAGCCTACTACAAGCTCTCCCTCAAACAGTGAGTTCCTTCCGGTTACCTCGCTGCTTGCCCCCTGATTCGCCCGTCCCAATTCTATCCGATGCCGTCCGTTTCTTAGAATGCTTTGTACTGTGCAGCCATCCGGACAAGAACCCCGATCCAGAGTCGCGGAAGCTCTTCGTCAAGATTGCCAATGCTTACGAGGTCTGGCCTGGACATTCCTGCCCATTGCGGTCTTGCTGACAGTACTGGGCAATTCGTGGCGCTCAAGATCTACTGTCTAATTCCATACATCGGTGCCAATTTTGCAAGATTTATTACCTGCACCGATATGTTTATGAATTGCGCCCATGAAATCTTGTAGAAATCAGCACAGTGACCACGGTATTTGAAATGCCATTCCAAAATGGTCTTCACTTGTTAAGCTATGAAACCTGCAGTAGGACTAATTTTTTCTTGAAAAACGCAGGAGAGCTGCGATTCATTAATTTAAGAAGAAAGAAGGGTTAATAACCCTTTACAAGTCACACCACACACCCCCGCAAAAAATTGTCTGATTACATTTGCGCCTGTGTTAAAAACTCTAAAGACTACCTGCAAGCTTTATGTCATGGATGCTTCTTACTTGACTAAAAATCACATCACTACAGATATTTTGAGAGGTCCATTCCCCAAGTCCATCCACTGTTGTCTGAGATGACATAACCTGATAACCACATCATCTCCTGTTAGTTCTGTTCGAGTGCTCGTTAAGTGAGACGCCAAATGCTTGGCTCCTTGATATATGTTCTTAAATTGCAATTTATGACAGTTTGTCCTACTTATTCAGTACTCTGTGAAATGTAATCATTCTTAATTTATTTGAGATTGGATGTGAGGGTGTTAGTTTTCTTCTTTGAAGGTTTGATTGAAGACCTCATTTTTCCTGAGTGATCAGTGCTGATGTGAAATTGGTAATAAATGAGTTATGTTGGCCTGGCGGCCCATGGCAAGACACCAGAATTGAGATTGTGCTGGTCATATTATCTGGCTACTTAAGTAGACAAGGAACTATCTTCTCTGGAATCTGGATAAATAATTGACATAACATTTGCTTGTCATGTTTTCCGTGTTGTTCAGATGACTGAACTTACAAAACTAACTTTCATTACAGTTGGCCAGATAATATGTGGAAATTTGTATCTCCTTCCTAAAATGGAATTGTAGTAAACTTCGAATTACTGATCTTGCATGATGAAATTAATTACTTCCTCTGCGAAGCACATTGCCATTGACTGCTACTTGCATCTTTCCATACCCTTTTGTAAACTTTGTATGTTTGAATTGTTATCCCCCCATTTCCCCCCTCCAAATGTTGTTATCTTCCTGATTTACTATTTTCTTATCCAATAGATTCTAAAAGACGAATCCACTAGGGAGCAGTATGACTATGCCATCGCGCATCCGGAGGAGGTATGCATTCCCTCGCTGTCATGAAAAAGGAGCAGTATAACTGTGCTATTATAGACTCTTCATTCCATCAAATGATTTCAGTTTTTAATAATTAGAAACATTTTGTTATAAAACTATAGCCACCTTTTCACATCCTGTGGTCATGCCCTTTGACACTGCTTCGAGCTATATCTACCGGATGTCCACATCAACTCTTTTACACTTCGTTAGACCTTTAGCTTTTTCAGAACTCAGTAAGTGCGTATATTAAATAACAAACATTATTGTTCCTTATAGTCCCGGTGCTACCTCCGTCCCAAAATAAGTGCACTTTTAGCTAACTGTTCATTTGGACATCAACATGGTCTTCAATTGACACTGAAATTGTTATATATTATAAGCTTATTTTTTTAAAATGATCTAGTAATGTCAATCTTGTGTTTGAATCCATACAAAATTTTAGCTATCGATGGTGAAAGTTAAAAAAAGTTTGACCTAGGACCAACTTAGATGGATTTATATTTGTTATTGGAGGTCGTAACCTTTAGGACTCAAGAAAACTCTGCGTATAAAGAATTACGTTCCTTTAGATTTGTTTAATCCTTCATGCATATTTGTGTCACATATCCTTTTCCAAAACATTGCTTGCTGAATTGTTTCTGTGTGCTCCATTGAAAACCTGTTCACCTTATTATATTATTAGTAGCTAGCGTAGCAAGTGCTTTAAATAGCAGTTAGCCATCTGTGGTGGTTTTGCAGTCTTGGATGCTAAGTTATGTGGTTTACTCACTAATAATACATGTGTGATAGGCTGATAGCTATTGTGGAAATACTAGTCTAATCTAGCCTGGCATGGAAAGCAAAAATACCAGATGCTATGCCACATATGTACTCTTTTAGCTTATTACACTTGCAACATATTTACATGGTATGTTTTTTTTTTGGGTTAACTCAATTAGTTTTCTATCACAAAGATTCGTCATGGGATTTAAGTTTGATTTTGAGAATATATAGATATCAGTTTTTTTTCTTGAAAATAGGTATTTATACTGCACAGATCTAACCTTTTTTTTTGGAAAAATGGATGCACTATCTGAGAACCAGAGCATTTAAATTCAGATATCCAATATTGTCCCCAAATAATTTATTCCAATCTAAGCAACTCCACAAGATTTTATATTTGTCATTTATATAAAATAAAATCTAATTAAGTTTGGTTCTGTGATTTTGTCCTTAACATTTGTGCACTATTACTGACAGCCAATTGTGTGTATTGTTTATTGTCTATTTCAGGTCTTTTACAACACAGCTCAGTACTATAGGGCATACTACGGACATAAAACGGTTCGATTTGTGCATCCATAAAAAGTTTGTGAAATGCTCTCCATAAATTTGATAGTATTGCAAGTAACGGCACCACTTGTCTGTGTAGGATCCTCGTGCTGTGTTGATTGGTCTTCTTCTAATAGTTTCAGCATTTCAATACATAAATCAGCTGACAAGGTATAACCAGGTATGGGCATGTAATGAAAAGGCAAATATAGGTTGCAGTTTTTTAGATATGATTAGTATTAGCTGTTTATGAACCAATATTCAACAGACTAAGGATTTCAATGCTTTTGGGTCGCCCTCTACCTCTCTTAACATTATTGGCCCGCTGTAGAACCCCACTACGCACCGGCGCCTCAGGAGGCCTCCGTTGGACATGTCCGAACCATCTCAACCGATGTTGCGTCAATTTCTCCTCAATTGGTGCCACTCCGACTCTATCTCGAATATCTTCATTCTGTATCCTATCCCTTCTTGTGTGACCACAAAACCAACGCAACATACGCATCTCTGCTACACTCAGTTGTTGTATATGTCGCCTTTTAGTAGGCCAACATTCAGCACCGTATAGCATCGCCGGGCGAATCGCCGTCCTATAGAACTTACCTTTTAGCTTTTGTGGTACCCTCTTGTCACAGAGGACACCAGAAGCTTGACGCCATTTCAACCAACCGGCTGAAATTCTATGCCTAACATCTTCATCAATGTCACCATCCTTTTGCATCATCGATCCTAAATACCTAAAGGTATGTTTCTCGGCCACCACTTGCCCATCAAGCCTGACATCTCCATCTTCATATCTAGTCCCACTGAAATCGCACATCATGTACTCGGTCTTAGTCCTGCTAGGCTCTGAGAAATACTATAAGCTATGCTTCAAAAGAGTTGATACAGTTTTATTAGGAATGTGTGTGTGGGCGGATGTAAAGGGTTCTAAACCCATTCTTATTTCTTCTTAATTAATGATATGCAGTTCTCCTGCGTGTTCGAGAAAAAAAATGCTTCAAAAGAGTTGATACAGTTTTATTAGGAATGTATCTGTTACTGTTCTACATGTTCGATATTTTTCCTTTTATTTTCAGATTTTCCACCTTATTTGTATTGAACCTTTTTCCATCTCAATGTTAAGTTTAAAACAGTACACATGTTTTGTTCTTGGAAAACTAGTATTATGACTTCACCTAATTTTATGTAATTAGATACAATTTGCTACTACTTTCATGCTCTGTTTTCGTTTGTGTTAACTTTCTACTGTAATTTTTGTCTAATCAATATCAATTTTGAAGAACTCATATATTTAATTCGGAAGCTTTGCAACTAGAAAACTGTCTTATACACTATTTATCTCTATATGGCCTATTGTCATGACTGTCAACAGAAAACATATGGTCTTGTTTCCTTTGCCCATCTACAATACTACAACCAAGTGATTGAGCATTACATCACAATACAACAATGGTGATAATATTGAAAAGTCTAATGCTGTTATTGCAGGCCATAGAAAGTGTCAAGCAAACTCCTGCTTACAGAAATAGGTTAAAAGCATTGGAGTTTGAGTGAACGAGAGGAATTGCCAAAAAAAAGAAGGGCCACAAGCAGGTGGATAAGTAAGAAGAACTGATAAGCTTGATTTCCTTTTTGGCCTATTTTTTTGAGTCAAGGCTGCTTTAGTTCCAGCTCTGGTTATAGGTCATTTTCAAGAAAGCAAAAGTTTAAAGACATGTGTTTGCATATTTTCAGTTTGTTGTTGGATCTTTTTTATGATAGATTCCTTTGCTTTTCATTGTCGTCGTTATCTTAGAAATAGCGTTTTTTTTCAGAAAGGTTCATGCTGATATCATGATGCAGTTCTCGATTTGCATATTAAATATTCTCTCTACTGATGCTCCCTCAGTTTTTAATTTAGAGGGCATAGTTTTGTTCGGCTCAAAGATCAATATGGTAGCTAGTGTGACCAAATTGGCCCTATTAATTCTTATAAGAATGCATACAGATCTGTTCCCTGCTTTTGCCTCTTTCTCCGCATACGGTCACACAGGTCACCAGGTATTAGTGAGTCCATAGCATACGCATATTGTCAAGGGCGTTCAAGCCCAAGACAGCACTGCCACGGCTACGGAGTTCGTAGTCTCGGCGGATAATGGCGTCGGGGTGTTTGCCCGGCTGCCCAATGGTGAAGGGGATGAGATTGAGAAGAAGAGAGGGAGATTAGGAACAATGTTCTTGCTTAATTTCCAAGGTTTCAGGTTACATTGCCTATATAGGCACTCAACCAACTAATTGGGCAACAAACCCCTTGATTCTAGGCTACCAATTCTGCTAGCCTTCCTAAATTTGCTCCAACAATTCTCCTAAACTGGCGCCTAGCCACTGCCCGCGGCGCCTGATTGCGGGGGTGACGCTGGTACTGGCGTCCCCACATGACACATATACTGCCAGTCCCTTTGGAAGAATCAAATTGCTTTGCATGCACATGGAGTTAGTAGGGGTATAGTAGGGGTAAATATCCATTAGCACTTTGCAAACTAAAGATGCCTAGCAAAACTGAACAGCCAACAGAAAAATAATGCTTTCTGAATCTGAACGGAGGGAGTATATGTATGTGTGGTCTTTCATATTATGAAATGTGTGTTCCCTAGTGCCTAATTTTCTGTCATGTATCAGTGTGTGTTTAGTTTCGGGTATCGGGTGCAATAGCTTTCTTTCTTATAATAATTGCATTTTTTTCCCTCATGTAGGAAGGTCGAAGAAGAGGTCAATAATGAAGTTGAATTGCAAATCCATGGTGTCGAAAAACCATCTGTCTGGAGGCTCTATGGTGTCCAATTTATACTTTTGCCTTATTCCATTGGCAAGGTCAGTTCATGTGTTCTAAGTTTGTGTGTTTTGAGCTGAGCAAATTGCAGAGGACCCACCTGCAACTTCAACCCTTTGGGCTTACCTTCTCTTGTTTGGAAAATTTGATATGAAGCATACTGACAGAATCACATGTAACTTTTCCTGTGGCAGAGATCATATACCTGACAGATCAATCATCGATGGATTTACGTGCAACTCGTATCAGACCTAGAGCCAGTTTAGATTGACTAATCAAGATACCTGCCACTACATGGAAAAATATTGGTAATTACAATTGTATCTAACAAATTAGGATTCAGTTGTGGGGGATTATGGTAGCAAATATTGTAAGGGGGGCAGTATTGTAGGGAAATTAATCACTTATATAGTCATGTCCAAGTCTCCAACTACTTAACTGGCTGGAATTTTATTTTAGGGCCTGGGGCACTTGTCAGTATGACCAAGCTGCATACTCTTCTATCGTCGCTTATGCTGAGAAAACTACCCTGATCGTTGGACTAAACACTTTGTTTGCATTCTTGGATTGATGATACCTATACCTTATGTGTTTCAGATGAGTCTAGGAAGGAGGACCTTGTGGCAAGACGCCTTTGGGAGAAGAGCAACATGGAGAGGTACATCGCAGAGACAAGGAAGGAATCAAAGCGTAGGAGGTAGTTGTATACATAACATTTTTGACCCGAGGTTGGTAATGTCGTCTTGACAAAACAGCATGTAGAACAACGTGCTAGAGTGAAAGGCAACACACGGACAATTCAGACAGATTTCACCAACAGCAAATCGCTTGGGGAGGAAACCAAATCGCTTGGAGAGGAAACTAAAATACTGTTGATTTGTCAAAGCAGTCACAGTAATTGTTACCTTGAGGAAGTGCCAATGGCGCAGAGCAAAGAAGTAGAGAAGTTTTGTTTACCTGTGAAACAAACTGTAATCACACCATTGAACGTGTAGGGTAATAAATCCATAATATACAGCGAATATTTGTTTCTATTTCCAAAGGCCAGTAGAAATTAATACGGAAAGGGCATTTATACATGTTGTGCTGATCATACGAACAGAGCATCCCGGTGCCAAACAAACGCCCGCCTTGCTGCCTCTGCTAGTGCCCGGTTTCTCTCGGCCAGATCTCGCCCGTAGCCGCCGCGGGTAGTTTGCCCACCGTGGCACCGACGGCCTTGTGGATCACCGAGTTGAGTGGTTTGAAGGTGACACGGGGAGCAAGATTAGACAGGATTGGACTACGAACTATGTCGGGTGGTGTCTACGCTTGTGTTCGACAAAGCTTCTGGGAGCTAGGGCCAACTTTGTGGTTACAATTGCTTCGGTCCTCCTGGCGGTTGGCCTAGGCCGTCTTATATAGGCCGACGGATTAAGATTTACAAGTCGGTTTAAATCTACTCTGGCTAGATTATGACTAAAGATCATATCCGACTAAGATTCTACTTTACAATCCGAAATATCCGGGCCCGATCCTCGGTATATCGCAACACCTTCTGGATTTTCACCAAACTTGTTTAGCAAGTCGAGGATTCCTTGTGGGCCACCTCTATGTCGGCTCACAACCCTATAGACATGGGCCCAAGTCGTCTATTATCCCATCTGGTAGTTGATCTAGTAGTACCCGTATCTCATAAGCTCCCGAGCAATATGCAGGCACGTGGTAAACTGTTGATGAAGAATCAAGGCCAAAACAATCGGCTCAAGAGGCTTCAACACTTGTTTCACCACAAGAATGGGAGGTGCTCCAAAAAGAAGAACATCACAATATTGTGCCGAGTACCATCGAGGTATTAACTAGTCATCCTAGGCGACGCAAGGAGCACTCCATATGGAGTAGCCCCCCGAGCGTTGGGTTGATCAGAATAACCAGGCCAAAGCTTGAAAAAATAAACTCGGTCAATCATGTTGACAAAAGAAAAATAACTCCCAGAAAAAATAAATGCATAGTATACCCATGACTCTGCATGCCGGTATAACCGACAACATGTGTCAGCGGACTGGCCTGTCAGTCGACGAAAAATACATCCGTGCCAAAAAAAAATGTCAATCATGGTCTTATCCTGACCGCTGCCGGCCAGCGTTCACATGCCAACAGTAGTCAGTTCAACATGCCTATAAATAGGCATCGTGTCCAGTATACTGAGCAATCAAAAACTCAAAGCTACCCAGGATGTGGTACTACAAGACTCATCCTCCTCAGGAGTGTTTCAGTTAGTATTCCCTCCATTCTCTTTTGATAGTCTTATTTCCAAAACTGAAATATTCTTTTTTGATAGTCCTATTTGAGTGATGTCTTGAGTCTCACAAAGATAACCGTTTCGATTCCCGTGCAGAGTAACTCTTCCAGAAAAAAGGATTTGTGTGCGTATATAATGATGTTAGTTCCCATGCAAAATAACCCCATTAACAAGGAGACATAATGATACAATTAGCTGGATGATAAGTAGAGCCCTTCTCCTTGGTCATTGTGGCAAGGTGAAATAGGACTATCAAAAGAGAATGGAGGGAGTAGTAATGTATAGAGAGAAGAGCACGAAAACATGTGCCACTGGTGCTAGAAGAAAACTTTCGAGCGATAAAGTAGATGAGAGGAGAGAGCGACACCATGACTTTCGAACAAACCTTAGGACAGAGATCTACCATTTGAAGGATAGAAGTCGATCATGGCGGGCAAGATCAGGTCCTGCTACTGAGGGAAACTTGAATGGTGCTCCTCACCTCCGCTTCAACTGCTTAAGTATCTTTGATTGGTATGATGCTATCAGAAAACTTGCGACAAGTCCACATAGACTAAGCTAGTTGATGCTGTAGCATATAACATGCTGATACCCTTCGAATTACCAAATAGGCAGTTTATACCTTTGTTCTTGTAAACGGCACATGACCGACTAAAATTTTCTATTGTTAGATCTCAAAATAAGTGTATGAGCATGTTCATTTTAAAATAAAACATCCAATCCCTAATCGTGTGGGCTAGCAAAGTATCAGGGGCACACCGAGTAAAAACATGGCGCCCAACCCCCGAGCACGAGGGATGGAAAAGTCTCAAGGACATGCCGAGCAAAAACATGGTGCCCAACCCCCAAGCGTGAGGGCTGGCAGAGTCTCAGGGACACGCCGAGTAAAAACATGGCGCCTGGCACCTGAGTGTGAGGGCTGGTAGAGTCTCAGGGTCGCATCGAGTAAAAACATGATGCCTAGCCCGCGAGCGTGAGGGCTGGCAAAGTCTCAGAGATGGCGCCCAGCCGTCGAGCGTGAAGACTGGCAGAGTCTCAGAGATGCGTCGAGTAGAAAACAAGGCACCCAGATCCCGAGTGTGAGGGCTGGCAGAGTTTCAAGTACGCGTCGAGTAAAAACATGGCGCCCCGCACCCAAGCAGTAGGGCTGGCAAAGTCGCCCCGAGTAAAAACATGGTGCCCAACCCTCTGAGCGTGAGGGCTGGCAGAGTCTCAAGGACACGTCGAGTAATAACATGGCGCCTAGCCCCCGAGCGCGAGGGCTGGCAGAGTCTCTGGGACGCGCCGAGTAAAAATATGGTGCCCAGCCTCTGAGCATAAGGGCTGCCAGAGTCCCTGAAAGGACCTTGATGTCGCCTAGAGGGGGGAGGGGTGAATAGGTGAATCTGCAGTTTAACAAACTATTTCACAAAGTCAGTCCCAAAACCGGTCAGATCGGTTTCTAAAACCAGTCAGACCGGTTTTGCACAGAGAAAACCAGCAATGTAAATTTCCCGCTCTACGAATTCTAGCACAAACCAAACTTGATTGTAGATGATTTCAAGCAAGTTCACTAAGCCCCTGCACACAAGTAAAGCACACCCAAGTAGATCGAAGCGGAAGTAAATGTAAATGCTAGAATTGAACTTGTGAGACAAACCAAATGAGAGACACGATGATTTGTTTCCTGAAGTTCGGATTCACCGCTGCCACTAAGGCTGTCACAAAGACACGATGAACCCTACGTCCCCGTTGAGGGCCTATGAAAGGCGGGCTTATCCACTCCAAGTCACTTTTCTTGGTTCCACTAACTTGTGAACCTTTTCCACGAAGGAGGCAAGGCCGGCCTATACAAACAATCCGTGGCTTACCGCAAACATGGTAGCTCACCGGCGACGCCTAGCCATCTAGGAGGCTTCTCCTCCAAGAGTAACAAATGCTTCAAATAGATGCTAGACTTCACCATAAGTGCTCAAGCTATGGATTCACTCTTGGTGGCTGCAACAAGCTCACTCAATCTTTCTTTTGCTCACACTCAATACATCCCTCAACCCAAATCCAAAGATATGATCAAAATCACTCACTCTCACAAAGAGAAGTTTGTGGAGAGCTTGCTGGTGCTTGGTAAGGCTCTAGGCGTGCAAGAAAGGCAAATGAACCAGCACCCCTCAAAGGAGAGGGCCATGGGGTATAAATACCCCAATCCCAAAAACTAGCCGTTATGTCAGTGGGAAACCGGTCAGACCGCTTCCCCAAACCGGTCAGACCGGTTTTTCAAACCAACTAGCCGTTAGACCTGTTAGAGCCCCAAACCGGTCAGACCGGTTTGGGTCGAGTCAGCGCACAAAGTCCTCAAAGGACATCTCTCTCAAGGCTATCTCTCATGGGTTGACCTATGGGCACTTTTTGGTGTTGTCAATCAACTAATGTCGCATCCCTCTTGATAGTACAGCATTCCTAAACTCAAGATTAAAAACAATAAAAGAAATATTCCACTTTAGCTTCTATGTCTTCATTGATGCCATACATGATCATTCTCATCTTGAGGGCCCACAACATTCCTTTCTTGTTGAGCAAATGGCTTAGATTTTTCAAGAATATGGACCAATTTATAAGCCATTCCAATATATGATCTAAAAGGAATTAGATGCATTACATAGCTTCACTTTTTTTTGAGCATCATTACATAGCTTCACTTGATAAGGCTTGATTAGCGCATAGAGACCAAATCATGATGCTAGTCTTCACCCTAGCTAAGTTCCTCGGCTACAAGACCAACTTGCACTTCTCTTTGCTTGGTACCTGGACACGACCATCTAGCTTAGTCCCTTTCACTAAAACTAGCCACTTTGAGTTCCACTTTGTATTGCATCACTATGAATAACACATTGAATTTCATGTCTTCAACTAGCTTGGGGTATATCCAATATGATCTTGAAAGGACCGTGATGTCACCTAGAGGGGGGGGTGAATAGGTGATTCTGCAAATTTTCAACACTTAAAAAACAAATTGTCAGTTCAACTCCGGATACTCCGAGGGTAAGCCGGATACTCCAGGGTTAAGCCCGGAGACTCCGCAACACCTCTGGATACTCCGGATCAACTTTTGCTGGAAATATGACTAAGTCAGAACAAAACCGGTCAGACTAGTTTGGGAAACCGGTCAGACCGGTTTCTGATTGAGAAACACTAGAATGTAAATTAACCCCTCTTTCGAGCTCTAGCACAAATGAAACTTGGTGGAGTGCTTCAATAGATGATTTCTAGCAGGTCCAAATAGTCCCTGCACACAAGACGAGCACAACCAAGTAGATCGAAGCGGAAGCAAGTATATGTGCTAGAAGGGAAATTGTGAGGCAAACCAAATTGGAGACGCAGCGAATTGTTTCCCGAAGTTCGGATTCGCTGTTTGCCCAAAGGCTGCCCAAAAGCACAGCGAACCCTACGTCTCCGTTGAGGAAGCCCCTAGTGACCGAAAGGTCGAGCTATCTCCTCGGTTCCACTAACTTCGATCCTTTCCACGATGGAGGCAAGACCGCGCCTGTACAAACTGTCCGTGGCTCACCACAACCTTGGTGGCTCACCGGCGACGCCTAGCTGTCTAGGAGGCTTCACCTCCAAGAGTAACAAATGCTTCAACAAGTTGCTAGACTTCACCCAGAGTGCTCAAGCTATGGATTCACTCCTCACTGAATTGGCTAGCTCTCTAGCTCTCTATTGCTCACTCACACAATCTCTCTCAATCCAAATCCAAAGATATGAACAAATTCAACCAACTCTCACAAAGAGAGGCTTGGGGAGAGCTTGCTGGTGCTTGAAGTGCTTCTGGACGCTCAAGGGACCCAATGGAACCAGCAGCCTTCAAAGGAGAAGGCCAAGGACCGGTTCCAAAACCGGTCACACCGGTTTTTGAATAAAACTAGCCATTACACTCTTGAGCTCCAAACCGGTCATCCTGGTTTCCAAAACCGGTCATCCCGGTTTTGGCACTTTCAGCGCACTAAACCCCAAAACACTCTTCTCAAAGGCTATCTCACATGGGTTGACCTATGAGCACCTTTTAGTGTGTAGTCAAACAACTAATGTTGCATCCCTCTTGATAGTACGGCATTCAAATACTCAAGATTGCAAATAATAAATAAAACCTCTACTTGAGCTTCTATGTCTTCATTGATGCCATACTTGATCAATATCAACTTGAGGGCTTCAACATCCTTTCCTTGCTAAGCGAATCCAACTTGAGCTAGTGGCTTTGAATCTCCAAGTGTATGATCATGAATCCATACCAATTCATAAGCCACTTCATCACATTGTTCAACTGCCCTCACTGCCCAAACCGGTCAGACCGCTTTGCGTCATTTGTATTGCTTACATGGGATGATTAACACATGTTTTCTTTCTTCATTATTTCCTGCTCATATACTTAAGCAAACAAGTTAGATGACTAATCATGTTGTCATCCAAAATCACCAAAACATATAAGTGCCTAGATGCACTTTCAATCTCCCCCTTTTTGGTGATTGATGACAACATGATTAAAGCTTACAAATAGATATGAAATTTAAAGCTCTAACCATTTGAGATATAATATGAGCTCCCCCTTAATATGTGCTTTGAGTGGAATATCAAAAAAATTGGCCTCACATGCCAAATGCACATATTAAAAATAAATGAGAGCTCCCCCTATATCTCAGCATCCAATCATGTGCAATAAGAGTGTGTGTGACAGAATAAAATAACCCGTGATGCGTATGACATGTATATCACTCAATAAGAGTAAGATGTACATGTGCTGTCTTAGCCGAAACCGGTCAGACCGGTTTTGCCAGTCAGCACATGTACAGAACAGTACATCAACCAATACATGCATATCACACTAACATAAATGTCACTTAGAATACATAAACATGTTCAACACACTCAGTAGCACACAATACAAGTCCTCAAGTCCACAAATAAGGTAAGAACAAATTATTACACATCCATGTTTCTGCTCACACAGCAGAAACCGGTCAGACCGGTTCTAGAAACCGGTCAGACCGCTTTTGTCTGACAGACTACAAGAAGCTGCTGAAACTTGACGCTTTAATCCATTCTTCTCCCCCTTTGTCATCAATCATCCATAAAGGGCCTGGAGAAGCTTGTAGTCATGCTCCCACCATCCTTCAAGCATCCACATCTTCGCCGCAACTAGAAGGTCGGGCTATGATCATCTGACGAAGAAGTAGTAGTCCAATGAAAACCTTCACTCAATCGAATGTATATGTGTGGTAGTGTGAGAGTGATTCAGAAGTGCTAGTCAAGGAAAAGATATAGATGTGCTAAACATACCCTGACTAGGAGCTGTAGTGGTACCAAAGATGGAAGCTGCTGCCTGTGAAGCAAAGTCTCCGGGAGTAGGAGATGGAGCACTGGAGAACTGAAGTCCCGCCATGGAAGATGATGTACCATAAGCATAATACGAGGACGGAAGTGTACCAGCTCCATAGGTCGGTCCTGGGGGTGCAAATCCAAACGAGGACCCAAATAAGTCACCCTCTGAAGTAGGCATGTAAGTGTATGTCCCTGGAGCACCAACTGATGGAGGTGGAACCGGTGGTGGAGGCTGTGAGCTCGATCCAACGTGTCCATATCCAAAGATGTCACCATACTCCTCAAAGTAGCCCGCATTCATGTGATCGGTCATGATGTCTCTAAGCGGGAGTATCTCAGGTAGCTCAAGTGGAGGAGAGATGGGAGAAGGAGGGTTGTCCGGACTCAACATGGCACGCATCTTCTTGAACTCATCACGAGTCTTTTTGCTATCGATCCTCTGCTGCCTAAGATCCACTGGGACATCCCTCTGACCTTTGCAAATCCCTGTGAACATGGAAATGAACCTTCTAATGGGAGATGTCCGCTGCCTGAGCTGTGCATTGATGCCAGACCCAAACCGGTCAGACCGGTTTGCCAAACCGGTTGGTCAGGCTGCTGCTGAGAAGTGTCAAACTGCTGGGGCTGCTCTCCGTGCCGCTGCTGCTCTGCTGCTTCTGTGTCTTCTGGTGGGTCTGCTCGTGGAGATGGAAGCCTGATCTTCTTTGGAATTGGCACACGAAGTCTCGCATGAGATGCATCACATCGGAACACAATCTTCGTGACCTTCTCTATAATCCTCATGAGATAAGGTGCATAACCTCAAAGCTTCTGAGGATTTTCAGAAATGTGCTTGATCTCCTCCCAAATGTAATCACCCACACAGAACTTGTCCTCTCCAGGTCTCATCCTAGCAAGCAAGTTCTTGGCAAACAAAGATATATCTGATGTGTTGCCACCCCTAGGAGCAAGTGTCGCTCTAAGCAATCGGTTGAACACCGAATAATATGTGTAAAGTCCAGCGACCTTGCCAAAGTTTCCTGTCTCGGTGCTAGGATACATGAACTTCATGTCCACGGTTGGGAAAACTCCATCTAGGTGTAGCCTATGGCGACTCCTGTCGGCCTGCCTGAAGCCAAGCAACTCAACAAAGTCAAGATATGAGATGCTATATAATGTGCCCTCTGTCATCCAATGCATCCTCCGGGTCTCCATCTCATCTCCCTCAAAGTAGACTGTCGCATAAAATTGAGCAATCACTTCTGTGTTCCAGTCTTTCTTGAAGCCCATAATGAAGTAGATCTTTCTAGCTTTGCAAGTCTCAATGATCTGATCAACAATCACATTTTGAGCTTTCTCTATGTACTCCCAATCAATCCACTGCTGCTCACATGTGATCTTTACTGCTGCTCATATGTGATCTTCCCTATGGTGACAGCCGACTGATAATAATCCTGCTGAAAAGCTGTGTGAAACCTATAGTTGGTGGCTGTCCTTGGGGCACCAATAGGGCTTATTCTCCTCTGATCTCTAGCTGTATCTGTCATTCCTAGAGCTCTATAGTTTACCACCCTCCACGTAGCAGGGGCGGTTGGCTCTCTAACTCTAGGAAAAGGTGGCTCTCTATCATCATCACCATTGCCCCCTTCTTCCTCTTCTTCCTCTCCCTGATCATCATCATCGTCATCATCTGCACCACCTCCTCCACCATGTCGAAACTCGACTCTATAGTTCTCATCATTACTATCATCATCACCACTAGTGGTGTTCTCCACCTCATCTACATCCTCAATTGCCTGCTCAGCTGCTCTCTTGGGCTGCCTAGACCTCAAGGATCTCCCTCTTGCTGCCCGCGAGCTGCTGCCAATGGATGGGACAGCTCAGAGACAAACCGGTCAGACCGGTTTCAGAAACCGGTCAGACCGGTTTTACCCGAGCTGAACCAAATCAAGTTGAAGTCAATCCAAGACAGTGACATGATCCAGATTTTGAAGGATATACTGCCAGATAGAATATCCCTACAACTTTATGGAGGTCAAACACGGTGCAAACGAAGGACTTGTGCCTTTACTGCCTAAACCGGTCCGACCGGTTTGCCAAACCGGTCAGACCGCTTTTGGCAGTGAGGGTGCAAATCCTCGGTTCGCAAAATGTAGCCCACCAAATCCATTGATCTCTTAGGGATAGGTTCCTAGACATGCCAGAAGATGTTCTACCAAAGGGTTTCAAGAGATATTCATTGAGTGAGTAGATCGGGCGACGGGAACATTTGAATACCTTGAGAGACTTGAAACCGAGAGAAGATGAAGATTTGAATCCAAAACTTGATGGGATCCAATGTAGCAGCCTTGGAGCACTCCAATCCCACCAAGAAACCAACCTTTCCTTGGTTGATTCAAGAAATTGCCATGGGAGGTGCTCTCATGGTGAAACTCGAGGAGAGAGATGAGGGGCGTGGTGAATGGGTAAGGAAGGAGAGAGAGAATCACGGGAGCGCTGTAAATCCACGAAGAAGTAGTAGTCCAATGACAGAAGAAAGTCAGAAGAGGTTCAAGAGGGGTCCGAAGCCGTATTTGCTACACGTGCCGGACCAAGGGACATTTGGGTAAGGATTGTCCAAATGGTAATGTTCCCAAATCCAACCTCGTCCATTATGACTTTGCTAAGCTTAGGAAGGACAAAGTGAGCACCTATGCTACTAGAGTGATTGACTCACCTCAAACTAGCATAAGGTCCATTTGGGTTCCTAAGCATCTTGTGACTAACCTTATTGGACCCAACATGAGTTGGGACCAAAGAGTGCTTGATGAGTTAGCAGGGACGACGAGATGCATTGGAAGCTTGGCTAGGGAGTGGACACTCATGTACAAGTGTCTAGCCAAGATAAGTTGCTTCCGCTCTATGACTCTTACCCAATGACATCTCGATGAAAATTGTGCTTAATTTGACTAAGTTTCAGTCACTCATGCCTTTGGTAGGATCAAGTGTTTCAAGTGCTTGAACTCATGTGACACTTGATAGTGACTAAAACTATTTTTATGAGTTTATTCAATACATGCCGCATGGTGCTTTTAATGGCTCTCAAGTAGAGCAAAGTCTTGTCATGAGCAGGAAAATCAACACTCTGAATATTGGAAGACAACACGACAAGACACAAGCAAAATCACTCAACTGGCAAAAGTCTGGCAAAACCGGTCTGACCGGTTTGCCAAACCGGTCTGACCGGTTTGGCCCAGAACAGTGCCACTTGAGTGGATGAATGAGAAATGGAGATGCAAATGAAATATTCATTGGAGTTCTCATTTTGGCATGTATCTATAAACTTATGCCTATATGGTAGTAAGTTTTCTTGGCACATTTCAATACAAAGCAATTTATTGTGTGCCGTGACCAAATTTGAAATAATCCATCCATGTCTCATAAGACAAAGTGCATGTCACATGCCTTCCATGCATGATGCACATATTCAGGGGGAGATTACTTCAATATTTGTGTCCTGAGACTAACATTTCTTTAGTGAACTTGTAGTCTCAATGGTGAGAGATCAATTCTCTCATTTGGAGTTGTCAATTCTATTTGCGATCCAAAGTGGTAAATTTGTATTATCCCATATCTTGGATCTTGCTTTTAATATATGTTTTGGCAACTCACCATAATATAGTCTAAATTCCTTTAGTTGATCTTGATTGACTCAACTCTTGTGCATGTGAGCCTCTCATACACATCTCATCACATGTGCACTAGAGAAAAGGAATTTGGTCTATATTGTGAGGTTTTATAATCAATGACCTATTTACCATCCACATACAAAGGTCATTAGTTATAAAACTAGTTGTTGTGCAATTTAATATATTTGTCTCTCTTTTATCCAAGAATTGGCATATATCATGAAAAGGGGATATGAATGAAATTTGATTATATTGCACAACACGCTTAGCTAGAGGCAAAGGTATGCTTTCTTTAACTAGTATTTACCTTGTGCATCTAGGCCCTATTATGCTAGTGTGTGCATGTGCATGCATTTATATTGTGTGTCATTCTTATGTACTTATTTAGATATTTGTTTGACATCTCATGAACTATTGACTTGGTGTCGAAAGTTGTGAGATGTGAGCCAAATATGCTAAAATTGGTCCTTAATCCAATATAAGTGCATGTGCTTGTGTGACATAGAATAAGTTTTTGGAAAACTCAACTAGCATGATAGGTTGTATGTGTTTTCGAAAATGTTTGGTTTTTGGTCTTTTGACCTTGGTCAATCTATTTGTGACTATGGTTAAATTTGTTTGATTGATGGCTAGTCACAAATAGTGAGACTCTCTCAAGTCCATAAAATCTTTTTCTTTATCATCCATCTTTTCATATCTTTCGGAAGAAACGAAAGAAAATGAATTTTATTGGAAATCACTCTTCATCTATGGACAATCTTGAGATTTTGGACACCATGTTTAGCATATAAAATCTCAAGACAAGTAAGCAAGCTTTGGAGGTCAAGATCATCTTTTTGTGGCTTTTCCCTGCTGACTGGGGGAAACCGGTCTGACCGGTTTCCCAAACCGGTCTGACCGGTTTGGCCCAGTCAGCGGGTCCACCTGTTAAACAGGCCGCCTGTGATTCCCTCTCTCCCCTCTCAAAATCTCATGATTATGCTCTGACAAGAAAAAGATTTCCAATAAAATCTGTGACCCTGGACACTCCGGGTGCTTTCCAGATTATCCGAGAACGTCCAAAACAGAAGGGGTACCCGGAACAATAAAGTTCCGTCCTGGACTCGGATATTCCAGGATGTCCACAACAGCTGAACCACTTATGACCTTGAGTGCACCTGGAAGAGATAGATATATAAATTCCAAAAGCTCCACTAACTCTCGCTTCTTCCAAGAGAGATGGGAAAGAGATGGATGGATAGATAAGGATTTATGGACTTGAGAATATTTCACAGTTTGTGACTAGCCATCAATCAAGCAAGGTAAACTATAGTCACAAATTGATCAACAAAGGTCAAAAGACCAAAACTCAAATATTTTTCAAATCGGCACACAACCTATCATGCTAGTTGGATTTTTCAAAATCTATCCTATGTCACACATTGACATACACATATATTGAGTTATAGACCACACTAGCATATTTAGCTCACACCATTTGCATTTAAAAAGCATTTGACGACAAGTCAATGTTAAAAGGTGTTCACCAAATATCTAATGGGTGCACGAGAAGGACACTCAATATAGGCGCATGTAAATGCACACACTAGCATGATATAGAGCCTAGATGCACAAGGTAAGTATTAGTCAAGAGAGATCATACCTTTGCCTCTAGCCATAATTGTTGTACAATATTTCAAATTAAGCCATGTGTATTCTCTCATGAGATGAGCCATTTGACAAGGAAAAGAATACATTAATTTGCACAACAACAAGTCTCACATTAATGACCTTTATATGTGGATGGCAAATGGATCATTAAATGTGAAAACCTCACAATATAGACCAAATTCCTTTCTCTAGTGCATATGTGATGTATTGTGTAGGAGAGGCTCACATGCACTAGTTTTTTTGAGTCAATCAAGATCAAATAAAGGAATTTAGACTATATTATAGTAAGTTGCCAAAACATATATTAAAAGCAAGATCCAAGATATGGGATGATACAAATTTACCACTTTGGATCGCAAATAGATTTGACAACTCCAAATGAGAGAATTGATCTCTCACTATTGAGACTACAAATTCACTAAAAGAAATGTTAGTCTCAAGGACACAAATATTGAAGTAATCTCCCCCTGAATATGTGCATCATGCATGGAAGGCATGTGACATGCACTTTGTCTAATGAGTGACATGGATGGATTATTTCAATATTTGGTCACGGCACACAATAAATTGCTTTGTATTGAAATGTGCCAAGAAAACTTACTACCATATAGGCATAAGTTTATAGATACATGCCAAAATGAGAACTCCAATGAATATTTCATTTGCATCTCCATTTCTCATTCATCCACTCAAGTGGCACTGTTCTGGGCCAAACAACCGGTCTGACCGGTTTGGCAAACCGGTCAGATGCCAGACTTTTGCCACTTGAGTGGTTTCGCTTGTGTCTTGTCGAGTTGACATCCAATCTTCATTGTAATGTTTTCCTGCCCATGACAGGACTTTGCTCCAAAATAGAGCTGTTAAAAGCACCACATGGCATATATACATGCGGCATGTATTGAATAAACTCATAAAAATAGTTTTAGTCACTATCAAGTGTCACATGAGTTCAAGCACTTGAAACACTTGATCCTACCAAAGGCATGAGTGACTGAAACTTAGTCAAGTTAAACACAATTTTCATCGAGATGTCATTGGGTAAGAGTTATAGAGCGGAAGCAACTTATCTTGGCTAGACACTTGTACATGAGTGATTACTCCCTAGCCAAGCTTCCAATGCATCTCGTCGTCCCTGCTAACTCATCAAGCACTCTTTGGTATCCAACTCATGTTGGGTCCAATAAGGTTAGTCACAAGATGCTTAGGAACCCAAATGGCCCTTATGCTAGTTCGAGGTGCGTCAATCACTCTAGTAGCATAGGTGCTCACTTTGTCCTTCCTAAGCTTAGTAAAGTCATAATGGACGAGGTTGGATTTGGGAACATTACCATTTGGACAATCCTTATCCGAATGTCCCTTGGTCCGGCACGTGTAGCTGAAAGGACCTTGATGTCACCTAGAGGGGGGGTGAATAGGTAAATCTGCAATTTACAAAACCTTTTCACACTGTCAGTACCAAAACCGGTCAGACCGGTTTCCCAAACCGGTCAGACCGGTTTGGGGTCAGCACACAGTACAAAAGTTATGACCCCCTCTACGAGTTCTAGCACAAACCAAACTTGTTTTGCAGCTCCTGTAGGTGATTTCTAGCAGGTTCACAAAGTCCCTGCACACAAGTAGAGCACAACCAAGTAGATCGAAGCGGAAGCAAATATAAATGCTAGAATTGAACTTGTGAGGCAAACCAATAGAGAGACACGATGATTTGTTTCCCGAAGTTCGGATTCACCAATGCCACAAAGGCCGTCACAAAGACAAGGTGAATCCTACTCTCCGTTGAGGGCCTACGAAAGGCGGGCTTATCCACTCCAAGCCACTTTCCTCGGTTCCACTAGCTTGTGGCCCTTTTCCACGAAGGAGGCAAGGCCGGCCTATACAAACGATCCGCGGCTTACCACAAACACGGTAGCTCACCGGCGACGCCTAGCCGTCTAGGAGGCTTCACCTCCAAGAGTAACAAATGCTTCAAAGGTTGCTAGACTTCACCGCAAGTGCTCAAGCTATGGATTCACTCTTTGCTGTTGCAATTAGCTCTAGCAAGCTTTCTCTAGCTCACTCACAAGATCTCTCTCAACCCAAATCCAAAGATATTGATAGAATCAATCAACTCTCACAAAGAGAGGTTTGGGGAGAGCTTGCTGGTGCTTGGGAAGGCTCTAGGCGTGCAAGGAAGGCAAGGGAACCAGCAGCCCTCAAAGGAGAGGGCCAAGGGGTATAAATACCCCAAACTCCCAAACTAGCCGTTATAGCCGTTGGAAACCGGTCAGACCGGTTTCCCAAACCGGTCAGACCGGTTTTCAAAGGAAACTAGCCGTTAGGGCTGTCAGAGGCCAAACCGGTCAGACCGGTTTCCCAAACCGGTCAGACCGGTTTTCAAAGGAAACTAGCCGTTAGGGCTGTCAGAGGCCAAACCGGTCAGACCGGTTTCCCAAACCGGTCAGACCGGTTTTCAAAGGAAACTAGCCGTTAGGGCTGTCAGAGGCCAAACCGGTCAGACCGGTTTCCCAAACCGGTCAGACCGGTTTTCAAAGGAAACTAGCCGTTAGGGCTGTCAGAGGCCAAACCGGTCAGACCGGTTTCCCAAACCGGTCAGACCGGTTTTCAAAGGAAACTAGCCGTTAGGGCTGTCAGAGGCCAAACCGGTCAGACCGGTTTCCCAAACCGGTCAGACCGGTTTCCCAAACCGGTCAGACCGGTTTGGGTCCTGACAGCACACTAACCCCAAACACTACACTCTCAAGGCTATCTCACAAGGGTTGATCTATTGAGCACTTTTTGGTGTTGTCAATCAACTAATGTTGCATCCCTCTTGATAGTACGGCATTCCTATACTCAAGAAATTAAATAGCAAATAAATCTTCCTCTTGAGCTTCTAAGTCTGCAAATCTCAAGTACGAGTGGAGCATTTGCCTCTTCTGACACATCATCACCTGCCCCCTCATCATCATCATCTGCTGCCATCTCCTCCTCCTCATCATCATCAACATGAGGCTCCACCCTATACTGCTCATCCTCAACATCATCACTTGAAGTGGTGTTGCCCACTTCATCCACTTCTTCTATCTCCTGCTCAGCTGCTCTCTTAGGCCTTCTAGGCCTAGAATTTCTTCCGCTGGCCGCTTGCGAGCTGCTGCCAATAAAAGGGTCATGACATCTACCAAAGGGTTTCGAAAGATATTCATCCAATGAGTAGATCGGGCGATGGGAAGATTTGAATACCTTGAGACCCAAGAACTCGACGGGAAAGAGGATTTTCTGATCCAAGATTGATGGGGAACCAATCTAGCAGCCTTGGGGCACTCCAAATCCGAAGAGAAATTAACTTTTCCTTGGTTTCCTCAAATCGCCATTGGGGCGCCTTCTTGTGGTGAAGAACAGGAGAGAGAGAGGGGGGCGTGGTTATCGATAGGAGAGGGGAGAGAGGAAATCACGGGCGGCCTGTTTAACAGGTGAAGGGGATGAATGGATATGGGGGAGAGAGGAAATCACGGGCGGCCTGTTTAACAGGTGGACCCGCTGACTGGGCCAAACCGGTCAGACCGGTTTGGCAAACCGGTCAGACCGGTTTCTTTTCCCACATCTTTCGGAAGAAACGAAAGAAAATGGATTTTAATGGAAATCTCTCTTCATCTATGGACAATCTTGAGATTTTGGACACCATGATCATCATATAAAATCTCAAGACAAGTAAGCAAGCTTGGAGAACAAGATCATCATTTTTGTGCTTTTCCCTGATGACTGGGGGGAAACCGGTCTGACCGGTTTTTGCTTGAGTTCTTCATTTTCTTGTGCAAGGAGGTCATCACAAGACTCTACACACACTTCATCATACCAAGATCGTTTTGCTTGAGAGCAACAAGGGTTAGCACATGATAAATTATATTGAATTTGAGAGCATGTGCATATGTGAGGTTGTGGTTCAAAATGTTTTACCGATGTTACCAAAACCTCATGAGCTATTTCTAGTGAAGCATATGATTCTACAAGTTTTTCATGAGAACACAAGAGTTCTTCATGTTTCACTTGTAGCATCTCATGCTTACTAGTGAGCAATCCTAGTTGTTGCTTTAGCATTTGATTTTCTTTTTCAAGCGAAGCAACACATGTGAGTGAATCTAAAGCATGAGCATAATCATATGTTAGTATATTTGGCTCATACCTCACATAAACAATATTTAACACAAAGTCAATTGTTAAGAGGGTGTCAACCAGATATCTAATTGGTGCACAAAACTCAATATACTTGCATGCAAATGCACACACTAGCATGACAAAAGGCCTAGATGCACAAGGTAAATACTTAGTCAAAGAAAACATACCTTTGCCTCTAGTCAAGAATGTTGTGCAATATAATTAAATTTCATTCATATCCCCTTTTTCATGATATATGCCGATTCTTGGACAAAAGAGATACAATATATTAAATTGCACAACAACTAGTTTCATAACCAATGACCTTTGTATGTGGATGGCAAATAGGTCATTAATTATAAAACCTCACAATATAGACCAAATTCCTTTTCTCTAGTGCACGTGTGATGAGATGTGTATGAGAGGCTCACATGCATAAGAGTTGAATTACGAAGATCAAATAAGGAATTTAGACTATATTGTGGTGAGTTACCAAAACATACACTAAACACGGGATCCAAGGTATGAGATGATATAACTTTACGGCTTTGGATCATAGATTGAGTTGGCAACTCCAATTGAGAGAAATATTCTCTCGAGACTACAAATTCACTAAGAGAAATGTTAGTCTCAAGGACACAAATGTTGAAGTAATCTCCCCCTCAATATGTGCATCATGCTAGGACCACATGAGACATGCACATTGTCTTGTTAAGGACTTGGGAGGATTAAGTCAACATTTGGTCAACGGCACAAAATAAATTGCTCATATTGAAATGTGCCACGAAAACTTACTACCATAGATATAAGTTGATGTAATTATGCCAAGAGTGAGAAATTTATGACATAAATCACTTTAATCTTCATTTCTCACACAAATAGCCAATTGTCAGGTTTCTGGGCCAAACCGGTCAGACCGGT
>OAMR01001374.1:0-55869 GCA_900205405.1 Echinochloa crus-galli | reverse complement strand
CATTAACACCCCGAATTGGTGTGTTGAATGCAACCCCGGCATATTTTTTTGCAGAGTAACGAAACTGACCGAAACGAACCAAAACATCACTATTGGATCCAAAAAAGTGGATTGGGAGTGTTCATTTCGTTTCTGGCCCAAAACTTTGCCTCGTTTCGTTTACGGCCCGAATCAGTGCATTAAATGCCACACCGACATGGTTTTTTGCACTGTAACAAAACTGACCGAAACAAATCAAAACATTACTATTGGGTCCCAAAAAGTGGATTGGGAGTGTTCATTTCGTTTCTGGCCCAAAACTTTGCCTCGTTTCGTTTACGGCCCGAATCGGTGCATTAAATGCAACACTGACATGGTTTTTTGCAAAATAACGGAACTGGTCGAAACGAACCAAAACATCACTGTTAGTCCAAAAAAGTGGATTGGGTGCGGTCATTTTGTTTCTGGCCTGAATCGGAGCATCGTTTCGATTCCGGCCCGAATCGGTACATTAAATGCAACCCCGGCACGGTTTTTTGCACAGTAATGGAACTGACCGAAACGAACCAAAGCATCACTATTCGATACAAAAAAGTGGATTGGGTGTGTTCGTTTCGTTTCTGGCTCGAAACTGTGCATCGTTTCGTTAACGACTCAAATCGGTGCATTAAATGTAACCCCGGCATGGTTTTTTTTAAATTAATGAAACTGATCGAAAAGAACCGAAATATCACTATTGGGTCCAAAAAAATTGCATTGGGTGCGTTCGTTTCGTTTCTGGCTCGAAACTGTGCATCGTTTCGTTAACGACTCAAATCGGTGCATTACATGCCCGGCATGGTTTACGCAGAGTAACGAAACTGACTGAAACAAACCAAAACATCACTATTGGGTCCAAAAAAGTGGAGTGGGTGCGTTCGTTTCGTTTCTGGCTCGAAACTACGCATCGTTTCATAAACGGCCCGAATCGGTGCATTAAATGCAACACCGGCATGGTTTTTTGCACAGTAACAAAACTGACCGAAACGAACCAAAACATCACTATTGGATCCAAAAAAGTGGATTGGGAGTGTTCGTTTCGTTTGTGGCCCGAAACTGTGCCTCGTTTCGTTTACGGCCCGAATCGGTGCAATAAATGCAACTCCGGCATGGCTTTTTGCACAGTAACAAAACTGAGCGAAACGAACCAAAACATCACTATTGGATCCAAAAAAGTGGATTGGGAGTGTTCGTTTTGTTTCTGGCCCGAAACTGTGCCTCGTTTCGTTTACGGCCCGAATCGGTGCATTAAATGCAACACCGACATGGCTTTTTGCAGTGTAAGGAAACTGACCGAAACGAACCAAAACATCACTATTGGATCCAAAAAAGTGGATTGGGAGTGTTCGTTTTGTTTCTGGCCCGAAACTGTGCCTCGTTTCGTTTACGGCCTGAATCGGTGCAATTGGGTGCGTTCGTTTCGTTTCTGGCTCGAAACTGCGCATCGTTTCGTAGACGGCCCGAATCGGTGCATTGAATGCAACACCGGCATGGCTTTTTGCACAGTAACAAAACTGAGCGAAACGAACCAAAACATCACTATTGGGTCCAAAAAAGTGGAGTAGGTGCGTTCGTTTCGTTTCTGGCTCGAAACTGCGCATCGTTTCGTAGACGGCCCGAATCGGTGCATTGAATGCAACACCGGCATGGCTTTTTGCACAGTAACAAAACTGAGCGAAACGAACCAAAACATCACTATTGGGTCCAAAAAAGTGGAGTAGGTGCGTTCGTTTCGTTTCTGGCTCGAAACTGCGCATCGTTTCGTAGACGGCCCGAATCGGTGCATTGAATGCAACACCGGCATGGCTTTTTGCACAGTAACAAAACTGAGCGAAACGAACCAAAACATCACTATTGGGTCCAAAAAAGTGGAGTAGGTGCGTTCGTTTCGTTTCTGGCTCGAAACTGCGCATCGTTTCGTAGACGGCCCGAATCGGTGCATTGAATGCAACACCGGCATGGCTTTTTGCACAGTAACAAAACTGAGCGAAACGAACCAAAACATCACTATTGGGTCCAAAAAAGTGGAGTAGGTGCGTTCGTTTCGTTTCTGGCTCGAAACTGCGCATCGTTTCGTAGACGGCCCGAATCGGTGCATTGAATGCAACACCGGCATGGCTTTTTGCACAGTAACAAAACTGAGCGAAACGAACCAAAACATCACTATTGGGTCCAAAAAAGTGGAGTAGGTGCGTTCGTTTCGTTTCTGGCTCGAAACTGCGCATCGTTTCGTAGACGGCCCGAATCGGTGCATTGAATGCAACACCGGCATGGCTTTTTGCACAGTAACAAAACTGAGCGAAACGAACCAAAACATCACTATTGGGTCCAAAAAAGTGGAGTAGGTGCGTTCGTTTCGTTTCTGGCTCGAAACTGCGCATCGTTTCGTAGACGGCCCGAATCGGTGCATTGAATGCAACACCGGCATGGCTTTTTGCACAGTAACAAAACTGAGCGAAACGAACCAAAACATCACTATTGGGTCCAAAAAAGTGGAGTAGGTGCGTTCGTTTCGTTTCTGGCTCGAAACTGCGCATCGTTTCGTATCGTTTTGTTAACGGCCCGAATCGGTGCATTAAATGCAACACCGGCATGGTTTTTTGCACAGTAACAAAACTGACCGAAACGAACCAAAACATTACTATTGGGTCCCAAAAAGTGGATTGGGTGCATTCGTTTCATTTCTAGGCCGAAACTATCATCGTTTTGTTAACGGCCCGAATCGGTGCATTAAATGCAACACCGGCATGGTTTTTTGCACAGTAACAAAACTGACCGAAACGAACCAAAACATTACTATTGGGTCCCAAAAAGTGGATTGGGTGCATTCGTTTCATTTCTAGGCCGAAACTTTGCCTCGTTTCGTTTACGGCCCGAATCAGTGCATTAAATGCCACACCGACATGGTTTTTTGCACAGTAACGAAACTGACTGAAACAAACCAAAACATCACTATTGGGTCCAAAAAAGTCTAGTAGGTGCGTTCGTTTCGTTTCTGGCTCAAAACTGCGCATCGTTTCGTAAACGGCCCGAATCGGTGCATTAAATGCAACACCAGCATGGCTTTTTGCACAGTAACGAAACTGACCGAAACGAACCAAAACATCACTATTGGATCCAGATAAATGGATTGGGAGTGCTCATTTCGTTTCTGGCCCGAAACTGTGCCTCGTTTCGTTTACGGCCTGAATCGGTGCAATAAATGCAACTCCGGCATGGCTTTTTGCACAGTAACGAAACTGACCGAAACGAACCAAAACATCACTATTGGATCCAAAAAAGTGGATTGGGAGTGTTCGCTTTGTTTCTGGCCCGAAACTGTGCCTCGTTTCGTTTACGGCCCGAATCAGTGCATTAAATGCCACACCGACATGGTTTTTTGCACAGTAACAAAACTGACCGAAACGAACCAAAACATCACTATTGGATCCAAAAAAGTGGATTGGAGCGTTCGTTTCATTTCTGGCCCAAAACTGTGCCTCGTTACGTTAACGGCCCGAATCAGTGCATAAAATGCAACACCGGATTGGTTTTTTGCGCAGTAACAAAACTGACCGAAACGAACCAAAACATTACTATTGGTTCCCCAAAAGTGGATTGGGTGCATTCGTTTCATTCCTAGGCCGAAACTGTGCATCGTTTTGTTAACGGCCCAAATCGGTGCATTAAATGCCACACCGGCATGGTTTCTTGCACAGTAACAAAACTGACCGAAACGAACCAAAACATTACTATTGGGTCCCCAAAAGTGGATTGGGTGCATTCGTTTCATTCCTAGGCCGAAACTGTGCATCGTTTTGTTAACGGCCCGAATCAGTGCATTAAATGCAACACCGGCATGGCTTTTTGCAGAGTAACGAAACTAACCGAAATGAACCAAAACATCACTATTGGGTCCCGAAAAGTGGATTGGGTGCATTCGTTTCATTTCTAGGCCGAAACTATACATCGTTTCGTTAACGGCCCGAATTGGTGCATTAAATGCAACACTGACATGGTTTTTTGCAAAATAGCGGAACTGACCGAAACGAACCAAAACATCACTGTTAGTCCAAAAAAGTGGATTGGGTGCGGTTATTTCGTTTCTGGCCCGAATCGGAGCATCATTTCAGTTCCGGCCCGAATCGGTGCATTAAATGCAACCCCGGCACGGTTTTTTGCACAGTAATGAAACTGACAGAAATGAACCAAAGCATCACTATTGGATACAAAAAAGTGGATTGGGTGTGTTCGTTTCGTTTCTGGCTCGAAACTGTGAATCGTTTCGTTAACGGCTCAAATCGGTGCATTAAATGTAACCCCGGCATGGTTTTTTTTACATTAATGAAACTGATCGAAAAGAACGAAACATAACTATTGGGTCCAAAAAAAGTGCATTGGGTGCGTTCGTTTCGTTTCGGAGCCGAAACTGTGCATCGTTTCGTTAACGGCTCAAATCGGTGCATTAAATGTAACCCCGGCATGGTTTTTTTTACATTAATGAAACTGATCGAAAAGAACGAAACATCACTATTGGGTCCAAAAAAGTGGAGTAGGTGCGTTCGTTTCGTTTCTGGCTCGAAACTGTGCATCGTTTCGTAAACGGCCCGAATCGGTGCATTAAATGCAACACCGGCATGGCTTTTTGCATAGTAACGAAACTGACCGAAACGAACCAAAACATCACTATTGGATCCAGATAAATGGATTGGGAGTGTTCATTTCGTTTCTGGCCCGAAACTGTGCCTCGTTTCATTTACGGCCCGAATCGGTGCAATAAATGCAACACCGACATGGTTTTTTTGCACAGTAACAAAACTGACTGACCAAAACGGAGCAAAACATCACTATTGGGTCCAAAAAGGTGGATTGGGTGCGTTCGTTTCGTTTCTGGACCGAAACTGTGCATCGTTTCGTTAACGGGCCGAACCGGTGCATTAAATGCAACCCCTGCATGGTTTCTCGCACAGTAACGAAACTGACCAAAACGGAGCAAAACATCACTATTGGGTCCAAAAAGGTGGATTGGGTGCGTTCGTTTCGTTTCTGGACCGAAACTGTGCATCGTTTCGTTAACGGGCCGAATCGGTGCATTAAATGCAACCCCGGCATGGTTTCTCGCATAGTAACGAAACTGACCGAAACGAACCAAAGCATCACTATTGGATACAAAAAAGTGGATTGGGTGTGTTCGTTTCGTTTCTGGCTCAAAACCCTGTGCATCGTTTCGTTAACGGCTCAAATCGGTGCATTAAATGTAACCCCGTCATGGTTTTTTTACATTAATGAAACTGATCGAAAAGAACCTAAACATCACTATTGGGTCCAATGAAACCATGCCGGGGTTGCATTTAATGCACCGGTTCGGCCCGTTAACGAAACGATGCACAGTTTCGGTCCAGAAACGAAACGAACGCACCCAATCCACCTTTTTGGACCCAATAGTGATGTTTTGCTCCGTTTTGGTCAGTTTCGTTACTGTGCGAGAAACCATGCCGGGGTTGCATTTAATGCACCGGTTCGGCCCGTTAACGAAACGATGCACAGTTTCGGTCCAGAAACGAAACGAACGCACCCAATCCACCTTTTTGGACCCAATAGTGATGTTTTGCTCCGTTTTGGTCAGTTTCGTTACTGTGCGAGAAACCATGCCGGGGTTGCATTTAATGCACCGGTTCGGCCCGTTAACGAAACGATGCACAGTTTCGGTCCAGAAACGAAACGAACGCACCCAATCCACCTTTTTGGACCCAATAGTGATGTTTTGCTCCGTTTTGGTCAGTTTCGTTACTGTGCGAGAAACCATGCCGGGGTTGCATTTAATGCACCGGTTCGGCCCGTTAACGAAACGATGCACAGTTTCGGTCCAGAAACGAAACGAACGCACCCAATCCACCTTTTTGGACCCAATAGTGATGTTTTGCTCCGTTTTGGTCAGTTTCGTTACTGTGCGAGAAACCATGCCGGGGTTGCATTTAATGCACCGGTTCGGCCCGTTAACGAAACGATGCACAGTTTCGGTCCAGAAACGAAACGAACGCACCCAATCCACCTTTTTGGACCCAATAGTGATGTTTTGCTCCGTTTTGGTCAGTTTCGTTACTGTGCGAGAAACCATGCCGGGGTTGCATTTAATGCACCGGTTCGGCCCGTTAACGAAACGATGCACAGTTTCGGTCCAGAAACGAAACGAACGCACCCAATCCACCTTTTTGGACCCAATAGTGATGTTTTGCTCCGTTTTGGTCAGTTTCGTTACTGTGCGAGAAACCATGCCGGGGTTGCATTTAATGCACCGGTTCGGCCCGTTAACGAAACGATGCACAGTTTCGGTCCAGAAACGAAACGAACGCACCCAATCCACCTTTTTGGACCCAATAGTGATGTTTTGCTCCGTTTTGGTCAGTTTCGTTACTGTGCGAGAAACCATGCCGGGGTTGCATTTAATGCACCGGTTCGGCCCGTTAACGAAACGATGCACAGTTTCGGTCCAGAAACGAAACGAACGCACCCAATCCACCTTTTTGGACCCAATAGTGATGTTTTGCTCCGTTTTGGTCAGTTTCGTTACTGTGCGAGAAACCATGCCGGGGTTGCATTTAATGCACCGGTTCGGCCCGTTAACGAAACGATGCACAGTTTCGGTCCAGAAACGAAACGAACGCACCCAATCCACCTTTTTGGACCCAATAGTGATGTTTTGCTCCGTTTTGGTCAGTTTCGTTACTGTGCGAGAAACCATGCCGGGGTTGCATTTAATGCACCGGTTCGGCCCGTTAACGAAACGATGCACAGTTTCGGTCCAGAAACGAAACGAACGCACCCAATCCACCTTTTTGGACCCAATAGTGATGTTTTGCTCCGTTTTGGTCAGTTTCGTTACTGTGCGAGAAACCATGCCGGGGTTGCATTTAATGCACCGGTTCGGCCCGTTAACGAAACGATGCACAGTTTCGGTCCAGAAACGAAACGAACGCACCCAATCCACCTTTTTGGACCCAATAGTGATGTTTTGCTCCGTTTTGGTCAGTTTCGTTACTGTGCGAGAAACCATGCCGGGGTTGCATTTAATGCACCGGTTCGGCCCGTTAACGAAACGATGCACAGTTTCGGTCCAGAAACGAAACGAACGCACCCAATCCACCTTTTTGGACCCAATAGTGATGTTTTGCTCCGTTTTGGTCAGTTTCGTTACTGTGCGAGAAACCATGCCGGGGTTGCATTTAATGCACCGGTTCGGCCCGTTAACGAAACGATGCACAGTTTCGGTCCAGAAACGAAACGAACGCACCCAATCCACCTTTTTGGACCCAATAGTGATGTTTTGCTCCGTTTTGGTCAGTTTCGTTACTGTGCGAGAAACCATGCCGGGGTTGCATTTAATGCACCGGTTCGGCCCGTTAACGAAACGATGCACAGTTTCGGTCCAGAAACGAAACGAACGCACCCAATCCACCTTTTTGGACCCAATAGTGATGTTTTGCTCCGTTTTGGTCAGTTTCGTTACTGTGCGAGAAACCATGCCGGGGTTGCATTTAATGCACCGGTTCGGCCCGTTAACGAAACGATGCACAGTTTCGGTCCAGAAACGAAACGAACGCACCCAATCCACCTTTTTGGACCCAATAGTGATGTTTTGCTCCGTTTTGGTCAGTTTCGTTACTGTGCGAGAAACCATGCCGGGGTTGCATTTAATGCACCGGTTCGGCCCGTTAACGAAACGATGCACAGTTTCGGTCCAGAAACGAAACGAACGCACCCAATCCACCTTTTTGGACCCAATAGTGATGTTTTGCTCCGTTTTGGTCAGTTTCGTTACTGTGCGAGAAACCATGCCGGGGTTGCATTTAATGCACCGGTTCGGCCCGTTAACGAAACGATGCACAGTTTCGGTCCAGAAACGAAACGAACGCACCCAATCCACCTTTTTGGACCCAATAGTGATGTTTTGCTCCGTTTTGGTCAGTTTCGTTACTGTGCGAGAAACCATGCCGGGGTTGCATTTAATGCACCGGTTCGGCCCGTTAACGAAACGATGCACAGTTTCGGTCCAGAAACGAAACGAACGCACCCAATCCACCTTTTTGGACCCAATAGTGATGTTTTGCTCCGTTTTGGTCAGTTTCGTTACTGTGCGAGAAACCATGCCGGGGTTGCATTTAATGCACCGGTTCGGCCCGTTAACGAAACGATGCACAGTTTCGGTCCAGAAACGAAACGAACGCACCCAATCCACCTTTTTGGACCCAATAGTGATGTTTTGCTCCGTTTTGGTCAGTTTCGTTACTGTGCGAGAAACCATGCCGGGGTTGCATTTAATGCACCGGTTCGGCCCGTTAACGAAACGATGCACAGTTTCGGTCCAGAAACGAAACGAACGCACCCAATCCACCTTTTTGGACCCAATAGTGATGTTTTGCTCCGTTTTGGTCAGTTTCGTTACTGTGCGAGAAACCATGCCGGGGTTGCATTTAATGCACCGGTTCGGCCCGTTAACGAAACGATGCACAGTTTCGGTCCAGAAACGAAACGAACGCACCCAATCCACCTTTTTGGACCCAATAGTGATGTTTTGCTCCGTTTTGGTCAGTTTCGTTACTGTGCGAGAAACCATGCCGGGGTTGCATTTAATGCACCGGTTCGGCCCGTTAACGAAACGATGCACAGTTTCGGTCCAGAAACGAAACGAACGCACCCAATCCACCTTTTTGGACCCAATAGTGATGTTTTGCTCCGTTTTGGTCAGTTTCGTTACTGTGCGAGAAACCATGCCGGGGTTGCATTTAATGCACCGGTTCGGCCCGTTAACGAAACGATGCACAGTTTCGGTCCAGAAACGAAACGAACGCACCCAATCCACCTTTTTGGACCCAATAGTGATGTTTTGCTCCGTTTTGGTCAGTTTCGTTACTGTGCGAGAAACCATGCCGGGGTTGCATTTAATGCACCGGTTCGGCCCGTTAACGAAACGATGCACAGTTTCGGTCCAGAAACGAAACGAACGCACCCAATCCACCTTTTTGGACCCAATAGTGATGTTTTGCTCCGTTTTGGTCAGTTTCGTTACTGTGCGAGAAACCATGCCGGGGTTGCATTTAATGCACCGGTTCGGCCCGTTAACGAAACGATGCACAGTTTCGGTCCAGAAACGAAACGAACGCACCCAATCCACCTTTTTGGACCCAATAGTGATGTTTTGCTCCGTTTTGGTCAGTTTCGTTACTGTGCGAGAAACCATGCCGGGGTTGCATTTAATGCACCGGTTCGGCCCGTTAACGAAACGATGCACAGTTTCGGTCCAGAAACGAAACGAACGCACCCAATCCACCTTTTTGGACCCAATAGTGATGTTTTGCTCCGTTTTGGTCAGTTTCGTTACTGTGCGAGAAACCATGCCGGGGTTGCATTTAATGCACCGGTTCGGCCCGTTAACGAAACGATGCACAGTTTCGGTCCAGAAACGAAACGAACGCACCCAATCCACCTTTTTGGACCCAATAGTGATGTTTTGCTCCGTTTTGGTCAGTTTCGTTACTGTGCGAGAAACCATGCCGGGGTTGCATTTAATGCACCGGTTCGGCCCGTTAACGAAACGATGCACAGTTTCGGTCCAGAAACGAAACGAACGCACCCAATCCACCTTTTTGGACCCAATAGTGATGTTTTGCTCCGTTTTGGTCAGTTTCGTTACTGTGCGAGAAACCATGCCGGGGTTGCATTTAATGCACCGGTTCGGCCCGTTAACGAAACGATGCACAGTTTCGGTCCAGAAACGAAACGAACGCACCCAATCCACCTTTTTGGACCCAATAGTGATGTTTTGCTCCGTTTTGGTCAGTTTCGTTACTGTGCGAGAAACCATGCCGGGGTTGCATTTAATGCACCGGTTCGGCCCGTTAACGAAACGATGCACAGTTTCGGTCCAGAAACGAAACGAACGCACCCAATCCACCTTTTTGGACCCAATAGTGATGTTTTGCTCCGTTTTGGTCAGTTTCGTTACTGTGCGAGAAACCATGCCGGGGTTGCATTTAATGCACCGGTTCGGCCCGTTAACGAAACGATGCACAGTTTCGGTCCAGAAACGAAACGAACGCACCCAATCCACCTTTTTGGACCCAATAGTGATGTTTTGCTCCGTTTTGGTCAGTTTCGTTACTGTGCGAGAAACCATGCCGGGGTTGCATTTAATGCACCGGTTCGGCCCGTTAACGAAACGATGCACAGTTTCGGTCCAGAAACGAAACGAACGCACCCAATCCACCTTTTTGGACCCAATAGTGATGTTTTGCTCCGTTTTGGTCAGTTTCGTTACTGTGCGAGAAACCATGCCGGGGTTGCATTTAATGCACCGGTTCGGCCCGTTAACGAAACGATGCACAGTTTCGGTCCAGAAACGAAACGAACGCACCCAATCCACCTTTTTGGACCCAATAGTGATGTTTTGCTCCGTTTTGGTCAGTTTCGTTACTGTGCGAGAAACCATGCCGGGGTTGCATTTAATGCACCGGTTCGGCCCGTTAACGAAACGATGCACAGTTTCGGTCCAGAAACGAAACGAACGCACCCAATCCACCTTTTTGGACCCAATAGTGATGTTTTGCTCCGTTTTGGTCAGTTTCGTTACTGTGCGAGAAACCATGCCGGGGTTGCATTTAATGCACCGGTTCGGCCCGTTAACGAAACGATGCACAGTTTCGGTCCAGAAACGAAACGAACGCACCCAATCCACCTTTTTGGACCCAATAGTGATGTTTTGCTCCGTTTTGGTCAGTTTCGTTACTGTGCGAGAAACCATGCCGGGGTTGCATTTAATGCACCGGTTCGGCCCGTTAACGAAACGATGCACAGTTTCGGTCCAGAAACGAAACGAACGCACCCAATCCACCTTTTTGGACCCAATAGTGATGTTTTGCTCCGTTTTGGTCAGTTTCGTTACTGTGCGAGAAACCATGCCGGGGTTGCATTTAATGCACCGGTTCGGCCCGTTAACGAAACGATGCACAGTTTCGGTCCAGAAACGAAACGAACGCACCCAATCCACCTTTTTGGACCCAATAGTGATGTTTTGCTCCGTTTTGGTCAGTTTCGTTACTGTGCGAGAAACCATGCCGGGGTTGCATTTAATGCACCGGTTCGGCCCGTTAACGAAACGATGCACAGTTTCGGTCCAGAAACGAAACGAACGCACCCAATCCACCTTTTTGGACCCAATAGTGATGTTTTGCTCCGTTTTGGTCAGTTTCGTTACTGTGCGAGAAACCATGCCGGGGTTGCATTTAATGCACCGGTTCGGCCCGTTAACGAAACGATGCACAGTTTCGGTCCAGAAACGAAACGAACGCACCCAATCCACCTTTTTGGACCCAATAGTGATGTTTTGCTCCGTTTTGGTCAGTTTCGTTACTGTGCGAGAAACCATGCCGGGGTTGCATTTAATGCACCGGTTCGGCCCGTTAACGAAACGATGCACAGTTTCGGTCCAGAAACGAAACGAACGCACCCAATCCACCTTTTTGGACCCAATAGTGATGTTTTGCTCCGTTTTGGTCAGTTTCGTTACTGTGCGAGAAACCATGCCGGGGTTGCATTTAATGCACCGGTTCGGCCCGTTAACGAAACGATGCACAGTTTCGGTCCAGAAACGAAACGAACGCACCCAATCCACCTTTTTGGACCCAATAGTGATGTTTTGCTCCGTTTTGGTCAGTTTCGTTACTGTGCGAGAAACCATGCCGGGGTTGCATTTAATGCACCGGTTCGGCCCGTTAACGAAACGATGCACAGTTTCGGTCCAGAAACGAAACGAACGCACCCAATCCACCTTTTTGGACCCAATAGTGATGTTTTGCTCCGTTTTGGTCAGTTTCGTTACTGTGCGAGAAACCATGCCGGGGTTGCATTTAATGCACCGGTTCGGCCCGTTAACGAAACGATGCACAGTTTCGGTCCAGAAACGAAACGAACGCACCCAATCCACCTTTTTGGACCCAATAGTGATGTTTTGCTCCGTTTTGGTCAGTTTCGTTACTGTGCGAGAAACCATGCCGGGGTTGCATTTAATGCACCGGTTCGGCCCGTTAACGAAACGATGCACAGTTTCGGTCCAGAAACGAAACGAACGCACCCAATCCACCTTTTTGGACCCAATAGTGATGTTTTGCTCCGTTTTGGTCAGTTTCGTTACTGTGCGAGAAACCATGCCGGGGTTGCATTTAATGCACCGGTTCGGCCCGTTAACGAAACGATGCACAGTTTCGGTCCAGAAACGAAACGAACGCACCCAATCCACCTTTTTGGACCCAATAGTGATGTTTTGCTCCGTTTTGGTCAGTTTCGTTACTGTGCGAGAAACCATGCCGGGGTTGCATTTAATGCACCGGTTCGGCCCGTTAACGAAACGATGCACAGTTTCGGTCCAGAAACGAAACGAACGCACCCAATCCACCTTTTTGGACCCAATAGTGATGTTTTGCTCCGTTTTGGTCAGTTTCGTTACTGTGCGAGAAACCATGCCGGGGTTGCATTTAATGCACCGGTTCGGCCCGTTAACGAAACGATGCACAGTTTCGGTCCAGAAACGAAACGAACGCACCCAATCCACCTTTTTGGACCCAATAGTGATGTTTTGCTCCGTTTTGGTCAGTTTCGTTACTGTGCGAGAAACCATGCCGGGGTTGCATTTAATGCACCGGTTCGGCCCGTTAACGAAACGATGCACAGTTTCGGTCCAGAAACGAAACGAACGCACCCAATCCACCTTTTTGGACCCAATAGTGATGTTTTGCTCCGTTTTGGTCAGTTTCGTTACTGTGCGAGAAACCATGCCGGGGTTGCATTTAATGCACCGGTTCGGCCCGTTAACGAAACGATGCACAGTTTCGGTCCAGAAACGAAACGAACGCACCCAATCCACCTTTTTGGACCCAATAGTGATGTTTTGCTCCGTTTTGGTCAGTTTCGTTACTGTGCGAGAAACCATGCCGGGGTTGCATTTAATGCACCGGTTCGGCCCGTTAACGAAACGATGCACAGTTTCGGTCCAGAAACGAAACGAACGCACCCAATCCACCTTTTTGGACCCAATAGTGATGTTTTGCTCCGTTTTGGTCAGTTTCGTTACTGTGCGAGAAACCATGCCGGGGTTGCATTTAATGCACCGGTTCGGCCCGTTAACGAAACGATGCACAGTTTCGGTCCAGAAACGAAACGAACGCACCCAATCCACCTTTTTGGACCCAATAGTGATGTTTTGCTCCGTTTTGGTCAGTTTCGTTACTGTGCGAGAAACCATGCCGGGGTTGCATTTAATGCACCGGTTCGGCCCGTTAACGAAACGATGCACAGTTTCGGTCCAGAAACGAAACGAACGCACCCAATCCACCTTTTTGGACCCAATAGTGATGTTTTGCTCCGTTTTGGTCAGTTTCGTTACTGTGCGAGAAACCATGCCGGGGTTGCATTTAATGCACCGGTTCGGCCCGTTAACGAAACGATGCACAGTTTCGGTCCAGAAACGAAACGAACGCACCCAATCCACCTTTTTGGACCCAATAGTGATGTTTTGCTCCGTTTTGGTCAGTTTCGTTACTGTGCGAGAAACCATGCCGGGGTTGCATTTAATGCACCGGTTCGGCCCGTTAACGAAACGATGCACAGTTTCGGTCCAGAAACGAAACGAACGCACCCAATCCACCTTTTTGGACCCAATAGTGATGTTTTGCTCCGTTTTGGTCAGTTTCGTTACTGTGCGAGAAACCATGCCGGGGTTGCATTTAATGCACCGGTTCGGCCCGTTAACGAAACGATGCACAGTTTCGGTCCAGAAACGAAACGAACGCACCCAATCCACCTTTTTGGACCCAATAGTGATGTTTTGCTCCGTTTTGGTCAGTTTCGTTACTGTGCGAGAAACCATGCCGGGGTTGCATTTAATGCACCGGTTCGGCCCGTTAACGAAACGATGCACAGTTTCGGTCCAGAAACGAAACGAACGCACCCAATCCACCTTTTTGGACCCAATAGTGATGTTTTGCTCCGTTTTGGTCAGTTTCGTTACTGTGCGAGAAACCATGCCGGGGTTGCATTTAATGCACCGGTTCGGCCCGTTAACGAAACGATGCACAGTTTCGGTCCAGAAACGAAACGAACGCACCCAATCCACCTTTTTGGACCCAATAGTGATGTTTTGCTCCGTTTTGGTCAGTTTCGTTACTGTGCGAGAAACCATGCCGGGGTTGCATTTAATGCACCGGTTCGGCCCGTTAACGAAACGATGCACAGTTTCGGTCCAGAAACGAAACGAACGCACCCAATCCACCTTTTTGGACCCAATAGTGATGTTTTGCTCCGTTTTGGTCAGTTTCGTTACTGTGCGAGAAACCATGCCGGGGTTGCATTTAATGCACCGGTTCGGCCCGTTAACGAAACGATGCACAGTTTCGGTCCAGAAACGAAACGAACGCACCCAATCCACCTTTTTGGACCCAATAGTGATGTTTTGCTCCGTTTTGGTCAGTTTCGTTACTGTGCGAGAAACCATGCCGGGGTTGCATTTAATGCACCGGTTCGGCCCGTTAACGAAACGATGCACAGTTTCGGTCCAGAAACGAAACGAACGCACCCAATCCACCTTTTTGGACCCAATAGTGATGTTTTGCTCCGTTTTGGTCAGTTTCGTTACTGTGCGAGAAACCATGCCGGGGTTGCATTTAATGCACCGGTTCGGCCCGTTAACGAAACGATGCACAGTTTCGGTCCAGAAACGAAACGAACGCACCCAATCCACCTTTTTGGACCCAATAGTGATGTTTTGCTCCGTTTTGGTCAGTTTCGTTACTGTGCGAGAAACCATGCCGGGGTTGCATTTAATGCACCGGTTCGGCCCGTTAACGAAACGATGCACAGTTTCGGTCCAGAAACGAAACGAACGCACCCAATCCACCTTTTTGGACCCAATAGTGATGTTTTGCTCCGTTTTGGTCAGTTTCGTTACTGTGCGAGAAACCATGCCGGGGTTGCATTTAATGCACCGGTTCGGCCCGTTAACGAAACGATGCACAGTTTCGGTCCAGAAACGAAACGAACGCACCCAATCCACCTTTTTGGACCCAATAGTGATGTTTTGCTCCGTTTTGGTCAGTTTCGTTACTGTGCGAGAAACCATGCCGGGGTTGCATTTAATGCACCGGTTCGGCCCGTTAACGAAACGATGCACAGTTTCGGTCCAGAAACGAAACGAACGCACCCAATCCACCTTTTTGGACCCAATAGTGATGTTTTGCTCCGTTTTGGTCAGTTTCGTTACTGTGCGAGAAACCATGCCGGGGTTGCATTTAATGCACCGGTTCGGCCCGTTAACGAAACGATGCACAGTTTCGGTCCAGAAACGAAACGAACGCACCCAATCCACCTTTTTGGACCCAATAGTGATGTTTTGCTCCGTTTTGGTCAGTTTCGTTACTGTGCGAGAAACCATGCCGGGGTTGCATTTAATGCACCGGTTCGGCCCGTTAACGAAACGATGCACAGTTTCGGTCCAGAAACGAAACGAACGCACCCAATCCACCTTTTTGGACCCAATAGTGATGTTTTGCTCCGTTTTGGTCAGTTTCGTTACTGTGCGAGAAACCATGCCGGGGTTGCATTTAATGCACCGGTTCGGCCCGTTAACGAAACGATGCACAGTTTCGGTCCAGAAACGAAACGAACGCACCCAATCCACCTTTTTGGACCCAATAGTGATGTTTTGCTCCGTTTTGGTCAGTTTCGTTACTGTGCGAGAAACCATGCCGGGGTTGCATTTAATGCACCGGTTCGGCCCGTTAACGAAACGATGCACAGTTTCGGTCCAGAAACGAAACGAACGCACCCAATCCACCTTTTTGGACCCAATAGTGATGTTTTGCTCCGTTTTGGTCAGTTTCGTTACTGTGCGAGAAACCATGCCGGGGTTGCATTTAATGCACCGGTTCGGCCCGTTAACGAAACGATGCACAGTTTCGGTCCAGAAACGAAACGAACGCACCCAATCCACCTTTTTGGACCCAATAGTGATGTTTTGCTCCGTTTTGGTCAGTTTCGTTACTGTGCGAGAAACCATGCCGGGGTTGCATTTAATGCACCGGTTCGGCCCGTTAACGAAACGATGCACAGTTTCGGTCCAGAAACGAAACGAACGCACCCAATCCACCTTTTTGGACCCAATAGTGATGTTTTGCTCCGTTTTGGTCAGTTTCGTTACTGTGCGAGAAACCATGCCGGGGTTGCATTTAATGCACCGGTTCGGCCCGTTAACGAAACGATGCACAGTTTCGGTCCAGAAACGAAACGAACGCACCCAATCCACCTTTTTGGACCCAATAGTGATGTTTTGCTCCGTTTTGGTCAGTTTCGTTACTGTGCGAGAAACCATGCCGGGGTTGCATTTAATGCACCGGTTCGGCCCGTTAACGAAACGATGCACAGTTTCGGTCCAGAAACGAAACGAACGCACCCAATCCACCTTTTTGGACCCAATAGTGATGTTTTGCTCCGTTTTGGTCAGTTTCGTTACTGTGCGAGAAACCATGCCGGGGTTGCATTTAATGCACCGGTTCGGCCCGTTAACGAAACGATGCACAGTTTCGGTCCAGAAACGAAACGAACGCACCCAATCCACCTTTTTGGACCCAATAGTGATGTTTTGCTCCGTTTTGGTCAGTTTCGTTACTGTGCGAGAAACCATGCCGGGGTTGCATTTAATGCACCGGTTCGGCCCGTTAACGAAACGATGCACAGTTTCGGTCCAGAAACGAAACGAACGCACCCAATCCACCTTTTTGGACCCAATAGTGATGTTTTGCTCCGTTTTGGTCAGTTTCGTTACTGTGCGAGAAACCATGCCGGGGTTGCATTTAATGCACCGGTTCGGCCCGTTAACGAAACGATGCACAGTTTCGGTCCAGAAACGAAACGAACGCACCCAATCCACCTTTTTGGACCCAATAGTGATGTTTTGCTCCGTTTTGGTCAGTTTCGTTACTGTGCGAGAAACCATGCCGGGGTTGCATTTAATGCACCGGTTCGGCCCGTTAACGAAACGATGCACAGTTTCGGTCCAGAAACGAAACGAACGCACCCAATCCACCTTTTTGGACCCAATAGTGATGTTTTGCTCCGTTTTGGTCAGTTTCGTTACTGTGCGAGAAACCATGCCGGGGTTGCATTTAATGCACCGGTTCGGCCCGTTAACGAAACGATGCACAGTTTCGGTCCAGAAACGAAACGAACGCACCCAATCCACCTTTTTGGACCCAATAGTGATGTTTTGCTCCGTTTTGGTCAGTTTCGTTACTGTGCGAGAAACCATGCCGGGGTTGCATTTAATGCACCGGTTCGGCCCGTTAACGAAACGATGCACAGTTTCGGTCCAGAAACGAAACGAACGCACCCAATCCACCTTTTTGGACCCAATAGTGATGTTTTGCTCCGTTTTGGTCAGTTTCGTTACTGTGCGAGAAACCATGCCGGGGTTGCATTTAATGCACCGGTTCGGCCCGTTAACGAAACGATGCACAGTTTCGGTCCAGAAACGAAACGAACGCACCCAATCCACCTTTTTGGACCCAATAGTGATGTTTTGCTCCGTTTTGGTCAGTTTCGTTACTGTGCGAGAAACCATGCCGGGGTTGCATTTAATGCACCGGTTCGGCCCGTTAACGAAACGATGCACAGTTTCGGTCCAGAAACGAAACGAACGCACCCAATCCACCTTTTTGGACCCAATAGTGATGTTTTGCTCCGTTTTGGTCAGTTTCGTTACTGTGCGAGAAACCATGCCGGGGTTGCATTTAATGCACCGGTTCGGCCCGTTAACGAAACGATGCACAGTTTCGGTCCAGAAACGAAACGAACGCACCCAATCCACCTTTTTGGACCCAATAGTGATGTTTTGCTCCGTTTTGGTCAGTTTCGTTACTGTGCGAGAAACCATGCCGGGGTTGCATTTAATGCACCGGTTCGGCCCGTTAACGAAACGATGCACAGTTTCGGTCCAGAAACGAAACGAACGCACCCAATCCACCTTTTTGGACCCAATAGTGATGTTTTGCTCCGTTTTGGTCAGTTTCGTTACTGTGCGAGAAACCATGCCGGGGTTGCATTTAATGCACCGGTTCGGCCCGTTAACGAAACGATGCACAGTTTCGGTCCAGAAACGAAACGAACGCACCCAATCCACCTTTTTGGACCCAATAGTGATGTTTTGCTCCGTTTTGGTCAGTTTCGTTACTGTGCGAGAAACCATGCCGGGGTTGCATTTAATGCACCGGTTCGGCCCGTTAACGAAACGATGCACAGTTTCGGTCCAGAAACGAAACGAACGCACCCAATCCACCTTTTTGGACCCAATAGTGATGTTTTGCTCCGTTTTGGTCAGTTTCGTTACTGTGCGAGAAACCATGCCGGGGTTGCATTTAATGCACCGGTTCGGCCCGTTAACGAAACGATGCACAGTTTCGGTCCAGAAACGAAACGAACGCACCCAATCCACCTTTTTGGACCCAATAGTGATGTTTTGCTCCGTTTTGGTCAGTTTCGTTACTGTGCGAGAAACCATGCCGGGGTTGCATTTAATGCACCGGTTCGGCCCGTTAACGAAACGATGCACAGTTTCGGTCCAGAAACGAAACGAACGCACCCAATCCACCTTTTTGGACCCAATAGTGATGTTTTGCTCCGTTTTGGTCAGTTTCGTTACTGTGCGAGAAACCATGCCGGGGTTGCATTTAATGCACCGGTTCGGCCCGTTAACGAAACGATGCACAGTTTCGGTCCAGAAACGAAACGAACGCACCCAATCCACCTTTTTGGACCCAATAGTGATGTTTTGCTCCGTTTTGGTCAGTTTCGTTACTGTGCGAGAAACCATGCCGGGGTTGCATTTAATGCACCGGTTCGGCCCGTTAACGAAACGATGCACAGTTTCGGTCCAGAAACGAAACGAACGCACCCAATCCACCTTTTTGGACCCAATAGTGATGTTTTGCTCCGTTTTGGTCAGTTTCGTTACTGTGCGAGAAACCATGCCGGGGTTGCATTTAATGCACCGGTTCGGCCCGTTAACGAAACGATGCACAGTTTCGGTCCAGAAACGAAACGAACGCACCCAATCCACCTTTTTGGACCCAATAGTGATGTTTTGCTCCGTTTTGGTCAGTTTCGTTACTGTGCGAGAAACCATGCCGGGGTTGCATTTAATGCACCGGTTCGGCCCGTTAACGAAACGATGCACAGTTTCGGTCCAGAAACGAAACGAACGCACCCAATCCACCTTTTTGGACCCAATAGTGATGTTTTGCTCCGTTTTGGTCAGTTTCGTTACTGTGCGAGAAACCATGCCGGGGTTGCATTTAATGCACCGGTTCGGCCCGTTAACGAAACGATGCACAGTTTCGGTCCAGAAACGAAACGAACGCACCCAATCCACCTTTTTGGACCCAATAGTGATGTTTTGCTCCGTTTTGGTCAGTTTCGTTACTGTGCGAGAAACCATGCCGGGGTTGCATTTAATGCACCGGTTCGGCCCGTTAACGAAACGATGCACAGTTTCGGTCCAGAAACGAAACGAACGCACCCAATCCACCTTTTTGGACCCAATAGTGATGTTTTGCTCCGTTTTGGTCAGTTTCGTTACTGTGCGAGAAACCATGCCGGGGTTGCATTTAATGCACCGGTTCGGCCCGTTAACGAAACGATGCACAGTTTCGGTCCAGAAACGAAACGAACGCACCCAATCCACCTTTTTGGACCCAATAGTGATGTTTTGCTCCGTTTTGGTCAGTTTCGTTACTGTGCGAGAAACCATGCCGGGGTTGCATTTAATGCACCGGTTCGGCCCGTTAACGAAACGATGCACAGTTTCGGTCCAGAAACGAAACGAACGCACCCAATCCACCTTTTTGGACCCAATAGTGATGTTTTGCTCCGTTTTGGTCAGTTTCGTTACTGTGCGAGAAACCATGCCGGGGTTGCATTTAATGCACCGGTTCGGCCCGTTAACGAAACGATGCACAGTTTCGGTCCAGAAACGAAACGAACGCACCCAATCCACCTTTTTGGACCCAATAGTGATGTTTTGCTCCGTTTTGGTCAGTTTCGTTACTGTGCGAGAAACCATGCCGGGGTTGCATTTAATGCACCGGTTCGGCCCGTTAACGAAACGATGCACAGTTTCGGTCCAGAAACGAAACGAACGCACCCAATCCACCTTTTTGGACCCAATAGTGATGTTTTGCTCCGTTTTGGTCAGTTTCGTTACTGTGCGAGAAACCATGCCGGGGTTGCATTTAATGCACCGGTTCGGCCCGTTAACGAAACGATGCACAGTTTCGGTCCAGAAACGAAACGAACGCACCCAATCCACCTTTTTGGACCCAATAGTGATGTTTTGCTCCGTTTTGGTCAGTTTCGTTACTGTGCGAGAAACCATGCCGGGGTTGCATTTAATGCACCGGTTCGGCCCGTTAACGAAACGATGCACAGTTTCGGTCCAGAAACGAAACGAACGCACCCAATCCACCTTTTTGGACCCAATAGTGATGTTTTGCTCCGTTTTGGTCAGTTTCGTTACTGTGCGAGAAACCATGCCGGGGTTGCATTTAATGCACCGGTTCGGCCCGTTAACGAAACGATGCACAGTTTCGGTCCAGAAACGAAACGAACGCACCCAATCCACCTTTTTGGACCCAATAGTGATGTTTTGCTCCGTTTTGGTCAGTTTCGTTACTGTGCGAGAAACCATGCCGGGGTTGCATTTAATGCACCGGTTCGGCCCGTTAACGAAACGATGCACAGTTTCGGTCCAGAAACGAAACGAACGCACCCAATCCACCTTTTTGGACCCAATAGTGATGTTTTGCTCCGTTTTGGTCAGTTTCGTTACTGTGCGAGAAACCATGCCGGGGTTGCATTTAATGCACCGGTTCGGCCCGTTAACGAAACGATGCACAGTTTCGGTCCAGAAACGAAACGAACGCACCCAATCCACCTTTTTGGACCCAATAGTGATGTTTTGCTCCGTTTTGGTCAGTTTCGTTACTGTGCGAGAAACCATGCCGGGGTTGCATTTAATGCACCGGTTCGGCCCGTTAACGAAACGATGCACAGTTTCGGTCCAGAAACGAAACGAACGCACCCAATCCACCTTTTTGGACCCAATAGTGATGTTTTGCTCCGTTTTGGTCAGTTTCGTTACTGTGCGAGAAACCATGCCGGGGTTGCATTTAATGCACCGGTTCGGCCCGTTAACGAAACGATGCACAGTTTCGGTCCAGAAACGAAACGAACGCACCCAATCCACCTTTTTGGACCCAATAGTGATGTTTTGCTCCGTTTTGGTCAGTTTCGTTACTGTGCGAGAAACCATGCCGGGGTTGCATTTAATGCACCGGTTCGGCCCGTTAACGAAACGATGCACAGTTTCGGTCCAGAAACGAAACGAACGCACCCAATCCACCTTTTTGGACCCAATAGTGATGTTTTGCTCCGTTTTGGTCAGTTTCGTTACTGTGCGAGAAACCATGCCGGGGTTGCATTTAATGCACCGGTTCGGCCCGTTAACGAAACGATGCACAGTTTCGGTCCAGAAACGAAACGAACGCACCCAATCCACCTTTTTGGACCCAATAGTGATGTTTTGCTCCGTTTTGGTCAGTTTCGTTACTGTGCGAGAAACCATGCCGGGGTTGCATTTAATGCACCGGTTCGGCCCGTTAACGAAACGATGCACAGTTTCGGTCCAGAAACGAAACGAACGCACCCAATCCACCTTTTTGGACCCAATAGTGATGTTTTGCTCCGTTTTGGTCAGTTTCGTTACTGTGCGAGAAACCATGCCGGGGTTGCATTTAATGCACCGGTTCGGCCCGTTAACGAAACGATGCACAGTTTCGGTCCAGAAACGAAACGAACGCACCCAATCCACCTTTTTGGACCCAATAGTGATGTTTTGCTCCGTTTTGGTCAGTTTCGTTACTGTGCGAGAAACCATGCCGGGGTTGCATTTAATGCACCGGTTCGGCCCGTTAACGAAACGATGCACAGTTTCGGTCCAGAAACGAAACGAACGCACCCAATCCACCTTTTTGGACCCAATAGTGATGTTTTGCTCCGTTTTGGTCAGTTTCGTTACTGTGCGAGAAACCATGCCGGGGTTGCATTTAATGCACCGGTTCGGCCCGTTAACGAAACGATGCACAGTTTCGGTCCAGAAACGAAACGAACGCACCCAATCCACCTTTTTGGACCCAATAGTGATGTTTTGCTCCGTTTTGGTCAGTTTCGTTACTGTGCGAGAAACCATGCCGGGGTTGCATTTAATGCACCGGTTCGGCCCGTTAACGAAACGATGCACAGTTTCGGTCCAGAAACGAAACGAACGCACCCAATCCACCTTTTTGGACCCAATAGTGATGTTTTGCTCCGTTTTGGTCAGTTTCGTTACTGTGCGAGAAACCATGCCGGGGTTGCATTTAATGCACCGGTTCGGCCCGTTAACGAAACGATGCACAGTTTCGGTCCAGAAACGAAACGAACGCACCCAATCCACCTTTTTGGACCCAATAGTGATGTTTTGCTCCGTTTTGGTCAGTTTCGTTACTGTGCGAGAAACCATGCCGGGGTTGCATTTAATGCACCGGTTCGGCCCGTTAACGAAACGATGCACAGTTTCGGTCCAGAAACGAAACGAACGCACCCAATCCACCTTTTTGGACCCAATAGTGATGTTTTGCTCCGTTTTGGTCAGTTTCGTTACTGTGCGAGAAACCATGCCGGGGTTGCATTTAATGCACCGGTTCGGCCCGTTAACGAAACGATGCACAGTTTCGGTCCAGAAACGAAACGAACGCACCCAATCCACCTTTTTGGACCCAATAGTGATGTTTTGCTCCGTTTTGGTCAGTTTCGTTACTGTGCGAGAAACCATGCCGGGGTTGCATTTAATGCACCGGTTCGGCCCGTTAACGAAACGATGCACAGTTTCGGTCCAGAAACGAAACGAACGCACCCAATCCACCTTTTTGGACCCAATAGTGATGTTTTGCTCCGTTTTGGTCAGTTTCGTTACTGTGCGAGAAACCATGCCGGGGTTGCATTTAATGCACCGGTTCGGCCCGTTAACGAAACGATGCACAGTTTCGGTCCAGAAACGAAACGAACGCACCCAATCCACCTTTTTGGACCCAATAGTGATGTTTTGCTCCGTTTTGGTCAGTTTCGTTACTGTGCGAGAAACCATGCCGGGGTTGCATTTAATGCACCGGTTCGGCCCGTTAACGAAACGATGCACAGTTTCGGTCCAGAAACGAAACGAACGCACCCAATCCACCTTTTTGGACCCAATAGTGATGTTTTGCTCCGTTTTGGTCAGTTTCGTTACTGTGCGAGAAACCATGCCGGGGTTGCATTTAATGCACCGGTTCGGCCCGTTAACGAAACGATGCACAGTTTCGGTCCAGAAACGAAACGAACGCACCCAATCCACCTTTTTGGACCCAATAGTGATGTTTTGCTCCGTTTTGGTCAGTTTCGTTACTGTGCGAGAAACCATGCCGGGGTTGCATTTAATGCACCGGTTCGGCCCGTTAACGAAACGATGCACAGTTTCGGTCCAGAAACGAAACGAACGCACCCAATCCACCTTTTTGGACCCAATAGTGATGTTTTGCTCCGTTTTGGTCAGTTTCGTTACTGTGCGAGAAACCATGCCGGGGTTGCATTTAATGCACCGGTTCGGCCCGTTAACGAAACGATGCACAGTTTCGGTCCAGAAACGAAACGAACGCACCCAATCCACCTTTTTGGACCCAATAGTGATGTTTTGCTCCGTTTTGGTCAGTTTCGTTACTGTGCGAGAAACCATGCCGGGGTTGCATTTAATGCACCGGTTCGGCCCGTTAACGAAACGATGCACAGTTTCGGTCCAGAAACGAAACGAACGCACCCAATCCACCTTTTTGGACCCAATAGTGATGTTTTGCTCCGTTTTGGTCAGTTTCGTTACTGTGCGAGAAACCATGCCGGGGTTGCATTTAATGCACCGGTTCGGCCCGTTAACGAAACGATGCACAGTTTCGGTCCAGAAACGAAACGAACGCACCCAATCCACCTTTTTGGACCCAATAGTGATGTTTTGCTCCGTTTTGGTCAGTTTCGTTACTGTGCGAGAAACCATGCCGGGGTTGCATTTAATGCACCGGTTCGGCCCGTTAACGAAACGATGCACAGTTTCGGTCCAGAAACGAAACGAACGCACCCAATCCACCTTTTTGGACCCAATAGTGATGTTTTGCTCCGTTTTGGTCAGTTTCGTTACTGTGCGAGAAACCATGCAGGGGTTGTATTTAATGCACCGGTTCGGCCCGTTATCGAAACGATGCACACTTTCGGTCCAAAAATGAAACGAACGCACCCAATCCACCTTCTTGGACCCAATAGTGATGTTTTGCTCCGTTTTAGTCAGTTTCGTTAATGTGCGAGAAACCGGCTTGGCTTTTTGCACAGTAACGAAACAGACCAAAATGAACCAAAACATCGCTATTGGATCCAAAAAAGTGGATTGGGAGTGTTCGTTTCGTTTCTGGCCCGAAACTTTTCCTCGTTTCATTTACGGCCCGAATCAGTGCATTAAATGCCAGACCGACATGGTTTTTTGCACAGTAGCAAAACTGACCGAAACGAACCAAAACATTACTATTGGGTCCCAAAAAGTGGATTGTTTCGTTTCTGGCCCAAAACTGTGCATCGTTTCGTTAACGACCCGAATCGGCGCATTACGCAACACCGGCATGGTTTTTTGCACAGTAACAAAACTGACCGAAACGAACCAAAACATTACTATTGGGTCCCAAAAAGTGGATTGTTTCGTTTCTGGCCCAAAACTGTGCATCGTTTCGTTAACGACCCGAATCGGCGCATTACGCAACACCGGCATGGTTTTTTGCACAGTAACAAAACTGACCGAAACGAACCAAAACATTACTATTGGGTCCCAAAAAGTGGATTGTTTCGTTTCTGGCCCAAAACTGTGCATCGTTTCGTTAACGACCCGAATCGGCGCATTACGCAACACCGGCATGGTTTTTTGCACAGTAACAAAACTGACCGAAACGAACCAAAACATTACTATTGGGTCCCAAAAAGTGGATTGTTTCGTTTCTGGCCCAAAACTGTGCATCGTTTCGTTAACGACCCGAATCGGCGCATTACGCAACACCGGCATGGTTTTTTGCACAGTAACAAAACTGACCGAAACGAACCAAAACATTACTATTGGGTCCCAAAAAGTGGATTGTTTCGTTTCTGGCCCAAAACTGTGCATCGTTTCGTTAACGACCCGAATCGGCGCATTACGCAACACCGGCATGGTTTTTTGCACAGTAACAAAACTGACCGAAACGAACCAAAACATTACTATTGGGTCCCAAAAAGTGGATTGTTTCGTTTCTGGCCCAAAACTGTGCATCGTTTCGTTAACGACCCGAATCGGCGCATTACGCAACACCGGCATGGTTTTTTGCACAGTAACGAAACTGACCGAAATGAACCAAAATTGGAGCGTTCGTTTCATTTCTGGCCCGAAACTGTGCCTCGATACGTTAACGGCCCGAATCGATGCATCAAATGCAACCCCGGCACGGGTTTTTGCACAGTAATGAAACTGACCGAAATGAACCAAAATTGGAGCGTTCGTTTCATTTCTGGCCCGAAACTGTGCCTCGATACGTTAACGGCCCGAATCGATGCATCAAATGCAACCCCGGCACGGTTTTTTGCACAGTAATGAAACTGACCGAAACGAACCAAAACATCACTATTGGATACAAAAAAGTGGATTGGGAGCATTCGTTTCGTTTCTGGCTCGAAATTGTGCCTCGTTTCGATTATGGCCCGAATCGGGGCATTAAATGCAACACCGACATGGTTTTTTGCACAGTAACAAAACTGACCGAAATGAGCCAAAGCATCACTATTGGGTCCAAAAAAGTGGAATAGGTGCGTTCGTTTCATTTTTGGCTCGAAACTGTGCATCATTTCGTTAACGGCCCGAATCGGTGCATTAAATGAAACACCGGCTTGGCTTTTTGCACAGTAATGAAACTGACCGAAACCAACCAAAACATCACTATTGGATCCAAAAAAGTAGATTGGGAGTGTTCGTTTCGTTTCTGGCCCGAAACTGTGCCTCGTTTCGTTTACGGCCCGAATCGGTGCATTAAATGCCACACCGACATGGTTTTTTGCACAGTAACAAAACTGACCGAAACGAACCAAAACATTACTATTGGGTCCCAAAAAGTGGATTGGGTGCATTCGTTTCATTTCTAGGCCGAAACTATCATCGTTTTGTTAACGGCCCGAATCGGTGCATTAAATGCAACACGGGCATGGGTTTTTGCACAATAACGAAACTGACCGAAATGAACCAAAACATCACTATTGGATCCAAAAAAGTGGATTGGGAGTGTTCGTTTCGTTTCTGGCCCGAAACTTTGCCTCGTTTCATTTACGGCCCGAATCAGTGCATTAAATGCAACACCGACATGGTTTTTTGCACAGTAACAAAACTGACCGAAATGAACCAAAACATCCCTATTGGATCCAAAAAAGTGGATTGGGTGCAATCGTTTCATTTCTAGGCCGAAACTATACATCGTTTCGTTAACGGCCCGAATTGGTGCATTAAATGCAACACCGGCATGGCTTTTTGCAAAATAACGGAACTGACCAAAACGAACCAAAACATCACTTTTAGTCCAAAAAAGTGGATTGGGTGCGGTCATTTCGTTTCTGGCCCGAATCGGAGCATCGTTTCGGTTCCGGCCCGAATCGGTGCATTAAATGCTACCCCGGCACGGTTTTTTGCACAGTAATGAAACTGACCGAAACGACCAAAACATCACTATTGGATACAAAAAAGTGGATTGGGAGCGTTCGTTTCGATTCTGGCCCGAAACTGTGCCTCGTTTCGATTACGGCCCGAATCGGTGCATTAAATGCAACACCGACATGGTTTTTTGCACAGTAACAAAACTGACCGAAACGAACCAAAATATTACTATTGGGTCCTAAAAAGTGGATTGGGTGCATTCGTTTCATTTCTAGGCCGAAACTATCATCGTTTTGTTAACGGCCCGAATCGGTGCATTAAATGCAACACCGGCATGGTTTTTTGCACAGTAACAAAACTGACCGAAACGAACCAAAACATTACTATTGGGTCCCAAAAAGTGGATTGGGTGCATTCGTTTCATTTGTAGGCCGAAACTATACATCGTTTCGTTAACGGCCCGAATCGGTGCATTAAATGCAACACCGGCATGGTTTTTTGCACAGTAACAAAACTGACCGAAACGGAAATGAACCAAAACATCACTATTGGATCCAAAAAAGTGGTTTGGGAGTGTTCGTTTCGTTTCTGGCCCGAAACTGTGCCTCGTTTCGTTTACGGCCCGAATCGGTGCATTAAATGCAGCACCGGCATGGCTTTTTGCACAGTAAAGAAACTGACCGAAAAGAACCGAAACATCACTATTGGGTCCAAAAAAGTGGATTGCGTGCGTTCGTTTCGTCTCTAAGCCGAAACTGTGCATCGTTTCTTTAACGACCCAAATCGGTGCATTACATGCCCGGCATGGTTTTTGTAGAGTAACAAAACTGACTGAAACAAACCAAAACATCACTATTGGGTCCAAAAAAGTAGAGTAGGTGCGTTCGTTTCGTTTCTGGCTCGAAACTGTGCATCGTTTCGTTAACGGCCCAAATCGGTGCATTAAATGCAACACCGGCATGGCTTTTTGCACAGTAATGAAACTGACCGAAATGAACCAAAACATCACTATTGGATCCAAAAAAGTGGAATGGGAGTGTTCGTTTCGTTTCTGGCCCGAAACTGTGCCTCGTTTCGTTTACGGCCCGAATCGGTGCATTAAATGCAACACAGACATGGCTTTTTGCACAGTAACGAAACTGACCGAAACGAACCAAAACATCACTATTGGATCCAAAAAAGTGGATTGGGTGTGTTCGTTTCATTTCTAACCCGAAACTTTGCCTCGTTTCGTTTACGGCCCGAATCAGTGCATTAAATGCCACACCGACATGGTTTTTTGCATAGTAACAAAACTGACCGAAACGAACCAAAACATTACTATAGGGTCCCAAAAAGTGGATTGGGTGCATTCGTTTCATTTCTAGGCCGAAACTGTGCATCATTTCGTTAACGGCCCGAATCGGTGCATTAAATGGAACACCGGCATGCCTTTTTGCATAGTAACGAAACTAACCGAAATGAACCAAAACATCACTATTGGATCCAAAAAAGTGGATTGGTGCATTCGTTTCATTTCTGGCCCGAAACTGTGCCTCGTTACGTTAACGCCACGAATCGGTGCATTAAATGCAACCCCGGCATGGTTTTTTGCACACTAATGAAACTGACCGAAACGAACCAAAACATCACTATTGGATACAAAAAAGTGGATTGGGAGCGTTCGTTTCGTTTCTGGCCCGAAACTTTGCCTCGTTTCGGTTCCGGCCCGAATCGGTGCATTAAATGCAACTCCGGCACGGTTTTTTGCATAGTAATGAAACTGACCGAAACAAACCAAAGCATCACTATTGGATACAAAAAAGTGGATTGGGTTCGTTCGCTTCGTTTCTGGCTCGAAACTGTGCATTGTTTCGTTAACGGCTCAAATCGGTGCATTAAATGTAACCCCGGCTTGGTTTTTTGCACAGTAATAAAACTGACCGAAAAGAACCGAAACATCACTATTGGGTCCAAAAAATATGGATTGGGTGCATTCGTTTCGTTTCTGAGCCAAAACTGTGCATTGTTTCGTTAACGACCCAAATCGGTGCATTACATGCCCGGCATGGTTTTTGCAGAGTAACGAAACTGACTGAAACAAACCAAAACATCACTATTGGGTCCAAAAAAGTGGATTGAGTGCATTCGTTTCGTTTCTGGCCCGAAACTGTGCATCGTTTCTTTAACGGCCCGAATCGGTGCATGTGGGACCAGGATCCCTAGGGCCACCCAAACAACGGATTGAAGCTGCCCAGCAGGGAAGGTTTTTGTCCGGCTACCCTAAACTAGTCGGTTACGGTGCAAGACGGCGTAGTCGACTAGGATTAGACTAGTCGTATGCTAATCGGAGACTCCCCAAAGTACTCTGTTGTAGTATTCCAGATGTATACGACTAGGATAGCAATACCGAATTGTAACTCTGCCCTCCAGACTATATAAGGCTGGGCAGAGACACCCCCCCGGGGATAAGAAAAACTGAACTCAGATAGATTAGAGGAGAACTACTCTTGTAATCAAGACAACTCTTGTAATCATACATCTGAATAGAGGCGCGGCAATACAGTCAGCCACAGGACATAGGGTATTACGCAAATTGCGGCCCGAACCTGTCTAATTGTCTTTGTCCGTGCACTATCATCGCTAGATCCGACGAGACCCCCATACAAATCTACTAGCTAGGGTACCCCCTGCTAGACGTGGTCGATATAATTCGTCGACACTTTGGCGCCCACCGTGGGGCCCACTCGTCCAAGTTCACCAACGGCGATGATGGGATCAACGATCAAAGCTCAGCGCATCGAGAAGGGAGCCACTTTCGTCGTCGGATCGTGGGTCTTCACCCCTGATGGCAAAGGAGGCTTTGGTTCGTTCCTCGAGGATCAATCCAACCCAATCTCGGCGACTTCGACTACAATCTCAGTCACCTTGTTGGATTCGACTTCGATCACGGTTTCGGATGGAGCACCCGTAGCCGAGTCCAACCCAATTTCGATTCCGACTCGAATTCCGATCGGGGCACAACAAGTCGTGTCAGGGTACAACTCTCTTCCAATTACGGAACACTCGGAATCTGGATGAGTTGTGCCAGGCCAGTGAACAAAAAGTCCTCCTGGTGCGTTGGACACAACTAGTCCCGATGGAAGCCGCACGAGTGGTTGTTCCAGAAGAACGTCCGACTTGTAGTAAGTGCTGCGGTTGAGTTGAGTCGTGTTGTTCGACGAGTTGCCCATCGGGTGCTCGGAATCGTTGTCGCCGTGGTCCTCTGATGGCCCAGGGGCACTCTCAGGGTCCTTGCGACGTTCCAAGACCCTTATGGGCTGAAGTAGACTTGAACTTGTCTTGTCCTGAGCCGCGGGGTACATCTGTTGATATACGGCCGCAGCGTTGTTGAACCCGATCGGGAGTCGGTCTGGGGGGTTGTCCGATGGCGTAGCCGACTCGGAGTTCCTAGCTCCCTGCCCTCCTTTATATAGATGTGTATAAGAGACAGGGCGTACAAGGAACATGAAGCGAAGACAGAGGCGTATCAACGCTGCAACTCGCGCTGCCGCCACAAGGAATCTTGAGGGCGCGTTCCATATGGTGGGCGATCAACCAGTCACGGTCGATCCTCCAACTAATCTCAACGCGGCCGCTGAGATCATCAGAGCCATGCCCGATACTCCCGAAGCCCAGCAAGTCCTTACCCTGTTGAAGTCGGTTGAACCCTTCCTAACTAGCAGGCCTGGTGTGTCACAGAGGACGACGAGGCCCCGAGCCAGTCAATCTGTGGCATCACCCCCTCCAAGTCGAAGGCAAACAAGACCAACAGGACAGCTTGCCATCCACGATGCATCTGCTAACCCGCAAGCGGGCAACCGAGCTCAAAACCAACCCCATGCTGCTGATCTTCGCGAGGTGATCAACGCCAGCCGAGATGCTCGATCTCACATTGACAATCAACGAGCCGAGCGCATTGCAGCAGAAGTTCGCCGTAGAGCCGAGTTCGATCAAGAACACGGCCCAATTAATGCTGATCAACTTCCACCGAACAACGACCCACCGCGTGACACAAGTTGCCAGCGAGGGAACCAACCACCCCACAAGGCTACTGCCCATCGCGGCGCGCGACCACGAAGCAGAGGCAATCAACCCGACAATGATCCATCAGGAGACGATGACGGTGACCGCCCTCCACGTGGTCGCGATCGAGGTTATCCGGGCGGAAGAGGTCGGCGTGATCCCGAGCCGAGCGGCTCCCCAAGCCATCACTCGGGACGTAGCAACAATGCAAGTAGTAGGCAACGCGACTACTCTCCAGCGGACAAGTATGATGGCTTCCCAGCATTTTCAAGCCGCATTAGGAGAACCCAGCTGCCGAAGAAATTCAAGATGATAGGAGTCGACAAGTTCAACGGCAAGCAGGACCCGGAGTAGTGGCTGCGCATCTACTCAACTGCGATCACCATGGCCGGCGGCGACAACGACGTCAAAGTCAGCTATTTTCCAATTATGATGGATACTTCTCCACTAACCTGGCTTGAAGGTCTCAGTCCCGGCTCCATCGACACCTGGGAACAACTTACGCGCAAGTTCACAGCCAACTTCCAGGGAACCTGGGCACGGCCCGGAACCCGGTTTGAATTGGCAGCCTGCAAACAGCAGAAGGGTGAGACACTGCGCAAGTACATCAAGCGGTTCTTCGAGAAGAGGGCCATCATACATCTGAACAGAGGCGCGGCAATACAGTCAGCCACAGGACGCTTATGGGCACGCGAGTTGCATCGCGAGTTCGGGAGAAGGCGCCCAGAGACCATCGCGGAGCTCAGACATATGGCTGCTGATTGGGTAGATCAAGACGATCGAGAACGCGAGAGGTTCGACAAGCGAAAAGACACCCAGAGCAGCGTCAGCGACAACCAAAAGCACAGCCCTGACCGTCGCAACAACACCAAAAAACGTGACTTCAACCGCGGTAACAAGCGCAAGCCAGACAACACAGTCGCGGCACTCGAGCGCTCCACCAGGAAGAAGTCCAAAGCCAGACAACACAGTCGCGACACTCGAGTGCTCCACCAGGAAGAAGTCCACGTCTACCTTGGAGAAGGCCATAAACGTGCCATGTCCTTATCATCCAAAGGGCAAGCACACCCTGATCCAATGTACTCATATCAAGCGCGAGTTCGATAAGGTCAAGATTCCTGACGAAGGCAAACCAGCCAACAAGTCGGCCGATAATGACAACGAGGAGCCAGACAACGACTTCCCTCAAGTCAACAATGTCGTTGCAGTCTTGTTCAGCGGGGAGAGCCTCACTCAATCAAACCGCACCAAGAAGCTATCTCTTCGTGAGATCATGGCGATCGAACCAGCTACACCCACTTATCTCAAGTGGTCTGAGGTCCCAATCTCGTTCAGCAGAGCAGATCAGTGGACACCCTTTGTCAACCCTGGCAAATACCCCCTAGTACTCGACCAAGTCGTGGCGCAAGCCAGATTGACTAGAGTACTCATTGACGGAGGCAGTGGGCTCAACATCATCTTTGCGAAGACATTCACGAAGATGGGACTCGACATCACCAAGTACTTGAAGCCCATGGAGTCCCCCTTCTATGGCATCGTTCCTGGGAAGGCAGCAATTCCATTGGGACAAGTCACTTTGCCAGTCACCTTTGGCACGGCGGCCAACTTCAGGACCGAGTACATCAAGTTTGAGGTGGCAGATTTTGAGACTTCGTACCATGCGATACTCGGGCGCCCAGCCCTCGCCAAATTCATGGCGATTCCGCATTACGTGTACTTAGTCCTCAAGATGCCGGCACCTAATGGCGTACTGTTAATCAAGGGAAACCTCAAGACTAGCCATGACTGCGATGTGGAGGCCGTGGAATACGCAGCAGCGTCCCAGGTACCCACGCAGATGATGGAAGTACTCGCCATGACCAACAAGTCGAAGGAAGACGGCTCTGAAGTCCCTGCCAAGAAGTCGACCAGCATGAGTTTCAAGCCCTCTGGGGAAGTACAGATTAAAGCTGTAGATCTCCAGACGGGCGACTCATCGCAGACTGCCCTCATTGGGGCGTCCCTAGACTGTAAATAGGAAGACGCGCTCGTCAAGTTCCTTCGTGCTAATAAAGATATTTTTGCTTGGAAACCATCTGCTATGCCTGGTGTTCCTAGGGCGCTTGACGACTGGCTTCATCAAAGAAGTCTTTCATCCAGAGTGGTTAGCCAATCCTGTCTTGGTACACAAGAAGAACAACAATGAGTGGCGCATGTGTGTTGATTACACTGATCTCAACAAACATTGCCCTCCGGACCCCATGTGTCTTCCGCGCATCGATGAAGTCGTGGACTCCATGGTTGGTTGCGTTCTACTTTCCTTTCTGGATTGCTACTCAGGTTATCACCAGATAGCATTGAACAAGGACGATCAAATCAAGACATCGTTCATCACCCCCTTTGGTGCTTTTTGTTATACAACAATGTCATTTGGGTTGAGGAATGCCGGAGCCACATATCAGCGCGCCATACAGAAGTGCCTTTCATCCCAGATTGGCAGGAACGTAGAGGCATATGTTGATGATGTGGTGATCAAGACAAGGGATCCAGACAACTTCATTGCCGACTTGCAGGAGACATTCGATAATCTTCGGGTTTTCAGATGGAAGCTCAATCCGACTAAGTGCGTCTTCGGCGTTCCCGCTGGCAAACTTCTCGGGTTCATTGTGAGTCACAAAGGCATCGAAGCTAATCCCTCCAAGATCACGGCTATTCTCCAGATGGAAGCACCCAGAACTGTTAAAGAAGTCCAGAGGCTTACGGGATGCCTCGCGGCGCTTAACAGATTCATCTCAAGACTTGGGGAAAAGGGTCTCCCTTTCTTCAAGCTACTCAAGCAAGGCGATAAGTTTACCTGGACAGCAGAAGCAGACAAAGCTTTTGAACAACTCTGTCTATGGAGACTCCGCGGTAGCCATAAACCAAGTCAACAAAGATTGGGATGCAACAAAGGAAACAATGGACGCTTATGTCAAGGAAGTTCGCAAGCTCGAGCGTCACTTCATCGGTCTGGAATTTCATCATGTCGTCAGCGACTACAATGTAGCTGCAGATGCCATATCCAAATTGGGCTCGCAGAGGGCGGATGTCCCGGCCGAGGTTTTTGTTCATGAGCTCCATCATCCTTCAATTGCAAATCAAGTGGAAAACGCCTCAAAACAAGCTCAACCTGACCGACAGGCCATGGTTATTGATACTGACTGGAGGACTCCGTTCATCGAGTACTTACGAGATCGTATTCTGCCGGCCGAAGAAAGTGAACAAGTCCGCGTTCGACGCAGGGCCGCTCACTATGTGGTAGTTAACAATACACTTTATCGACGTGGGGCATCAGTCAACGTCTTGATGAAGTGTATAACCACTCAACAAAAGGAAGGCAGAGAACTACTCAAGGAGATTCACAGCGGTGTCTGCGGCAATCACGCTGCATCACGCACTCTAGTAGGCAAAGCCTACAGAGCAGGGTTCTTTTGGCCTTCAGCCAAAAAGGACGCAGAAGAAATCGTCAGGAAATGTCAAGGCTGTCAATTCTTTGCCCGACAACCTCATGTCCCAGCTCATGAATTACGCATGATTCCACTATCCTGGCCCTTCGCATGTTGGGGCCTCGACTTGGTTGGTCCTCTCAAGAAAGCCCCGGGAGGTTTCGAGTGGCTCATTGTTGCCATCGACAAGTTTACTAAGTGGATCGAAGCTCAACCACTAGTACACCCGAGGGCGGAAAATCTCATTAAATTTTACTAAGTGAAGTCGCACTCAACCAAGTCGTGCGACCGGGCAAACTCCGTATTTTCTGGTTTATGGATCGGAAGCAGTCTTGCCTGCTGATCTCCTCTGGAACGCTCCACGACTGGAAAATTACGATGAACAATTCGTTCAACAAGAACGACTACAGGACGTTGACAGTGTTGAAGAAGCTCGAGTGGCGGCACTCATCCAGAACGCACGTTATCTGGAGGGATTGCAGCGTTATCATCAACGCTCAGTTCAGCCCCGCTCCTTCGTCATTGGAGATTTGGTTCTTCGACGCGCTCAGAAGACAGATGGTTTACACAAGCTCATGTCACACTGGGAAGGTCCGTTCCTGGTCAAACAAGTCATTGGGCCTGGTACTTATCGACTCCAAACTCAGGAAGGCGATGAGCTACCCAACTTGTGGAACATCGAGCACTTGAAGAAGTTTTACTCATAATTGAGTCTTTCAAGATCAATAAAGTTGTTCCACTGCTTACATCAATCATTTGCAATGATTGTTATTCTCATCTGAGAACCTTGCTGTATCTTTTGGGTTGTCCAAATTCAAAAGACCAAGGCGGGTTGTTTTCACGACTCGTGTCAAAAGAAGTCGAGATCGCCTTCAGCAGAAGGTAGACCACGCCTAGCAAAGATCTCGGCAGGTGAACGTTGACCTATTCAGGTTGCATCAGTTCAACACCATTTTCTTTTGACAATTCTAAGGATGGGCTGCTCTGTATGTCTTTTAGACTACATCATACTCCTTTGCGATAGTAGCTTTTCTTTTGAAATTGCTCTGTTCGCTCGCGTACACCAGTATCGCGTTGCGTGTTTGCAAACACAAAGTACTCTAACTACTTGTGTAGTTCGGCTCTGCGTTAGCACCCATGTTACAGTCTTATATAGACTACAGCCTTGGTGGTTTTTTGTTTCAGCAGAAATAACATCATCATTGGCTCTGTGACAATAAGTCGCAGTTTCGAGTACTTTTGCAACACTGCTTTCCATTAACTAGCCTGTTTTGATCTACATATGATCTATATTACTTGTTTTTCAATAAGTTATCATGGCTATGTTATTGGTACTTGTTTGCTCATTGATTGCAGCTCTTTGAGGCACAGCAGTGTCTACACGACTACCTTCTTATGGTTCAAGTCGATACAAAGATAAGTATTGCAATTCAATTGAGTACTTCATAAATATATTACATCAGTAATGTATTCTTTACATAATTGACATGTTCAATTACAAACTACTGCTCTAAGGAGTCTACAAACTCATTTGCTAGTTGCTCTGTCTCAACTACATATGCATCGTATTGTTCTGAGCTAACACCTGCAGGCAGATATTTTACATCTAAAGTAGCCGCAGGTTTATGAGACTTGAACAATGCTAGGAGGTTGTTGACACAGTCTTTCAAAGTAGACTTGCAGTAGTCGGCAAGCTGTTCTGGTACATTGCGGATACGGTTCAGGACGCTTTGCTCTGTTTGGACTGGATCTTCCGGCGCAAGCATCTCAATGATAGGCTTCACAGCTTCTTCAAGCTCTACGCGCGCGGAGATCAGGGATTCGATCTTGACTTGTTTGTCTTGGATTGTCTTGCAACACTTGACAACTTCCCGGTCCATGTCCCCCCGAACCTTCTTCTCTTGCTCGAGTGCTTGTTGCAGTTGGCCAATCTCTTCGAGTTGGCGCTGCGCCAAGTTGTACCAGCTAGTCGAGTCGTCTTCGGCTACTTTCAGCTTTGCCTTCAATTCTGCACAAGCTCAAGTGATGAGTATCAAGCACATGAACAAGTCTACTCAAAGATAAGCAAGTGCTGGCGGCTTTACCTCTGTTCTCTTTAGACAGCTTGGTAACCCGGCCATCAAGTCGATCTTTGATATCTTGGAAAGCTTCAAATTGACCTTTGAAGTAGTCTGCTTGTATTTGCTGCTCCGACTTGACTTTCTCCAACTCCAAGCACTTTTCTTCAAAGTTTCACTTGATAGCTCTTCAATGCGAGCTCGGAGTTGGGCATCGCCAGGTTTCTCGAAAAGCTCGACCAATGCCTGCGCAAACAAGTCAATTAGCATCCAATACTCATCTCAAAGTGCAGAATCAAGGTTTGGGAACTCACCAGAGCTTCCATCAGACATCCGCGAAGCTTGTCGCCGTCCGACTTTGGCTTCTCCGCGGTAACATCGACCTGTTATCAAAAACAAGTCATTTAATTTTTACAAGTCATTACTCTTTGCAAATTTTAATGCTAAGTAGTCAAGAACTATTTACCGCGATCATTTGCTGGTCATTTGTTGCGGCAGGAGTAACGCCGACTACAGCGGCTATGTTGCTGGTACTCGGCATTTCTGTTTCTTGTGTCTTCTTTCAGGAAAACAAGACGGAAATCAAATCAAAGTAGTACGAGTTCAATTGACAAGTCGAGGAGAGTGACTTACTGGTGCGCTGGTGGTTTCGGCTTCTTGGGGGGCTGTTGCCACTACATCCTCACTTGCCACGGCCTGCGATGGTTGCTCCTTGAGTACTTCTTCAGCAGCCATGGCGGGGACTTCTTCGGCGACCACCTCTACCTCGCGCTTCGGCTCGGCAGATGGAGGAACGACTACTTCAGTAGTCGTTGCGCCTTCAACAGATGCTGGAGTATCTTGCGGCTCCACTGGAGTTGTCTCCAGTACTGGGACGGGTCTGCATTGCAAAGCTCGCCAAGTCATGAACAAGTCAATCAAGGCCAAACAGCAAAACAGAGCATGTGACGACTACTTACGTTGCTGGTTTTGGAGCAGCTTGAGGACGGAAGCTGATCCTCGGCAGTGGTTTGAACTTCTTTGCCCTCGAGGTATCAGGAGTCGTTGCTGCTGGTTCTTTGCTCTCGCCACTCGAGGGAATTGCTGCAGTCGGGGCTTTGACTGCCTGGCTCGTGGTTCTTTTCCTCTTGGTGGCTTGTGGCACAGCTGGCACTTCAAGCAACATAACATCAAGTTATGTCAAGCTCCAACAGATGCATATGAGAAGTTTTCTGAGTAGCGGAGTACTTACATGTGGGACGCGCAGGACTGCTGGGTACTTCAACAACTTGGGCACCCTCAGCAGGACGCTCCACACTTGGAGTCCGCTCGCTGTCGTAGTCACCTTCTTTTTGCATTGTCTCCAACTCTTCCGAGTTGATTGGAGACTGCGGCTTGTTGACGTACTACACAAGACAGATCAAGTCAGAATAAGAGAACAAGTCGAAGAGACACAAGTTCACTACTAGATCAGACTACTTACCAGAGGAGCGTTTGGGGCGGCTAGTTCACCCACAACGACTGGAGTCTGATCCAGTCCGCTGAACATCCTGTTCAGTCGGACCATCATGAGTTCATCAGAGATATCTTCAGCAGTCGTGCGGGAGCCATCCTGGAGCCCGGTGTATTGGAAGCCGAGGTGCTCGCGCTCCTGGAGGGGCTGGATCCTGCGCTTCATGAAGCTAAAGGCGATCCCGACGCCAGTCAGCCCTTGATCCTTGAGCATCTCGACTTGCTCAAGGAGGGGTGCCACCTCTTGGGCAACAGCAGCGGAGAGCTTGATGTTCCAGTTGCTGAAGTCTTTGGGGTACCAGTTGTCTTTCTCTGGACAACTCATCGCGTGGTTTCCTGCTACAAATCAAACAAGTCAAATTGCTTCAGTAACAAAACAAGTCGAGGATACAAGGAAACAAGTCAAGTCTGAGAGACTCACCGATTGTAAACCACTTGTTTTTCCATGCTCCACAGGAGTCCATGAGGGGCATGTCGAACCACTTTGCCCTCATGCCCTGGCAGAACTGGATTCCTGCCCCACCGACTACTTGATAGAGCTGTAGTGCCCAATCTTTCGGTGAGTGGGATAACTTCGATTTGTGGAGGAGGAGATTCTCACGATCCGACTATGAACGAACAGGTCGAGGCGCCTTAGCAATCGCTGAACCAACTCCAAATGGTTATTGACCTTTGCTGGTGGCAAGGATCAACCTGAACACGAAGTTCTATTCCTGCTAGCAATCGAAGAAACCAGCAAGAACAAGATGAATGTAAAATTGAATATCTTTCACTCACGAATTGGGGTTCACAATGGCTGTCCACAGGTGGCTGCTGAGCACAACTGCAGATCAGGACGTTTGCACAATGGCTAAACTTATCAAAGAAAACCCGAGGGAAAAAAGGGGGCGCAGCCCCTGGCTAAATAGGAGGAAGGAGGCGTGGGGGAGGGAGGCGCCCAACCTGCCCATAAGGCAGGGAGTAGGTGACTCAATCAGCCACACGCTATCTCTCCTTTCCTGATTTAGGTGGCGCAGCACCTTCCTGGTTATTACTTGACAAAACTAAAAATAGGTGGCGCAGCACCTAGACTTTATTCTGGACAGGTTCATCATAAGCATAAGTGGTGCATGCACTTAGCAATCTTCTGGTCCTTCATTCTTCAAAATCATCACGAAGTTTAACTCTCGTGCATGAGCTCGAGTGAGTGGTCCTGGTGGCTCCTCTGTTGGTGTAGTTGGAAGAGCCGTTCCCGTGTCGGGGTGGATGTCCTCATCACTACTTCTGTGCGTATGTGTGTGGGCTGCGGCTTTAAGTGGTAAAGAAATTGAAAGAGTCGAAGACTTGGCGGGATTCCAAGAAAAGTTTCACAGGCATGAACGAAGACGGCTAGGTGAAGAATGCCGTTGGGGTTCAGGTGGTGGACTTGCAACTTGTAGAAGTCAAGAAACTCGCGGAAGAATGCAGAGATAGGAAGCCCAACTCCACGCTCACAGAAAGAAAGAAAGAGTGGGATTTCTTGGTTGTTTTCAAAAGGGCAGAGTTGGTTCAAGCAAGATTTCCACTCGAGAGTTTCTCGAGAGAGCAACAGACCTTGCTTCACTAAGGAATTGAGGTCCTCATCTGTTGTCGTACACTTCTTCCATGCCAGAGATGGAGGCGGCGGCGACGCGTACTCCGGCTTCTTGCTTGTGTCCCTCGTCAGCCTCGAGGCTTCGCCAGCGCTCGCACCGGTGTTCTTCCTTGCGCTCTGCTTCTTCACCTTCGTGAACGGGCTTTGTCCTTCGCGAGCGGAAAAGAGGGGAGGCTCAAGAAGAGGAAGCACTAATGCTCGGGGGCTAATGTTCAGAGTGTTTTGGGCACGAGGCAAGTGCTAAGGATGGCTTGGTGAGGAGATTTCGCTAAAGCCAGATCTGATTTTATAACCCTTCAGGGTTAGGGCTACAGTTCCACCCGCGCGGCAAATTCGGAATTTTCCGTTATTTTCGCGCCTGATTTTTCACAGATTCCAACAGAAATCCAGATTACCGTTCCAGATGCTACAAATCTGTCCAGAACTTTAAATCAAAGATATTTGTTTTAAAGCTCGGGGGCTGCTAGCGGATAATCCGTGATTTGGTTTCCGAAATTTATGGAGTATTTGCTTTTTGAACTTCGACTAGTTCACTGAACTACTCGAAGCACGGGGGCTACACCCAATGGGTGCACCTATTCGGTGCACACCATTGAACTACTCGAAGATGAAGACAAGAAGGCTACTTTGAACCTCCGACTGGTTCTTCAACTACTCGGAGGCTTGGGGGCTACACCCATTGGGTGCATCAACAGATGCACTCCAATGTCGACAATACTAGCCAGAGAAGATCTTGAGCGTCTTGTGCTTTGCCTCCGACTACTCGATGACATGATTCGAGTACTGAGTAAAGACGCAAGATGCTCGGGGGCTTGTGGGACCAGGATCCCTAGGGCCACCCAAACAACGGATTGAAGCTGCCCAGCAGGGAAGGTTTTTGTCCGGCTACCTAAACTAGTCGGTTACGGTGCAAGACGGCGTAGTCGACTAGGATTAGACTAGTCGTATGCTAATCGGAGACTCCCCAAAGTACTCTGTTGTAGTATTCCAGATGTATACGACTAGGATAGCAATACCGAATTGTAACTCTGCCCTCCAGACTATATAAGGCTGGGCAGAGACACCCCCCTCGGTAGAACCTGAGCTCATATCAATTCATTACAAACTGTACGGATAGATTAGAGGAGGACAACTCTTGTAATCATACATCTGAACAGAGGCGCGGCAATACAGTCAGCCACAGGACGTAGGGTATTACGCAAATTGCGGCCCGAACCTGTCTAATTGTCTTTGTTCGTGCACTATCATTGCTAGATCCGACGAGACCCCCATACAAATCTACTAGCTAGGGTACCCCCTGCTAGACGTGGTCGATATAATTCGTCGACAGTGCATTATATGCAACACCGGCATGGCTTTTTGTACAGTAACGAAACTGACCGAAATGAGCCAAAGCATCACTATTGGGTCCAAAAAAGTGGAGTAGGTGCGTTCGTTTCGTTTCTGGCTCAAAACTGTGCATCGTTTCGTTAACGACCCGAATCGGTGCATTAAATTCAACACCGGCATGGCTTTTTGCACAGTAACGAAACTGACCGAAACGAACCAAAACATCACTATTGGATCCAAAAAAGTGGACTGGGAGTGTTCGTTTCGTTTCTGGCCCGAAACTGTGCCTCGTCTCGTTTACGGCCCGAATCGGTGCACTAAATGCCACACCGACTTGGTTTTTTGCATAGTAACAAAACTGACCGAAACGAACCAAAACATTACTATTGGGTCCCAAAAAGTGGATTGGGTGCATTCGTTCCATTTCTAGGCCGAAACTGTGCATCGTTTCGTTAACGACCCGTATCGGTGCATTAAATGCAACACCGGCATGGCTTTTTGCGCAGTAACAAAACTAACCGAAACGAACGAAAACATCACTATTGGATCCCAAAAATGGTTTGGGTGCATTCGTTTCATTTATAGGCCGAAACTATCATCGTTTTGTTAACGGCCCGAATCGGTGCATTGAATGCAACACCGGCATGGTTTTTTGCACAATAATAAAACTGACCGAAACGAACCAAAATATTACTATTGGGTCCCAAAAAGTGGATTGGGTGCATTCATTTCATTTGTAGGCCGAAACTATACATCGTTTCGTTAACGGCCCGAATCGGTGCATTAAATGCAACACCGGCATGGTTTTTTGCACAGTAAGAAAACTGACCGAAACGAACCAAAACATTACTATTGGGTCCCAAAAAGTGGATTGCGTGCATTCGTTTCATTTCTAGGCCGAAACTATACATCGTTTCGTTAACGGCCCGAATTGGTGCATTAAATGCAACACCGAAATGGTTTTTTGCACAGTAAGAAAACTGACCGAAACGAACCAAAACATTACTATTGGGTCCCAAAACGTGGATTGCGTGCATTCGTTTCATTTCTAGGCCGAAACTATACATCGTTTCGTTAACGGCCCGAATTGGTGCATTAAATGCAACACCGACATGGTTTTTTGCAAAATAACGGAACTGACCTAAACGAACCAAAACATCACTATTGGATACAAAAAACTGGATTGGGAGCGTTCGTTTCGGTTCTGGCCCGAAACTGTGCATCGTTTCTTTAACGGCCCGAATCGGTGCATTAAATACAACCCCGGCACGGTTTTTTGCACAGTAATGAAACTGACCGAAACGAACCAAAACATCACTATTGGATACAAAAAACTGGATTGGGAGCGTTCGTTTCGTTTCTGGCCCGAAACTGTGCATCATTTCGTTAACGACCCAAATCGGTGCATTACATGCCTGGCATGGTTTTTGCAGAGTAACGAAACTGACTGAAACAAACCAAAACATCACTATTGGGTCCAAAAAAGTGGAGTAGGTGCGTTCGTTTCGTTTCTGGCTCGAAACTGTGCATCATTTCGTTAACGGCCCTAATCGGTGCATTAAATGCAACACCGGCATGGCTTTTTGCACAGTAACGAAACTGACCGAAATGAGCCAAAGCATCACTATTGGGTCCAAAAAAGTGGAGTAGGTGCGTTCGTTTCGTTTCTGGCTCGAAACTGTGCATCATTTCGTTAACGGCCCGAATCGGTGCATTAAATGCAACACCGGCATGGCTTTTTGCACAGTAACGAAACTGAACGAAACGAGCCAAAACATCACTATTGGATCCAAAAAAGTGGATTGGGAGTGTTTGTTTCGTTTCTGGCCCGAAACTTTGCCCCGTTTCATTTACGGCCCGAATCAGTGCATTAAATGCTAGACCGACGTGGTTTTTTGCACAGTACCAAAACTGACCGAAACGAACTAAAACATTACTATTGGGTCCCAAAAAGTGGATTGGATGCATTCGTTTCATTTCTAGGCCGAAACTGTGCATCGTTTCATTAACGGCCCGAATCGGTGCATTAAATGCAACCCCAGCACGGTTTTTTGCACAGGAATGAAACTGACCGAAACGAACCAAAACATCACTATTGGATACAAAAAAGTGGATTGGGAGCAGTCGTTTCGTTTCTTGCTCGAAATTGTGCCTCGTTTCGATTATGGCCCGAATCGGTGCATTAAATGCAACACCGACATGGTTTTTTGCACAGTAACAAAACTGACCGAAACGTACCAAAACATTACCATTGGGTCCCAAAAAGTGGATTGGGTGCATTCGTTTCATTTCTAGGCCGAAACTATACATCGTTTCGTTAACGACCCGAATCGGCGCATTACATGCAATACCGACATGGTTTTTTGCATAGTAACAAAACTGACCGAAACGTACCAAAACATTACTATTGGGTGCCAAAAAGTGGATTGGGTGCATTCGTTTGATTTCTAGGCCGAAACTATACATCGTTTCGTTAACGACCCGAATCGGCGCATTACAAGCAACACCGGCATGGTTTTTTGAACAGTAACAAAACTGACCGAAACGTACCAAAACATTACTATTGGGTGCCAAAAAGTGGATTGGGAGTGTTCGTTTCGTTTCTGGCCCGAAACTGTGCCTCATTTCGTTTACGGTCCGAATCGGTGCATTAAATGCAACACCGGCTTGGCTTTTTGCACAGTAACGAAACTGACCGAAACTAACCAAAACATCACTATTGGATCCAAAAAAGTGGATTGGGAGTGTTCGTTTCGTTTCTGGCCCGAAACTGTGCCTCATTTCGTTTACGGTCCGAATCGGTGCATTAAATGCAACACCGGCATGGCTTTTTGCACAGTAACGAAACTGACCAAAAAGAACCGAAACATCAATATTGGTTCCAAAAAAATTGGATTGCGTGCGTTCGTTTCGTCTCTGAGCCGAAACTGTGCATCGTTTCTTTAATGACCCAAATCGGTGCATTACATGCCCGGCATGGTTTTTGCAGAGTAACAAAACTGACTGAAACAAACCAAAACATCACTATTGGGTCAAAAAAAGTGGATTGAGTGCGTTCGTTTCGTTTAGTTAACGGCCCGAATCGGTGCATTAAATGCAACACCGGCATGGTTTTTTGCACAGTAACAAAACTGACCGAAACGAACCAAAATATTACTATTGGGTCCTAAAAAGTGGATTGGGTGCATTCGTTTCATTTCTAGGCCGAAACTATCATCGTTTTGTTAACGGCCCGAATCGGTGCATTAAATGCAACACCGGCATGGTTTTTTGCACAGTAACAAAACTGACCGAAACGAACCAAAACATTACTATTGGGTCCCAAAAAGTGGATTGGGTGCATTCGTTTCATTTGTAGGCCGAAACTATACATCGTTTCGTTAACGGCCCGAATCGGTGCATTAAATGCAACACCGGCATGGTTTTTTGCACAGTAACAAAACTGACCGAAACGAACCAAAACATTACTATTGGGTCCCAAAAAGTGGATTGGGTGCATTCGTTTCATTTGTAGGCCGAAACTATACATCGTTTCGTTAACGGCCCGAATCGGTGCATTAAATGCAACACCGGCATGGTTTTTTGCACAGTAACAAAACTGACCGAAACGAACCAAAACATTACTATTGGGTCCCAAAAAGTGGATTGGGTGCATTCGTTTCATTTGTAGGCCGAAACTATACATCGTTTCGTTAACGGCCCGAATCGGTGCATTAAATGCAACACCGGCATGGTTTTTTGCACAGTAACAAAACTGACCGAAACGAACCAAAACATTACTATTGGGTCCCAAAAAGTGGATTGGGTGCATTCGTTTCATTTGTAGGCCGAAACTATACATCGTTTCGTTAACGGCCCGAATCGGTGCATTAAATGCAACACCGGCATGGTTTTTTGCACAGTAACAAAACTGACCGAAACGAACCAAAACATTACTATTGGGTCCCAAAAAGTGGATTGGGTGCATTCGTTTCATTTGTAGGCCGAAACTATACATCGTTTCGTTAACGGCCCGAATCGGTGCATTAAATGCAACACCGACATGGTTTTTTGCACAGTGACAAAACTGACCGAAACGTACCAAAACATTACTATTGGGTCCCAAAAAGTGGATTGGGTGCATTCGTTTCATTTCTAGGCCGAAACTATACATCGTTTCGTTAACGGCCCGAATCGGTGCATTAAATGCAACACCGGCATGGTTTTTTGCACAGTAACAAAACTGACCGAAACGAACCAAAACATTACTATTGGGTCCCAAAAAGTGGATTGGGTGCATTCGTTTCATTTGTAGGCCGAAACTATACATCGTTTCGTTAACGGCCCGAATCGGTGCATTAAATGCAACACCGGCATGGTTTTTTGCACAGTAACAAAACTGACCGAAACGAACCAAAACATTACTATTGGGTCCCAAAAAGTGGATTGGGTGCATTCGTTTCATTTGTAGGCCGAAACGAAACTATCATTGTTTTGTTAACGGCCCGAATCGGTGCATTAAATGCAACACCGGCGTGGTTTTTTGCACAGTAACAAAACTGACCGAAACGAACCAAAATATTACTATTGGGTCCTAAAAAGTGGATTGGGTGCATTCGTTTCATTTGTAGGCCGAAACTATACATCGTTTCGTTAACGACCCGAATCGGCGCATTACATGCAACACCGACATAGTTTTTTGCATCGTAACAAAACTGACCGAAACGTACCAAAACATTACTATTGGGTGCCAAAAAGTGGATTGGGTGCATTCGTTTCATTTGTAGGCCGAAACTATACATCGTTTCGTTAACGGCCCGAATCGGTGCATTAAATGCAACACCGGCATGGTTTTTTGCACAGTAACAAAACTGACCGAAACGAACCAAAATATTACTATTGGGTCCTAAAAAGTGGATTGGGTGCATTCGTTTCATTTGTAGGCCGAAACTATACATCGTTTCGTTAACGGCCCGAATCGGTGCATTAAATGCAACACCGGCATGGTTTTTTGCACAGTAACAAAACTGACCGAAACGAACCAAAATATTACTATTGGGTCCTAAAAAGTGGATTGGGTGCATTCGTTTCATTTGTAGGCCGAAACTATACATCGTTTCGTTAACGGCCCGAATCGGTGCATTAAATGCAACACCGGCATGGTTTTTTGCACAGTAACAAAACTGACCGAAACGAACCAAAATATTACTATTGGGTCCTAAAAAGTGGATTGGGTGCATTCGTTTCATTTGTAGGCCGAAACTATACATCGTTTCGTTAACGGCCCGAATCGGTGCATTAAATGCAACACCGGCATGGTTTTTTGCACAGTAACAAAACTGACCGAAACGAACCAAAATATTACTATTGGGTCCTAAAAAGTGGATTGGGTGCATTCGTTTCATTTGTAGGCCGAAACTATACATCGTTTCGTTAACGGCCCGAATCGGTGCATTAAATGCAACACCGGCATGGTTTTTTGCACAGTAACAAAACTGACCGAAACGAACCAAAATATTACTATTGGGTCCTAAAAAGTGGATTGGGTGCATTCGTTTCATTTGTAGGCCGAAACTATACATCGTTTCGTTAACGGCCCGAATCGGTGCATTAAATGCAACACCGGCATGGTTTTTTGCACAGTAACAAAACTGACCGAAACGAACCAAAATATTACTATTGGGTCCTAAAAAGTGGATTGGGTGCATTCGTTTCATTTGTAGGCCGAAACTATACATCGTTTCGTTAACGGCCCGAATCGGTGCATTAAATGCAACACCGGCATGGTTTTTTGCACAGTAACAAAACTGACCGAAACGAACCAAAATATTACTATTGGGTCCTAAAAAGTGGATTGGGTGCATTCGTTTCATTTGTAGGCCGAAACTATACATCGTTTCGTTAACGGCCCGAATCGGTGCATTAAATGCAACACCGGCATGGTTTTTTGCACAGTAACAAAACTGACCGAAACGAACCAAAATATTACTATTGGGTCCTAAAAAGTGGATTGGGTGCATTCGTTTCATTTGTAGGCCGAAACTATACATCGTTTCGTTAACGGCCCGAATCGGTGCATTAAATGCAACACCGGCATGGTTTTTTGCACAGTAACAAAACTGACCGAAACGAACCAAAATATTACTATTGGGTCCTAAAAAGTGGATTGGGTGCATTCGTTTCATTTGTAGGCCGAAACTATACATCGTTTCGTTAACGGCCCGAATCGGTGCATTAAATGCAACACCGGCATGGTTTTTTGCACAGTAACAAAACTGACCGAAACGAACCAAAATATTACTATTGGGTCCTAAAAAGTGGATTGGGTGCATTCGTTTCATTTGTAGGCCGAAACTATACATCGTTTCGTTAACGGCCCGAATCGGTGCATTAAATGCAACACCGGCATGGTTTTTTGCACAGTAACAAAACTGACCGAAACGAACCAAAATATTACTATTGGGTCCTAAAAAGTGGATTGGGTGCATTCGTTTCATTTGTAGGCCGAAACTATACATCGTTTCGTTAACGGCCCGAATCGGTGCATTAAATGCAACACCGGCATGGTTTTTTGCACAGTAACAAAACTGACCGAAACGAACCAAAATATTACTATTGGGTCCTAAAAAGTGGATTGGGTGCATTCGTTTCATTTGTAGGCCGAAACTATACATCGTTTCGTTAACGGCCCGAATCGGTGCATTAAATGCAACACCGGCATGGTTTTTTGCACAGTAACAAAACTGACCGAAACGAACCAAAATATTACTATTGGGTCCTAAAAAGTGGATTGGGTGCATTCGTTTCATTTGTAGGCCGAAACTATACATCGTTTCGTTAACGGCCCGAATCGGTGCATTAAATGCAACACCGGCATGGTTTTTTGCACAGTAACAAAACTGACCGAAACGAACCAAAATATTACTATTGGGTCCTAAAAAGTGGATTGGGTGCATTCGTTTCATTTGTAGGCCGAAACTATACATCGTTTCGTTAACGGCCCGAATCGGTGCATTAAATGCAACACCGGCATGGTTTTTTGCACAGTAACAAAACTGACCGAAACGAACCAAAATATTACTATTGGGTCCTAAAAAGTGGATTGGGTGCATTCGTTTCATTTGTAGGCCGAAACTATACATCGTTTCGTTAACGGCCCGAATCGGTGCATTAAATGCAACACCGGCATGGTTTTTTGCACAGTAACAAAACTGACCGAAACGAACCAAAATATTACTATTGGGTCCTAAAAAGTGGATTGGGTGCATTCGTTTCATTTGTAGGCCGAAACTATACATCGTTTCGTTAACGGCCCGAATCGGTGCATTAAATGCAACACCGGCATGGTTTTTTGCACAGTAACAAAACTGACCGAAACGAACCAAAATATTACTATTGGGTCCTAAAAAGTGGATTGGGTGCATTCGTTTCATTTGTAGGCCGAAACTATACATCGTTTCGTTAACGGCCCGAATCGGTGCATTAAATGCAACACCGGCATGGTTTTTTGCACAGTAACAAAACTGACCGAAACGAACCAAAATATTACTATTGGGTCCTAAAAAGTGGATTGGGTGCATTCGTTTCATTTGTAGGCCGAAACTATACATCGTTTCGTTAACGGCCCGAATCGGTGCATTAAATGCAACACCGGCATGGTTTTTTGCACAGTAACAAAACTGACCGAAACGAACCAAAATATTACTATTGGGTCCTAAAAAGTGGATTGGGTGCATTCGTTTCATTTGTAGGCCGAAACTATACATCGTTTCGTTAACGGCCCGAATCGGTGCATTAAATGCAACACCGGCATGGTTTTTTGCACAGTAACAAAACTGACCGAAACGAACCAAAATATTACTATTGGGTCCTAAAAAGTGGATTGGGTGCATTCGTTTCATTTGTAGGCCGAAACTATACATCGTTTCGTTAACGGCCCGAATCGGTGCATTAAATGCAACACCGGCATGGTTTTTTGCACAGTAACAAAACTGACCGAAACGAACCAAAATATTACTATTGGGTCCTAAAAAGTGGATTGGGTGCATTCGTTTCATTTGTAGGCCGAAACTATACATCGTTTCGTTAACGGCCCGAATCGGTGCATTAAATGCAACACCGGCATGGTTTTTTGCACAGTAACAAAACTGACCGAAACGAACCAAAATATTACTATTGGGTCCTAAAAAGTGGATTGGGTGCATTCGTTTCATTTGTAGGCCGAAACTATACATCGTTTCGTTAACGGCCCGAATCGGTGCATTAAATGCAACACCGGCATGGTTTTTTGCACAGTAACAAAACTGACCGAAACGAACCAAAATATTACTATTGGGTCCTAAAAAGTGGATTGGGTGCATTCGTTTCATTTGTAGGCCGAAACTATACATCGTTTCGTTAACGGCCCGAATCGGTGCATTAAATGCAACACCGGCATGGTTTTTTGCACAGTAACAAAACTGACCGAAACGAACCAAAACATTACTATTGGGTCCCAAAAAGTGGATTGGGTGCATTCGTTTCATTTGTAGGCCGAAACTATACATCGTTTCGTTAACGGCCCGAATCGGTGCATTAAATGCAACACCGGCATGGTTTTTTGCACAGTAACAAAACTGACCGAAACGAACCAAAATATTACTATTGGGTCCTAAAAAGTGGATTGGGTGCATTCGTTTCATTTGTAGGCCGAAACTATACATCGTTTCGTTAACGGCCCGAATCGGTGCATTAAATGCAACACCGGCATGGTTTTTTGCACAGTAACAAAACTGACCGAAACGAACCAAAATATTACTATTGGGTCCTAAAAAGTGGATTGGGTGCATTCGTTTCATTTGTAGGCCGAAACTATACATCGTTTCGTTAACGGCCCGAATCGGTGCATTAAATGCAACACCGGCATGGTTTTTTGCACAGTAACAAAACTGACCGAAACGAACCAAAATATTACTATTGGGTCCTAAAAAGTGGATTGGGTGCATTCGTTTCATTTGTAGGCCGAAACTATACATCGTTTCGTTAACGGCCCGAATCGGTGCATTAAATGCAACACCGGCATGGTTTTTTGCACAGTAACAAAACTGACCGAAACGAACCAAAATATTACTATTGGGTCCTAAAAAGTGGATTGGGTGCATTCGTTTCATTTGTAGGCCGAAACTATACATCGTTTCGTTAACGGCCCGAATCGGTGCATTAAATGCAACACCGGCATGGTTTTTTGCACAGTAACAAAACTGACCGAAACGAACCAAAATATTACTATTGGGTCCTAAAAAGTGGATTGGGTGCATTCGTTTCATTTGTAGGCCGAAACTATACATCGTTTCGTTAACGGCCCGAATCGGTGCATTAAATGCAACACCGGCATGGTTTTTTGCACAGTAACAAAACTGACCGAAACGAACCAAAATATTACTATTGGGTCCTAAAAAGTGGATTGGGTGCATTCGTTTCATTTGTAGGCCGAAACTATACATCGTTTCGTTAACGGCCCGAATCGGTGCATTAAATGCAACACCGGCATGGTTTTTTGCACAGTAACAAAACTGACCGAAACGAACCAAAATATTACTATTGGGTCCTAAAAAGTGGATTGGGTGCATTCGTTTCATTTGTAGGCCGAAACTATACATCGTTTCGTTAACGGCCCGAATCGGTGCATTAAATGCAACACCGGCATGGTTTTTTGCACAGTAACAAAACTGACCGAAACGAACCAAAATATTACTATTGGGTCCTAAAAAGTGGATTGGGTGCATTCGTTTCATTTGTAGGCCGAAACTATACATCGTTTCGTTAACGGCCCGAATCGGTGCATTAAATGCAACACCGGCATGGTTTTTTGCACAGTAACAAAACTGACCGAAACGAACCAAAATATTACTATTGGGTCCTAAAAAGTGGATTGGGTGCATTCGTTTCATTTGTAGGCCGAAACTATACATCGTTTCGTTAACGGCCCGAATCGGTGCATTAAATGCAACACCGGCATGGTTTTTTGCACAGTAACAAAACTGACCGAAACGAACCAAAATATTACTATTGGGTCCTAAAAAGTGGATTGGGTGCATTCGTTTCATTTGTAGGCCGAAACTATACATCGTTTCGTTAACGGCCCGAATCGGTGCATTAAATGCAACACCGGCATGGTTTTTTGCACAGTAACAAAACTGACCGAAACGAACCAAAATATTACTATTGGGTCCTAAAAAGTGGATTGGGTGCATTCGTTTCATTTGTAGGCCGAAACTATACATCGTTTCGTTAACGGCCCGAATCGGTGCATTAAATGCAACACCGGCATGGTTTTTTGCACAGTAACAAAACTGACCGAAACGAACCAAAATATTACTATTGGGTCCTAAAAAGTGGATTGGGTGCATTCGTTTCATTTGTAGGCCGAAACTATACATCGTTTCGTTAACGGCCCGAATCGGTGCATTAAATGCAACACCGGCATGGTTTTTTGCACAGTAACAAAACTGACCGAAACGAACCAAAATATTACTATTGGGTCCTAAAAAGTGGATTGGGTGCATTCGTTTCATTTGTAGGCCGAAACTATACATCGTTTCGTTAACGGCCCGAATCGGTGCATTAAATGCAACACCGGCATGGTTTTTTGCACAGTAACAAAACTGACCGAAACGAACCAAAATATTACTATTGGGTCCTAAAAAGTGGATTGGGTGCATTCGTTTCATTTGTAGGCCGAAACTATACATCGTTTCGTTAACGGCCCGAATCGGTGCATTAAATGCAACACCGGCATGGTTTTTTGCACAGTAACAAAACTGACCGAAACGAACCAAAATATTACTATTGGGTCCTAAAAAGTGGATTGGGTGCATTCGTTTCATTTGTAGGCCGAAACTATACATCGTTTCGTTAACGGCCCGAATCGGTGCATTAAATGCAACACCGGCATGGTTTTTTGCACAGTAACAAAACTGACCGAAACGAACCAAAATATTACTATTGGGTCCTAAAAAGTGGATTGGGTGCATTCGTTTCATTTGTAGGCCGAAACTATACATCGTTTCGTTAACGGCCCGAATCGGTGCATTAAATGCAACACCGGCATGGTTTTTTGCACAGTAACAAAACTGACCGAAACGAACCAAAATATTACTATTGGGTCCTAAAAAGTGGATTGGGTGCATTCGTTTCATTTGTAGGCCGAAACTATACATCGTTTCGTTAACGGCCCGAATCGGTGCATTAAATGCAACACCGGCATGGTTTTTTGCACAGTAACAAAACTGACCGAAACGAACCAAAATATTACTATTGGGTCCTAAAAAGTGGATTGGGTGCATTCGTTTCATTTGTAGGCCGAAACTATACATCGTTTCGTTAACGGCCCGAATCGGTGCATTAAATGCAACACCGGCATGGTTTTTTGCACAGTAACAAAACTGACCGAAACGAACCAAAATATTACTATTGGGTCCTAAAAAGTGGATTGGGTGCATTCGTTTCATTTGTAGGCCGAAACTATACATCGTTTCGTTAACGGCCCGAATCGGTGCATTAAATGCAACACCGGCATGGTTTTTTGCACAGTAACAAAACTGACCGAAACGAACCAAAATATTACTATTGGGTCCTAAAAAGTGGATTGGGTGCATTCGTTTCATTTGTAGGCCGAAACTATACATCGTTTCGTTAACGGCCCGAATCGGTGCATTAAATGCAACACCGGCATGGTTTTTTGCACAGTAACAAAACTGACCGAAACGAACCAAAATATTACTATTGGGTCCTAAAAAGTGGATTGGGTGCATTCGTTTCATTTGTAGGCCGAAACTATACATCGTTTCGTTAACGGCCCGAATCGGTGCATTAAATGCAACACCGGCATGGTTTTTTGCACAGTAACAAAACTGACCGAAACGAACCAAAATATTACTATTGGGTCCTAAAAAGTGGATTGGGTGCATTCGTTTCATTTGTAGGCCGAAACTATACATCGTTTCGTTAACGGCCCGAATCGGTGCATTAAATGCAACACCGGCATGGTTTTTTGCACAGTAACAAAACTGACCGAAACGAACCAAAATATTACTATTGGGTCCTAAAAAGTGGATTGGGTGCATTCGTTTCATTTGTAGGCCGAAACTATACATCGTTTCGTTAACGGCCCGAATCGGTGCATTAAATGCAACACCGGCATGGTTTTTTGCACAGTAACAAAACTGACCGAAACGAACCAAAATATTACTATTGGGTCCTAAAAAGTGGATTGGGTGCATTCGTTTCATTTGTAGGCCGAAACTATACATCGTTTCGTTAACGGCCCGAATCGGTGCATTAAATGCAACACCGGCATGGTTTTTTGCACAGTAACAAAACTGACCGAAACGAACCAAAATATTACTATTGGGTCCTAAAAAGTGGATTGGGTGCATTCGTTTCATTTGTAGGCCGAAACTATACATCGTTTCGTTAACGGCCCGAATCGGTGCATTAAATGCAACACCGGCATGGTTTTTTGCACAGTAACAAAACTGACCGAAACGAACCAAAATATTACTATTGGGTCCTAAAAAGTGGATTGGGTGCATTCGTTTCATTTGTAGGCCGAAACTATACATCGTTTCGTTAACGGCCCGAATCGGTGCATTAAATGCAACACCGGCATGGTTTTTTGCACAGTAACAAAACTGACCGAAACGAACCAAAATATTACTATTGGGTCCTAAAAAGTGGATTGGGTGCATTCGTTTCATTTGTAGGCCGAAACTATACATCGTTTCGTTAACGGCCCGAATTGGTTCATTAAATGCAACACCGGCATGGCTTTTTGCACAGTAACGAAACTGACCGAAACGAACCAATATATCACTATTGGATCCAGAAAAGTGGATTGGGAGTGTTCGTTTCGTTTCTGGCCCGAAACTTTGCCTCGTTTCATTTACGGCCCGAATTAGTGCATTAAATGCCAGACCGACATTGTTTTTTGCACAGTAACAAAACTGACCGAAACGAACCAAAACATTACTATTGGGTCCCAAAAAGTGGATTGGGTGCATTCGTTTCATTTCTAGGCCGAAACTGTGCATCGTTTCGTTAACGGCCCGAATCGGTGCATTAAATACAACACCGGCATGGCTTTTTGCACAGTAACGAAACTAACCGAAATGAACCAAAACATGACTATTGGATCCAAAAAAGTGGATTGGAGCGTTCGTTTCATTTCTGGCCCGAAACTGTGCCTCGATACGTTAACGGCCCGAATCGGTGCATCAAATGCAACACCGGCGTGGTTTTTTTCACAGTAACAAAACTGACCGAAACGTACCAAAACATTACTATTGGGTCCTAAAAAGTGGACTGGGTGCATTCGTTTCATTTGTAGGCCGAAACTATACATTGTTTCGTTAACGAACCGAATCGGTGCATTAAATGCAACACCGACATGGTTTTTTGCACAGTAACAAAACTGACCGAAACGTACCAAAACATTACTATTGGGTCCTAAAAAGTGGATTGGGTGCATTCGTTTCATTTGTAGGCCGAAACTATACATCGTTTCGTTAACGGCCCGAATCGGTGCATTAAATGCAACACCGGCATGGTTTTTTGCACAGTAACAAAACTGACCGAAACGAACCAAAATATTACTATTGGGTCCTAAAAAGTGGATTGGGTGCATTCGTTTCATTTGTAGGCCGAAACTATACATCGTTTCGTTAACGGCCCGAATCGGTGCATTAAATGCAACACCGGCATGGTTTTTTGCACAGTAACAAAATTGACCGAAACGAACCAAAACATCACTATAGGATCCAAAAAAGTGGATTGGTGGGTTCGTTTCATTTCTGGCCCGAAACTGTGCCTCGTTACGTTAACGGCCCGAATCGGTGCATTAAATGCAACACCGGCATGGTTTTTTGCACAGTAACAAAACTGACCGAAACGAACCAAAATATTACTATTGGGTCCTAAAAAGTGGATTGGGTGCATTCGTTTCATTTGTAGGCCGAAACTATACATCGTTTCGTTAACGGCCCGAATCGGTGCATTAAATGCAACACCGGCATGGTTTTTTGCACAGTAACAAAACTGACCGAAACGAACCAAAATATTACTATTGGGTCCTAAAAAGTGGATTGGGTGCATTCGTTTCATTTGTAGGCCGAAACTATACATCGTTTCGTTAACGGCCCGAATCGGTGCATTAAATGCAACACCGGCATGGTTTTTTGCACAGTAACAAAACTGACCGAAACGAACCAAAATATTACTATTGGGTCCTAAAAAGTGGATTGGGTGCATTCGTTTCATTTGTAGGCCGAAACTATACATCGTTTCGTTAACGGCCCGAATCGGTGCATTAAATGCAACACCGGCATGGTTTTTTGCACAGTAACAAAACTGACCGAAACGAACCAAAATATTACTATTGGGTCCTAAAAAGTGGATTGGGTGCATTCGTTTCATTTGTAGGCCGAAACTATACATCGTTTCGTTAACGGCCCGAATCGGTGCATTAAATGCAACACCGGCATGGTTTTTTGCACAGTAACAAAACTGACCGAAACGAACCAAAATATTACTATTGGGTCCTAAAAAGTGGATTGGGTGCATTCGTTTCATTTGTAGGCCGAAACTATACATCGTTTCGTTAACGGCCCGAATCGGTGCATTAAATGCAACACCGGCATGGTTTTTTGCACAGTAACAAAACTGACCGAAACGAACCAAAATATTACTATTGGGTCCTAAAAAGTGGATTGGGTGCATTCGTTTCATTTGTAGGCCGAAACTATACATCGTTTCGTTAACGGCCCGAATTGGTGCATTAAATGCAACACCGGCATGGCTTTTTGCACAGTAACGAAACTAACCGAAACGAACCAAACATCACTATTGGATCCAAAAAAGTGGATTGGAGCGTTCGTTTCGTTTCTGACCCGAAACTGTGCCTCGTTACGTTAACGACCCGAATCGGTGCATTAAATGCAACCCCGGCACGGTTTTTTGCACACTAATGAAACTGACCGAAACGAACCAAAA